>CM046968.1:70634630-70964630 GCA_025698475.1 Gossypium anomalum | reverse complement strand
TTTATTTATTTCCCTTAAAAATAAACTCAATAAGGAATCCATTCATGTAAAATATGACTCTTAATAATTTTTGTACAATTTATGGTGAATTTATAAAGTCAGAACAGAGGATCTCGAATTCATTCAGACCCTGTTTCACAAGAATTCAAAGATCACACAATATAGAATTCTTTTGCTTACCCTGTTTCTTTCATGTGAAAATAGGCTCATTAAGATTTATTTTCATATATCATTTGTATTTTTATTCAACTTCCACAATTTTTAGTGAATTTTTAAAGTCAAGCAACTGCTACTGTCCAACACTGTTTTATTACTAAAATTCATTCTTACATAATTCCACTTAATCTGTTTTGTCTTATCAAAGTTCACCCAACTATCGAGCACATTGCTCATAATTTTCATAAACATATACCTGCACTTATTCATCACAAAACTCACAAAGCAGTACATAGTAAGTCTCCCGTTGAACACTTCGGATCAATCCTCGATACTTGGTGGTTTTAGCACATAGCTCCACCCATCATAAAGTTTGGCTCTCTTGTACACATGGTGAACACTTAGTATCACCCATGTGATCTAGCCAGTTTATCTCGTAGCTCTCTTGTCTACATGGTGTACACATAGTATCACCCATGTGACCTAGCTACATCATAATGTCTCGTAGCTCTCTTATACACATGATGTGCACTCAGCACCATACATGTGACCTAGCTACATACCATCTGTATCATCCAATCTTTCTGAAGGTTCAACCGGGATTTCTCTATCTTTTCCAACAATTTCAATCAAAACCGAGATTTCTCTCTCTTTTCCAACAATTTCAATCAAGTAATTATCAGCAAACATATTTCCAATATGTTACAAATTTATTCATAGTCCTTTTTCAATTTTCAATTTACAGCAAATAGTCAATCTATAGGTAGCCACATTTTATATGATAACAAAATATAATAAAATAAAAAGAATCGATAAATTATTTACGTACAAACTTGTCAAAATCTCATCAGGTACAACCGTGCAACAATTCATACAACCCAGGTAATAGTAATTTAACACTCAATTCTTGTAATAATAATTTTCCATTCAATTTCACATGACACAACTAGCATTACATTTTTTTTATATCATACATACCATCCATCAACTTCTCTTAAACATATTAAATCATACAATTTATGCCATATCAATAGAGAATTACAATTCATGCATGGTATTGCATTATTATTAACACACGAACTTACCTCGATCCAGAAACGGCAATGTACTATTTAGTCCATAACATTGTATTTTTCCGATTTAAGCCCGAATCTTGATTTCCTTCATTATTGAGCTTGGAAAGCTTGAAAACCCTAGCCATGGCTTCTCCCATGTAATTTCGGCCTCCATGAAAAAGATGAGTCAATTTTGGCTTTATTTTTCTTTTAATTACCAAATGACTAAAATGCCTTTACTATTAAATTTTCCAAAAATTCCATCCATGTCCAATTTTTATCCATAGACTTAGAAATTGGTAAAATTGCTATTTAAGACCTCCTAATTAATATTCCAAAGCAATTTCATACTAAAAATTTCTAGAATGCAAGTTTTGCAAATTATTCGATTTAGTCCCTAATTTCAATTTAAGCACTTTATGCATAAAATTTCTTCACGAAATTTTTACACAGTCATGCAATCGTATCATAGACCTCAAAATAATCATAAAATAATTATTTCTATCTCAGATTTGTGGTCACGAAACCACTATTCCGATTAGGCCCTAATTCGGGATATTACAGATGACTTCTACCACGTCAAGGTGACACTCTACCGCTGAGTTATATCCCTTCCCTGCCCCCATCAAGAAATAAAATTGACTAATCCTAAGTCAAAGGATCGAGAAACTCAACAACGCCACTATTCTTGAACAACTTGGAGCCAGGCTTTCCTTTTGTACTATTACGGATACGAAAATAATGGAAAAAGCTGGATTTAATTGTCAACTACTCCTATCAAAAATAAGATTGACTATGGATTCGAGCCATATACACATGGTTTCATAAAAACGTACGATTCTCCCGATCTAAATCATGCAGGTTTTACATGAAGAAGGTTTCCCTTAGCATGTTCTATTCGATACGAGTAGGAGAAGCAATATTCTTAAAAAAATAGAGAAATCAGAACCAAGTCAAGATGATATGGATCAGCCCCTTCTTCTTGCGCCAAAGATCTTACCATTTTCGAAGGAACTGGAGTTACATCTCTTTTCCAGTTCCATTCAAGAGTTCTTATGTGTTTACACGACCCTTTAAGACCCCGAAATTTTGACAAATTTCTTTTCTTAAGAACACATACAAGATTCGTCACTACAAATAGGATAATGGTAACCCTACGATTAATTACTTCATTTATGAATTTCATAGTAATAGAAAGACATGTCCTACCAAAATAGAATTTGTAACTTGCTATCCTCTTGCCTATCGGGCAAGGATTTACCTCAGTGGAAAAGATGATTCATTCGGATCCACATGAAAGCCCAACTTCATTGCATTGCCAGAATCCATGTTGTATATTTGAAAGAGGTTGACCTCCTTGCTTCTCTCATGGTACAATCTTCTTCGCCAAGCCCCCCATTCTCCTCGGTCCACAGAGACAAAATGTAATGTTGGACTAAGACTGGCGCCAACAGTTAATCACGGAAGAAAGGACTCACTGAGCCAGGATCACTAACTAATACTAATCTAATACTAATAGAATACTAATCTGATAGAATAGAAAAAATAGAATAGAAAATACTAATGTAATAGAAAGAAAAGAATTGTCTTTTCTATGTACTTTTCCAGGTTCCGTTGCTACCGCGAGCTTTACACAATCGATCGGATCATATAGATATCCTTTCAACACAACATAGGTCGTCGAAAGGATCTCAGAGACTCACCAAAGCACGAAATCTAGGATAACCGCATGGATAAGCTCACACTAACCCTTCAATTTGGGATCCAATTTGGGATTTTCATTGGGGGTATTAGTAAGGAATTGGAATGTAATAATATTGATTCATATAGGAGGAAAAGGTTCTCTATTGATTCAAATGCTGTACCTATGGGATAGGGATAAAGAAAGAGGAAAAACTGAAGATTTCACATAGTGTTTTTGATCGAAAAATCAATCTGATTTATTTTGTACCCCTCGCTCATTGAGAAAATGGGTCAGATTCTATAAGATCAAAAGAGGGAATGATGGAAGGGAATAAAAAAAAAGAAATAAAAAAAAGAGGGGAAAAATAATAAAAATAATAAATAAGTAAATAAAAAAGAAGTAGAAGAACCCAGATTCCAAATGAACAAATTCAAACTTGAAACGGATCTCTCTGATTAATTCATTGTGAACTTTATCATTTTTTTTCAAATAAAATTAATCAAACCGGGTTTCGATTTGATTTGTATAGGGATACAAAAGAGTGAGAGATTTCTACAAAAGAGAAAATTTGAGAGTTCAAATAAGAGGATTTTGTTGATTCATTTGTCAATCTAATTGATATGTATGTCATTAAATTAGTATCGTGTATCAGACCAAAAAAAAAGAAAGAAGATAAGTCTTCTTTACTTTTATCACTTAGGAGCCGTGCGAGATGAAAGTCTCATGCACGGTTTTGAATGAGAGAAAGAAGTGAGGAATCCTCTTTTCGACCCTGACTCTCCCACTCTAGTCGTTGCTTTTTTTTCTGTTACTTCGAAAGTAGTTGCTTCGGCTTCAGCCACTTGAATTTTCGATATTCCTTTTTATTTCTCATCAAACGAATGGCATCTTCTTTTGGAAATCCTAGCTATATAATTATAATTTATAAAATCTATAGGAATAGATAAATAATGACATCAAAAGACCGATAGTTTTGTTTTAAAAATAGATGTCTTTGACATCCAACTATAGCACTGAATAAGTTTTTTGAATGGCGGTTCCAAAAAACGATTTCTACATCAAAAAGCGTATTCGAAAAAATGTTTGGAAAAAGAAAGGATATTGGGCGGCCTTGAAAGCTTTTTCATTAGCCAAATCTCTTTCTACGGGGAATTCAAAAAGTTTTTTTGTACGCCAAATAAATTTGGAGTAATCTGAATTGGTTTAACTCGAATAAGATACAAAGGTTTTGCTTTTTTAAATTTTTGAATATCTTTTTTCATTTCTGAGGGGATTCTTATTTTCCCCATCGCCCATTTGTATTTGTTATGTTAGTGTTATAATAATTTGTTATTTTTATAATATTCAATTTATAATAATAAATAATTAAATAATAGAATAATAATTTTTTTTATATTTATACTATAGCGGATCGCGGAGCACATATATATAAGAGCTTTAACTGGGTTGTCGAAACTAACCCATTAAGTTTCAATTTTGTAACTTTAGGAAATTTCTCTGAATTACTATATCTCCTTCCCCTTTTTTCAACCCAACAGAGAAAACCCCTTTTCTAATTTAGTGGATATACAAATAATGTATCAATTTGAAGTGATCTAAAGGAATCCTATGTTTGTATAATAAAATGTAAGAAAATAAATCAAGACATATTTTTAGAATTCGAAATTCGAAATACTTTTTTGAAGTATGGTACAATTATGACAGGAATCGAAACGCTTTTTATATAACGTAATCGGTACAAACCAATATCTAGTGGGTTTGATAAATCCTTAAAACAAACGCAAAATGCTAACGATTAATACAAAAATTACATAATCTTTTGAAATCGTTGGGTGTGGTGCTAAAATTGTGATCTCTAAAAATCATATTTTTTTCATTCATTTATTCAGTCACTTAATAAGCATTTTTTTATAGATTCATAAAAATCATACAAAAGAATGAGAAATGAATCATTAAAAAATGAAAATGATAAAGAACCCTTTTTTATTTTGTTGAATTTTATCTATGAATTGAAGTTACAACTAGTTAGTTTAGTTGCAATAAAGGAGTTTTCTTTTAGGAAAACACAAACTAAAAAATCTCTATTGACGACCTAATTAAATAGAAAGGATAATTAAATAAATAAAATGATACAATAAATACTAAGGATTCGTTTTGAACCTTCAAATTGCTATTTCAACGAGTTGTTATTTATCAATAAAAATTAAATGCTTCCTAACAAATTTGACATTTTACATTGAATTGACCCCTTTACCTTCAATCTTGACGATTAAAGGTGATCGTCTATAATTTCGCACGTGGGGGGTTATTTCTTGGTTTCGTCCAATCATTAATAACTTGATTATTTTTAGATAATAGTAGATAGAAACAACGCTCATAAGGAGTCCTATTGAAACCAAGAAATATAGGCCTGCCTGCCATCCACACTAGAATAAATGGAGTTTTCCGAAGAAACCTGCTGGTGGAGGAAGACCTCCTAGAGATAAGAGACATAGAGCTAAAGAGAGAGAGAGGGAGAGAGAGAGGGGGGGAGAGAGAGGGGGGGAGAGAGAAAGAGGGAGGGAGAGAGGGGAGGGAGAGGGGGAAAGGGAGAGAGAGGGAGAGGGAGAGGGAGAGAGAGGGAGAGCGGGAGAGAGAGAGAGAGAGAGAGAGGAGAGGAGGAGAGGGGAGGGGAGAGAGGGAGAGAGGGAGAGAGGGAGAGGGAGGGGGAGGGAGAGAGAAGGAGAGAGGGAGATGGAGGGGGAGGGAGAGAGAGAGAAAAGAGATGAAAATTAATTAGAGATTGATTGAAAAATAACTTTTAGATAGACAAAAATATTTTATGTAGGTTTAAGAGAAAAGATATTACATATAGTGTGAGAAACAAAGTATTTTTCAAAGTATCTCCGTGGAAAAAGATTTTTACTCAGAAGTAAAAGAATTAAGAACTAAGCAAGTTCATTTAGTGAAAGTGCTATAGAGACATCATAATGTGGAAGAAACAACATAGGAAAGTGAGGAAATAATGAAGCAAGAATATTTGCAACTATTCAGTGCCAGGTAAATTTTGAGGAAGAAATTTTATTTAACGGGGGAGAATGTAACATCCCTGACATCCCTTGAGAAGTGAATAGTGTCAATTCAAGTTGACACATATTTGAAATTTTCAAAGAAGACAGAAATAGAAATATTAATATTAGTGGAGAGGCTAATTAGATATTATAGGAAATTAAAAAGGCTTTAGAATTTAGAGAAATTAAATTAAGGAATGGACTAAATTGTAGAAGTGTGTGTAAAAACTAGAAATAAGAGATGATTAGATTAAATGAATGAGAAAAAGAGCAAGGTCTTGGAGTGTAATTTATCCATGAAAGTACAAAAAGGAATGGATGATATTGAAAGTGGATGGGCACCACTTGATGGTTATGATGATGATTATATTTTTTTCTAATTAAATATTATTAAAAAAAGAAAGAAAAGATGGGTAGATATTATTTTATGGACATCTTTCCAACATCATTTCTACCATCTTCCATTCACGTCACCTTCACCACCATTTTAGCCAAAAATTTTCTTTCTTTCATTTTATCCCTTTTCCACCATTTAAAACCATCTCCAAGCTTTAAACTCTGAATTCCTCCATAGTTTTTTTAGTGTAATTAAGAGAACAACCCCATAGTGAAATTATCATATTGCAAAGTTAGCTAATAGTCATTGTGGAGAAGAAAGAAAAGTAAAGAAAAGTTAAGGACTTTGAGTACATAGGTAAGAATGATGAGTTCTCTTAAGGGATTTCATATTTATCTATTTGAAAGGCATGGAAATGATGTATGATTATTTTTATTGATGAATAAATATTGTGTATGTGTATTATGTAATGAAGAGGAAGAAAGGAGAAGTGAACAATAATTGGGGATAAAGGTAAATGTGTATGGCAAAGGAGTTAAGAAATAAGGAAAAAGATTCATACAAGCATTTTGAGTAAGTACATTAAGAAATTTACTTTGCTTCAATTAAATTTCTAATTGAAAACTTGATTAATGGGCTTGGTAATATTTATATGATTTATTTTTGTATAAAAAATGATATTTTGAACTATGAAAATTATTTGAAAGTAAAAGTATTCTCTTATAGTGAATTAAAAAATATATGTGTAGAAATTTGAAGTATAAAGACTTAATTGAAAAGAGTACAAAATTTAAATGAGTGGCATAGATGTTAATATAAGGTATTCAGGTGAAATGTAAAATTTTGTTAAGGTGAATGTCAAGTGAAATTTGATGAGTGTTGATTCTATTTAAATAAGGACTAAGTTGTAAAAATAGTAAAATTTGAATTGTTTCATTGTTGAGAAATAATTATATGAAGTATGTAGGTGAGATATTTGATGATGATGAAATAGTATATTGAGTGAAAATAAGTGATAGTTGATCGTTTATAAATAAAAGGACTAAATCGTAAAAGGAATAAAGTTAGAATTATTTAAAAATTGTTGAGTGAATATAGTGAAATTGTGTGTGTTAAATGCCCATGTAGACAATACGAGAACTAGTAGGATATAAATGGCATGCCATTAGGAAAGTGAATAAGCGCGCAAGTGTTCGTGGCACTTCGATGCAAGTGAAAGCGACAGTACATTGCCAGTGATAGTGACACTTTGATGCAAGTGAAAACGGCACTACGATACAAGTGTTAGTGGCACTTCGGTGCAAAGTGACATTTGCTGTCGAGGCCATCTTAAAATCGAGTTTTGGAAAATGGGAATCGACTTTAAAAACGAGAACGGGAGTCGCCACCAATCTTTTTAGGTGTGATTGGATCACCTTTAAAATATTTGTTTTAAAATCGTTGGTTTTGGTCTACGAAATCAAAAGAATGGGTTCGGGGGTCGGTTACGTATGAGGAAGGGTTAGCACCCTCGTAACGCCCAAAAATTGGTACCTAATTGATTATCGAAATGTCTTTAATGTCGAAAATTAAAGATTTTGAGATGTAATCCCCTTTAAAGTATTTGAAAATTTGGGTTTACTTGTATCAAAGTATTGACTATAAGTTAGCCTTTTAGAAATCTCTATCCCAAAGTAGCAAAATGCTACATCCAGTAAGTTAGGACATACCACTTTGCAATTCCAAGACAGTCACTTATATTTTGAAATCCTTTAAAAACCTTGGAAGGGTACTTGACTGTTCGAAGTTAACGAGAAAAGTTGCAACCCAATAAGTTAGGGCACTACTTTTCGAAATTTCCAAACACCAAGCATTGCCTTTATATTTTTTGTAAATTTTGGTACCTTGTTCTTTTTAAAGATGATGTGTGGAAAATTGTATTACATTAAAAATCATAATAATATATTATTGTACTAGGTAGATAAAAATGAATACTACGATGAAAAGAATAATACATATAAAGCAAAAAATGCAAAAAGAAATATATATATATATATATATATATATATATATATATATATATATAGCATGTATTGAAAATGAATAAACAAAGTATACAAACATACGAAATAATATTTAAATGATGCATGATATAAACAAAACATAATCGAATAATGTATGATATATAAATAGAAGAAATATAGTGTCAATGTGCATGTTCACAAAATATAACATATAATGATAATAATAGTAAAAATAACATTTAACACACACATGATACATAAAATAAAAAAATAAGAATGATTGATTGCTAGCAAAATATATATAATTAAAGATAAAATACTTCATAACAATTTTTAAATAGTATTGAATATATAATATATAATATATAATAACAAGAATAATAATTATATGGTAATATATTAGTTTAAGAGCATGTAAGAGAATTCATAATATAACAATATAAATTTTAAAATGAAATAATATATAATAGATAAATTAATAAAAAATAATGAAATGTGTATATAATATGAGTTTAAAATATGATTTAATAATAATAATTTACAAATTCTAAATAATATATATATGATATAAATATAATTGGTAATATGTGATATTTAATATTTATAAAAATAATAAGTAGTGTAAAAATAAAACATAATAAATGTTATATAACAAAATATATGGGAAATAAGGAATATAATAAATATAATAAAAAATAATGAAAATAATAATATATAAATAATTAATAAATATATATAATAATAATATATAAAAAAATGATATGCAATAATATTTTTGAAAATAATGTATAACAAATAATAGTAATATATATATTAAAAATAATGCTTATAATAAAATACTCTTATGACGTGTGATATGAAAATAAAACAAGTAACAATATGGATAAAAACATATATAAATAGAATAATGAAAATAAATATAGGATTAAATTTAAAGTTCAGCAAAATGTCAGGGCGAATTTCAAAGAAACCAAAACTGGATTAAGGCCCAATTTAAAACGTGCGTAAAATTAGAGGGACTCACTGGGCAAATTGCCCTATTCCCAAAATGGCGACGTTTTCCAGAATATAATTTAATAGCCATCAGGACTAAATTAAAACTAAAATAAAATATTGGGCCAAATCATAAATAAAATAAAGTTTGATTGTAAATACAAAAATGGGCAGAAGGATCAATTGGGCAATTAACCCAATTCTAAAAATGCGTGGATCCTCCCCGGATAATCGGGTCAACGCGCGGATCCTAGGGGTCTAAAACGTCGACGTTTCACAGGGACTATATAAACCAAAGTTTTAGCCCAAAAATCATTTTACACCGTTTCTTTAAAAAAGAAGCTTAAAATTCTCTCTGAAATGAGAGGAGAGAGAGAGTGTGCTTGGCTCCGGCCTCCGTCGAGCCGAGCCTTGGTCCTCGGCCTCACGCGCCCACGCGCCGTCACCAACTCCTCTCCGTACGGTGGTCAGAGGTCCAAACCTCGATTTTTAACGCAAATAAAGATTTGACCTTTTCCTTTTTCATTATTCACAGTTTACATGTATGTATATGTATTAGAAATTTCACCTTTGTATACTTAATCGATTGAGATGCTTGTTGTGTATATATGTGCGAGGACAAATCTTTGGCTGAAACTGTATTTTTATTGATTATATCTGTGTATTTTTTTTGAACGTAAGTCTTTACAAGTGAAATGAAAGGCTTTATAGCCTTAGTCCCTTACATATTCTGGGAAAGAAATCCATGATTTCTTTCCATTTCGTGTCTGCAGTGATTTTCCTGCCATTTCCTACTCTGTTTTTTTGTGTATCTGCTGTTTGCTTCCTTTTCTTGCAGGTTCCCCGAAAATCTCGGCGGTGGTCGTGGTGTTCATGGCGCGATTCGGGGCCAGATAGAGGGACGACCGATGATCGGGACACCGATGGGCATTGAAGGCCCTTGGGATAGCGCATTGATGGCGCGTCAACAGTGCATTGATGGCCTCGATTTTAGGAAGTAGAAAAGTTGTTCCCCGAAACTTCCAAAATCCCTTGCGGCGCGAGGAGAGGGCTAGGGTTTCTAACCTTAGCCGAATGCTTCTAATTTTGGGCCTCTGAGAGTTTGAGTTAATTGGGCCATTCTGGGTCTGGGTTAGTTCAGGGGTATTAGGTACTGTTTTGGCTATTGGGTTATAACCGGGTATGGGCTTTTGTATTTGGGCTATAAAGGGGACTGTTTAATAAATAAACATTTATTTATTATTATTTAATTTTGGTTTTGGGTTTCAAGGCCTAGTCAAATTTGGGTTATTACATGCATGTTTGTGCAAAGAATAGTGGCACTTCAGTGCCTCTTAACGATATTTCTGTATATCCTATTATGTTCTATTAATTCTACAATCAAGCAATGGCAATATGAGGTATGTGAATTTAATGTGGCATAGGTAAGTAAATTGAAACTTGTAGAATTGATGTTTCAATAAAGTTAATATGGAAACAAAATTTGTATATAGTGATTGAATGAAATGATAGTAGTATATATTTATATATATTTGTTTATATATATGATTGTGTAAGAAGTTAATCTTAATTGCATGATATGATTTTTGATACGCTTACTAAGCTCTCGTATGATTTTTGATACGCTTACTAAAGTCTCGTGAGCTTGACGCATTTTGTTTAAACACATAGGTTGAAACTAGACTTGAAGAGTTAGGTCAAAAGTCGGTGTTGGCTCATCTCATCACATCCTCAGTTTCAGAAGGAAGTATGCTTTTAGCATTTTTTTTAATTATGGCACGCACTTAGACATGTTAGATGTGAAGGTCAATGTTTGATGGATCTAATGTTGAGTTTTTATACTTTCACAATCTTGTGTACTTAATCAAATTTAGGTAAAAGTTGTATGGCTAATTGATCGCCTATAAATGAGTTATCGTTTATAGTTAAAATATAACACCAAAAATATAAGAATTAGGAATAGCGGTGTCTGCAAGTGCACGGGTCAAATTGTAATATAGTTTAGTAAAATAAAATACTTTGGAACTATTCCAAGGATCGTACCTAATGGAGGATGGAATAAACTATGAAAATGTTTTTACAATAATAAGTCTAAGTAGTAGTAATCAATTCTTATATTACGATAAACCATAAAATAGGTTGATAAGATAAAAATAAATAAGAAAAATAAAAAAATAAAAAAATAAACCTATCGATTAAATTCAGGGTTTGTAACTAACTTCAAATTAGGGTTTTAGGGTGGATTAGCTATCGATTAACCAATTATAACCTCTCAGCCTCTAATTAACTAATCGATTGTTTGATACTTACTTATCTCTCGACCCCACTTTCTCAACAAAGATAAATTATGATTTACCTGGTTCGACTTATCTTTCGATCTCGTCTAGCCTATGATAACTTCCTAGGGTTGTTAATCCTAGTGGTTTAAGCACAAGTAATTCATACATAATAACCCCTGTTGGGAAACCCTAAACCATCCATTAATCACATCCCCATCCACTCATTAATATCTCCTAAGGCATTTAGCCACTCATGTTATTCATAATCTCGATATTAATTGAATGAATCATGTGAAGAACACGACCGATTCGAATGAGAAAAGAGATTTAAATAATCGTGGATTGAACATCGAATGAGGAACCGAGTAGCAAATCGATTGATTGGAATAAAGAATTAAATCGAATGCAAAAGAAATTATAAACTGGAATATTTTAATTAAATAATTAAACTCTTGAATCAAAATTGATTTCAAAAGGAAAATAAAAGAGTATTAAAAAGCCAAAAAAAAATAAAATTTAAATCTACTTCTAGACCACTAGGGTTTGTAAAGGGTTCTAAGATGACTTATGTAATAGTTCGGTTTTGACCCTAGTCAGAATAGTAGTTTTAGAACCACATATCCAAGTCAAAAACATATTTTAATATTATTTTCCGTTCCTATTATAAGTGAATTGACATGTGTGAAAGTCTCGTGAGAAAATTTAACTGTTTGTGTGCTTAATTTACAAAAAGGACTTAATCGCGTAAAATGTAAAAGCTGTGTGCTAGATGTTAAGTGTGCCTATTTGCTATGGATTTTTATTTTTGAGGTCCTTATGTTGTAATTGGACCATGGTTAGTGGGATTGGTCATGAATGACCTTAAAATGGATGAATTAAAATGTTTTAAACAAAGGGCAAAATTGGTATTTGATAATTAATATGTGTTAAAACTAAATAAACATGAAAATAAGGCCATTATCATCTTGTTTGGCCGAATATATCAAAGAAAAAGAAACAAAAATTTAAACTTAGGTTTCGACACTTACTTTGCATGATTGAGGTATGTAATTAGCTCAGTTTTTGATAATTTCTAAGTTTTTGTAATCGTTGCTTCGTATACTATCAAACCCATGCTTCAATTTCTGATTTTGGTGATGATTTTGAAATGTGCCATTGATGAAACTATGAGTTTTGTGATGTTAGTTGATGAATTATGGAAGCTTGATGTTGGGTTTAAATGTTTTGTCTTTAGATTTTTGATTAAATTGAGTATGTTGGGTTAAATTGTAAAAATGTTATTTTATGGGACTAAAATGTGAAATAGATGAAATATATGGATTTTTATAAGAGTTAGGAGAATTTGGCTAGGCTTGTGTACAAGCAAATTTTGTGTATTTTGTGATTTTGTGAATTAGGGACTAAAGTGTCGAAATGTGAAAATGTGAGGGCTATTTTGCAAAATGCCCTAATTGTGTGTATATGGATTGTTTTGAATGGTTTGGTGAATAAAAGGGTTAATTTTGAATACCTATAGATCAAGAAAAGAGGAATTCAGACTTAGATCGAGGGAAATCGAAGATTATAGAGTAAATAGTCCGAGTGGACAAATTCTGAGTACGAGGTAAGTTCGTACGCAAAATATGATGTTATAAGTAGGTTTTGATGCCTTTATTATACATGGATTGTATATTTATTTAGTTCGGATGAATACGATGATAAATCAATGGTATTTGGCACTAGGTGTGAGATTTAAACTAGCTTCGGCTACTTGAGGCATTAAGTGTGTGATACCGACTTAGCTTCGGTTAATTAAGATGTCACTAAGTGTGCGAAATTGTTTTACCTTCGGCTAACCTTTAAGCACTAAGTGTGCGGATGTTTAAAGCATTGATGATCTTCGAAAAGTCTTAAAGTATTCGAACAAGAGGTGAGATTGAAAATGAATAAATATGAAAATGTTCCGGTAAGTATAATACCTATATGGTAGGTGGTAAAATACATAAAAGTTTTTTGAATTTGTATAAACATATAGTTGGTGTTGGCATGGACTTGATGGATGAGTTGAGAAATTATAAGTACTTATGCGTTGATGTTTCATATTTTATATTGTTGATGTTTTAGTACGGGCTTACTAAGCTTTTGAAAGCTTACTTTATGTGTGTTTACATTGTTTTATAGATATCCAAGCTACTGCAAGCTCGGGGATCGTCAAGGATCATCACCACACTATCGAACCTCATTTTTGTACTTTTGAATATATATATTTTGAAGTATGGCATGTATAGGCTAGTAGTTGTGGAAGTATGTTTTGTGATGTATATATTTAGCCATGTGACTTGGCTAATTTGTGCTTGAACTTGTAGTTGATAATGGTTTATGGTATGTGATGGCGATATGCAATTGTGGTATCTTTTAGTTGGTAAGTTTTGGTAAGTTTAACTTGAGATTGAATGATGTATGGAAGGAAATGTTTTGATATGATCGTACCTTATGTTTGGCATGATTTGGTAAGGTTTATGAGTAGGAAAATGGTTGATATTGTTATGTTATAAATGATGAATGTTTTAGCATAAATATTGGCTGAATTAACGTTGCAAATATGCTTGATTCTTTGCTTGTAGGTTGATCCAAATTTGGATGGCAAATTGGCTATTCAAATGGCCTATATTTGTCTCTACAGGCGAGAGACACGCATGTGTCTCTCGCACGACGTACGACATACATTGACTATGTTGTTGCGGTCGTGTGTCCCCTAGGGTACCCTACAATTGTAAGTCAGACCTGAGCACGGCCAAAGCACACGGGCGTGTGACGAGCCGTGTGGCCCAAGTCAGACTCGACCACGGCCAAGGCACACGGGCGTGTCTTGTAGCCGTGTGGGCAAGTCAGTAGCTATACCCTGTTTTGCCACGGCTTAGACACACGGGTGAGTCTAAGGCCGTATGAGGCACACGGCCTATTCACACGGGCGTGTGACCTTTCAAAAGTTAAAATTTTTTATAAGTTCTGGAACTTTTACATGTCAATTTGGTCCCGAATGCATGTTTAAGTATTGTATACTTGCTTTTATGATCTTAATGCATGTGAATGATTGAGAATTACTGCAATGAGATGATATTTGTTATTCAGTTATTCTGAATTGTGTTATGGATTAAGTAATACCTCTTAACCTATTTTGGCGACGGATATGGGTTAGGGGTGTTACAACTTAGTTACATCAAACCCTTAATGTCTTATTTATAGAAGTACTGGCAACCCAAATTAGGTCTTTGGTACGTCCTAGGTCTTCATATAAGTTTGATTGTGCGGATAAAAATAGCCCTGAATTACTTGGGCAGGACATCTACCTATCTCGTGTCACACCCCTTGCATTGCACGACATGACACCCAACTTCTACCTTGCGTCGCTTGTTTTGTGGTTTGACATCCCTGAAAGCTTGTGCATCACTCGTCCCTTACTTCCACGTCAATTGATCATTTATATCTTCATCTTGCACAGTCAATTAAACATATCAGCACAACCTAAGGCCCGTGTCGGCCTATTAGGTCACAACACTTACAAAATGTGTTAAAAAACACTTATTTTATTAATATTTAATCCTACGACCTAATTACTGAAAATGAAATATAAAATCCTAAATTTCCTAGAAAACAAGCTTCTTAAGTGTGAAATTGACTCAAATTAACTACTACATTTGAAGGCAGGTCAAATACCCCCACACTTAAGTCTTTGTTTTTCCTCAACTAACCAAAACAAAAGAAAAAACCCAAAAATAAACTAAAACAGAAAACAAGAAATAAACATGCAAAGAAAAGAAAATGTACTTGAGTCGGCTTAATACACGAGATTGGATTGAAGCATCGATACTAGGAAGATTTGCCTAAATATGAAACTCTAGCTAGAAATTTAAATAATTCAAAGTTATTTACACCTAAACAGATTAATTCAATAAATTACAATGTAAATAAGTCAAAGAAAATAAAATATAGAACTCCATCAGAATGTATATACAAATATAGTGCTTATTTTTGCAGAGTATAGTTAGTTCGAATATTTTTTTCCTTCTCGGTTAATTTTTTTTATCCTTTGAACTCGAATGCAGTAATATTTCCCTGATAATCCGTTATGATTTTTTTATTTGTGCCAATACGTTCGAGATTTTTCTCAGGCACTTTTTATAAGGGTTATACTAGTTATACTACACCGTTTCAATAACCATGGATTTTACTGAGTATTTTGTTTTTAATTTGAACATCCTATACTTCTACAAATATATTACACATTCGTATTTACTTTTATCACGTGATATATTTAATCTTTTTTTCCTATTTACAGTCTAATAAACTGAACTAATTAGTCTAAATATAAAGAACTTAAATTATTTAATTTCAGGTTAAATTTACAATTTAAAGAAACAACCTAGGGATATGCTCCTAAGCAATCACTTGTTTTTCTACAAGCTTAAGCATAAACATGCAAAGAAAAATTAAAAATTTAAAGCTAATAAGACAAAGAAAACAAAATAATTAAAAAGAAAAATTTTAAAATTTTCCTAAGCTACCCCACACTTTATTCAACACATTGTCCTTAATGTGCAATAAAAATGTAAAGGAAAGAGGCTACCCAATTGGCTTGATATGTGCAACTCAATTGATGAGACTACTCCTCCTTTCGATTTTGGCTCGTAATGGTGGTGCCTTCAAAAATTTTGGGATTCCTACCAAAAAAAAAAAAAAACACACAAATATATATAAAAACTACTAAATCCTAACTAGTTAAGCTAAAGAAAAAAATAAAAATCATGCCAACAATAAAAATAGAGTACAAAGTTCAAATATATAAAAATATTCAGAATTAGTTGGATTTAGATTCTTACTCTTCCACCATCTAGGCCTTGCCCTTATCGCGCCCCACTGACGCTTTCGTAGCCCACCTTCTTGAAGTTCCATATTATGGAAGTAGTTGGCATCAGGATTACTTGGTGCTTAAGTGGATAGTTGTTGTTTTTGTAGTGTCGTTTCCAAATGAAAGTAAAATAACGAGCAACCCAAATGTTAAAGGTGATAAATATCAAGTTTAGAACATGGTACCTCAGATAGTTGTCGATGAACCTCAACTTTTGATCGATGTGGAATGTAACAAAATAAAAGATGAAAACTGAAATGAAAAGAAAGGGAGAACACTTACAAATGTGGATCGAAGGTTGGGAATGTGAAAAATCGAAGCTTGAATATAGGGAGGACGTGCGACAGCTCCAAGAGAGTGTTTTCTCTTCTTTTTGTGTTTTAGATGTGTGTTTCTATGCCTAAAATCGATGGATTTAAATAGAACTTTGACGACCTTTATTCTTGAAATAGCCCGATTTTGGCTGAAAACACAGGCTATGTGTGGCACAACATGAGGCCTTAAAATTACCTCATTTAGCTTCAAAGTGCTCATGTACGCCACAACTTGTGTGTGGTGCGACACGACACTTTAACATTAGGTGCCTTTTCTTCGAAGAGCCTGTGTCGTGCCATGACCTATGCATGGCACAACACGACATTGTGCCTAGCCCTTCAGGTTATGTCGATGTCCTCTGATTGTTTATTTTTGTCCTTGTTTAGCTTCCTTTCGTCCTATTACATCCAAAAATCTAAATTCTCCTAATTATAACATGTAATTGCACTAATTATCTTAAAATCTAACTAAAAATGAAAACTTAAAACTAATTTACAAAATTTTACAAGTTTTTTAAAGTTCAATGGTTAATGCTATGTTGTGCAATCGAACGTGTCCGATAATTCTTTAATCTTCATCGTTGACTTCAAGCATCGTTCATGACCATCTCAACTCTTCCAATTACTCGTTTGTCCACTGGAGTCTTGCCATTTTCCTCATTCTCTCGCATTATAAGTATGTACACATGCATAACTGAGGAAATGCCTTTGATCAAGGTAGTTAGGGATTAAAACATGAAATTCCTCCCTAACTAGTCCCTCACTTTGGGAATTGCAACCACATTTGAACACTTCTACCTCATCATTATCTTTATAATTAATTCATTTCATTCGAGACCAATCACCAATTTAGAAGCGGCCATAAATGGCCTACCCAATAGAATGTGGGTTTCTCGATCTTCCTCACAGTTGAGGAATACAAAATTGACGGGGATTATGAATCCCCGTACCTTGACTAATATATCATTGAGTACACCTTTTGGGTGCACCAAGGATCCATCGGCTAGTTCTAACGTGACCGATATATTTTTTAGCTCCCTGAATTCAAGTTTTTGATAAATTGACAGGGGTATTAAATTTATACTAGCCCCTAAATCGTAAAGGGCTTTGCTACAATGTTGATCCATTATCTCTATCAAAATCATAAAACTATCTAGATATTGTAATTTCAGGGGTATTTTTATTATAATGGGAGTGGAGATTACCAGATTAGGAACTGGTTCGACTACCTTCTTAATTTACTCATGGTGCACATCTTCTTTTTCTATGGGCTCGTCGACATTTTTGGGACTCACTTCCTTTTCATGGATGGGTTTGCTTGGCGACTTCAATTCCTTTACCAATCGTACTGCGATCACCTTGACGTACTCCTTCCCATCTTTCTGAAGGTTATTCTCCATATTTCTAGGGGGACTTTGGCCATTTTGTTTTTGGAACATTCTCCATTATCTGGCTCATTTGGTCATAGAGACTATCCATTCAAGATTCGAGTCATCAACATGTAGCTTGAACTTGTCAAATGTCTTTCTTCATTGTTTTCATCTCTATCTCTACTTGGACAAATCTTTGACCATGTGCAGCATGGTCATTCCCCATGACTCTTTGTTGCATTGGTGGAGGTTGGTAAGGAGGATTTTTGTCAGGTTTGTGCTTGATTTGCACCTCTTTGGTTACCTCCCCACATGAGGTTTGGATGATTCCTCCAACTGGGATTATAAGTATTTGAATAGGGATCTCGACTCCTATTATTTATGTAGCTGGCCTCATTTGGTTAGTTTTCATAATGTGGCTCAACTCTTGTCAGCTTGATAGGTGTCTCCAAACAATTAAGCTTTTCAAGGATTTGTTGGAATTGATCATCGTCGTTTTCTTTGCTCACCATTTTCACCATTGGGGGCTTAGATTTGTACATAAACCTCTCATTGGGCTATATGTACGAATTCATGGCCAAATCCTCAATGATTTTATAGGCTCATTCGTAAGTAAGGAACATGAGAGATTCGTCGAATGCTTCATTTAAGTTAAATCTAATGTGTCCATCAATATTGTTGTAGAGTATTTGGATTTGGAGCCATGCTTGTAGTCCATAATGTGAGCACTTCCTTAGCATCTTCTTGAATAGGACCTACGCCTCGTATAGGGATTCACCTTCAAATTGTTTAAAATTAGCGATTTCTCACCTCAATTGAATGGTTCAACTAATTGGGAAAAATTTGTAAAGAAAGTTTTCAGCAAGATCATTCCATATGGTAATGGAACTCGGTTCTAACAAGTCTAACCAATCAGCGGCATTATCACACAAGCAGAATGGGAATAATTGAAGATGCATGACATCATCAGATAGCATGTTGTACTTGAAGGTGTCGCATAGTTGAAGGAACTGCTTCAAGTGCTAATTCGGGTCTTCAACCATGTTCCCTTTGAACTGCAGCGTATTTTGGATCATTTCAATTTTATTTGCATTAATTGTCAGCTGCTCTATGCTTTCTCGCACCCCGTATAGTGTCGGTAGGGCATATTCGCGCAACATCTATTGAGCCATTAGGACTTCTTCCCAATTATTTCCTTATTTCTTTCATGGCTCTTTGAATAATGAGTTTTCTCGAGGTAAATTAATTACCACGGGTGGATCAGTATTCATCGCTGGATGGTTGAACCTAAGTACTTGCTCTGAATCTGGGTATGGTTCAATTGGAGTGCTAAAGCTTCGGGTCATAAACGACCTAAAAAGAAAATAAAAATAGAAATAAAAATAAATAACAAAAATTAAAAATCGTATCTATAGGTCGTAATGTTCCTACTTATCTTATTAATTTTAAAATTTTATTTTCAAAATTTATTGTTGAAAACCTCCCCGACAACAGCACCAACAATTTGACCGCCTATAAACGAGTCGTTTATAGTTAAAATATAACATAAAAAAATATAAGAATTAGGAGCGGAAGTGTCCACAAGTTCACGAGTCAAATTGTAATATAGTTTAGCACAATGAAATACTTTAGAAGTATTTCGAGGATCATACCGAGGGGAGCATGGAATAAACTATGAAAACATTTTTACAATTATAAGTCTCAGTAGTAGTAATTAAATCCTAGATTATGATAAACCAAAAAATAGGTCAATGAGATAAAAATAAATAAATAATGAAAATAAATATGAAAAATAAATAAATGAATTAAATTAATAAATCAATCAGGAAGATTAACTAATTCCAGATTGGGTTTTAGGGTGGATTAGCTACCAATTAACAAATTATTACCTCTCAGCCTCTTATTAAATAATCGACTGATTGATACTCGCTTATCTCCCGATCCCAATTTCTTAACCAGGATAATTACAATTTACTCTGTTCGACTTAACTCCCGACCTCGTCTAGCCTATGATAACTTTCTAAGGTTGTCAATCCTAGTGGTTTAAGCACGCGTAACTCATACCAATTAGCCCCTCTGGAGAAACCCTAAACCCTTCGTTGATCACATCCCCATCCATTCGTTAATCTCTCCTAAGGGATTTAGCCACTCATGTTTTTCATAATCTCAATCTCAATTGAATGAATCATGTGAAGAACACGATAAGAGAAAAGAGATTTAAATAATCATGGATTGAATATCGAATGAGGAATGGAGTAGCAAATCGATTGTTTGGAATAAGGAATTAAATTGAATGCAAAGGAAAATATAAATTGGAATACTTTAATTAAATAAATAAACTTTTGAAACAAAACTGATTTCAAGAGGAAAACAGAAGAGTATTGAAAAGCCAAAAAGAAAATAATCTAAATCTACTTATAAACTACTAGGGTTTTTGCAGGGTTCCAAGACGACTTAGTTACATTAAACCCGTGATGTCTTATTTATAGAAGTGTTGGCAACCCAAATTAGGTTTTCGGCGCATCCTAGGTTTTCGTATAAGTTTGATTGTGCGGATGAAAATAACCCCGAATTACTTGGGCAGGACATCGACCTGTGTCGCGTCACACCCCTTGCATGGCACGACACGGCACCCAACTTCTTCCTTGCATCGTTTGTTTTGTGCTTTGACATTCCTAGAAGCTTGTGCATCACTCATCCCTTACTTCCACGTCAGTTGGTCCTTTATATCTTTATCCTGCATACTTAATTAAACATATCAGCACAACCTAAATCTCCTGTCGGCCTATTGGGTCACAACACTTACCAAATGTGTTAAAAAATACTTATTTTATTAATATTTAATCATATGAACTAACTATCGAAAACAAAATACAAAATCCTAAATTTCCTAGAAAATAAACTCCTTAAGTGCAGAATTGACCCGAATTAACTACTACATTTGACAACTGGTCAATAATTAGGCAAATTTATCGTTAAAATTTTCAAAACATCGAGCCATGAAATGGTATCGATACTATGTCAAAGGTACCGATACCTTGATAGAGTATTGATACTTTGGATTTTTGGTAAATTTTTCTAAACTTTGAATCAAAATTTGGTATTGATACCAAGTAAGGGTATTGATACTTGAACCCAAGTATAGATACCTTACATAAAGGTATCGATACTTAAATCCTTATAGGGCTATTTTACATCATTTTGAACAAATAGAAATTTTTTAAGTGATTGAAAATCTATTTTAATTCGAAGCAAGGTGTAATACATACTTTAAGAGTGAATTGAGTTTAAAATTTGAATAAAATAAAATATAATCTCATCAGGGATCAGACTTGAATTGGCAATGAATATGACATCCCTGTTGCTTTGACCTAATGAACGAGTCAGGTAAGGGGTATTATGTAACACCCCTAACTTGTATTCGTCGCTGGAATAGGGTTACATAGCATTACCGTAAAAACATAACTCAAATCATTCATTTCAAACGTTTCATAATCATTGCAAAAATCCAATCAATCATATGCATAAAGTCCCTAATTCGAGCCCTTGAGGACTTAGAAACACTTTAGGAACGATCCGGGACTAAATCGGAAACATTTAATACTTCTTGGAAAAGGATGGAAATATTTACACTGCACAAGTCACACGGCCGTGTGGACATTCAAAGTAGGGACACACGTCCGTGTCCCAGCCCATGTAACTCTTTGACTTGGTTCACATGGCCAAGCCACATGCCCATGTGTCAAGCTATGTAACTCTCGAAATGCAACCTTTAAAAACCTACAGAGGACACACACCCGTGCCTCAGGCTGTGTGGACAAGAAATAGACCATTTTCAAGCCATTTCTCTCACCCAAAACATGCTCATACGTACAAGCCATTTGCACCTATTTCAAGCATTCAAAAATGTACCTAAAACATGCATAATAAAACTAGATCAATATGGCATTTTTGTATACAACCAATATGCCCAAAAGGCACCTCAAACATAAGTCTTAAAGTCAACCTAAACACATACATGTTTTGCCATAAATCATTATATATAGCCACAAATTATCATGCCAAGACATAGCACAATTGACCATATGTCAAACCTTAACAAAATATACCAAATTGATCATTAAAAACATACAGCTACTTGACCATACCAAAATGTCAAAATGTCATCACTCATAAAACCACATATATATACATGCCAACACATACCACTTTGGCCATAAAACCATACATCAATTTGATCATATTAACTACAACCAACAAGACATTAATAGTACCTTAAGTACCTCAAATCCAAGGCAACAATTCATGCCATAATCATTAACCAAAATGAAATATACATGCCAAACTCATCAATTAAACATTAGGCATAGTCCACCTATACATGCCATTATAACCATGACTAAAACATCAAAATCTACTGATAAATTCGATGAATAGTGTGATGGATCTCTAACTAGCTTCCGATAATCTGTAAAGTAAAGGAGAATAACTACGTAAGTAATGAATGCTTAGTAAGATCATATAAACTTTAAGCATAATATTCCATTTCAATAATAACCTTTACAGAATAAACATAAATCTATGCCAACGCCATAAGATTCATAAATCGATATGATCATCAACTCACAAATGAATAAGTTCATTAATGTCGCTTATATTTATCATTCATAACATGACAGGATTTTATGGGACTTAATAGATAATCATCAACGTTTCTATAAGATTATACTCTTTTCAATTTACTTTCTTTTCATTCCTTTCCCCAATGCTTATCGTAAGCTATGATATAGGTATATTTGTCCACAGCATACGTAAATTTCTCACATATAATACATCATTCAAACTCATTACTCCCTTTTCTTCAAATTTCATTTTAACTATGAATTTACCATTTCGTTACCTTTCCTCACCCGTTTTATATGCATAACACACAAGTTATAAGCATAACATCAACCATGACTACAAGCTAGTGCATTTAAACATAGCTCTTTTAGAACTAACTACATAATCAACCATTGTATAAGAAATTACATACTTTGATTTATTCCATCTTTTCATGGACATAAGCATGTTACCAATTGAGCACTTATCGTTTCAATGTATTTCATTAAGATTAAACATGATATAATTCAATCATAAACTTTGAACAAGCCTAAGCACCAACAAAAAATGTTAGCAAAATTGAATATAATTCATGTGAACTTAACATAGTTAACCATTATACTTGAGCATTATCCAATTGGATTTATCATCCTTAATAACATATCATGTTTTCCATGTATCACCATTTTAATAAGTTTCATACATGCATGTCTTGGTTCATATTGAACACTTACCATTTCATTTGCATAACACAAAAGACATAGACTTAACATTTACAATAGTCACAAGCTAGTGATTAAACACATAATATCACCACATGATAAGATATGGTACGTAAACATAACATTACCGGAGCTCACACAAGTGTGCTAAACGATGGTCGAAACCATCCATTTTCTTTAATCGATGGTCAAAACCATCCATTTTCATATTTTATGAACACTGTAAAGACGATTGAAACCCCGATACACGTTTCATATTGTGCCATAGTCCAACTATGGTCTTACATGTGCATTGCCATGGCTTTGTCATGGTCTTACGCTCATAGTGCCATAACCCAGTTATGGTCTTATCATTAGAATGCCATAGCCCAACTATGGTCTTACATATATATATATATATATATATATATATATATACACTTCCATGGTCCAACCATGGTTTTACGTTTGAAAAACTGCCATAGCCTTGCTATGGTCTTACGTAAACTTTGCCATAGTCCAACCATGGTCTTGTTCGTTTCCTTCAAGCTGACAAATTTGATTCACATATATAAACAAATAGATAATAATTTATTGAAAAAATAATTAATTGAACTAACCAAATTACGAACTTACCTTGCTAAATTGCAGAAATGACAAAGTTCAGGGGAATATTGGTAATTTTTCATTCTTTTCGATTTTCCACTCGATCTTGATCTAAATTAATAATTTTATTCAATATATTAATTTAGACAGTAAAACAAGTATTTATGCAATTTAGTCATTTTTGATATTTTTACAAATTGCCCCTAACATTTTACTTTTATTCAATTTAGTCCCTGAGCCTAAAACATGCAAATCAACCATTTTTAATGCCAATTCACATCATCTGAATATTCATGGTACACAAAACAGCCCACATTTTCAATAGTTCACACCAAATCCTTGTACTTTTACTATTTTAACAATTTAGTCCCTAATCGGATAATTCATCAAAATCACGTAACAAAATACTTTTAAATATCAACCAACATTTCAAATTCATCATTTAATAACTAAAGTCACATAGATTCATCAATGGAAACCTTCAAAATCTTTAATAGTTTCAAAATCGAAGGTGTGAGCTAGCTTGACCTAGTTGCAACGATATCAAAAACATCAAAATTATTAAAAACGGGTAAGAATTACTTACCATACAAGAGGAAACCATCATGGTCGAAAGCTTCATCCTTATTCCATGGTGTTTTCGGTTCTTGAAAAAGAAACAAAAAGATATGATGATAATTTAGCCTTTTGTTTTTATTTTATTTTTAATTTAATTTATCGAATTACCATTTTAGCCTTGGTTAATAATTAAAAAAATCACCAAATCCATGTCCATATATGTCCACTAACTCCCTAAATGGTTTAATTACCATTTAAGTCCCTTTTCCTTTATTCAATAAACTATTTAATCACTCAAATCAAATAATGATCAAATTTTACATCTTTTATGATTTAGTCCTTTTTTATTAATTAACTATCGAAACATTAAAATTTTTTAAAAAAACTTTATTATCACCTTAACGACACTCTTTAAATATTTATAAAAATGTTTACGGCCTGGTTTATAGAAACGAGGTCCCGATACCTCATTTTCTAAAACCACTTGATCTTAGGGTCTTACCACTTGAACTTAGTAAATCGCTTATATAACATAAATTATCAAATAAAAAATCTTTTTAAAACCATATTTGACTCATAAATATTAAATAATAATATTTATTAAATTACTCGTCTAATTTGGTGGCCCCGAAACCACTATTCTCGACACCACTGAAAAACGGGCTATTACATGTTACATAACTAACCACCAAACTACTCGAGCAAATGCACTCACAACCCAAACATTTTAAATTATAGAAATTATCCATAAAAAATCTCCTTTTTAAAAATAAAAATCCAAGCCTTTATAACCAAGTAATTCAACTCAGCTTAGCCTTTAAGATTATGCCATTGTGGATGCATGCAATAAAAACCATTGTATTCTTGTGAAATAGAGCCTTTTGAGTTGTAAACTGAAAGGAAATCTAGCCAACGCACCTACATGTTTAGGGTTGCCAAGAAGAAGAAAGAATATATAATCCACATGAAAGAAAATTAGATTCTTGTAAGATAACTGAATATTCTATTAATGATCTAATGAAATCTAAAGGACATAAGTTTTACATTCCAAATCATAGACTGAGAATCATAATAATTGGTAATGTTAGATTCTCGGAGAATGATAAAGTTAGTGGAGTGTTTCAAAATAAGTTGTAGATATACAAGAAATTAAAGTAGAATTTTCTACAACTATATATGCTCCTTTATCCATAACTACCTCAAATGTTGTTCCAACAATTAGTGAATGTTCTAATAATGATGAACAACATTTCAATTTTTAAACAAATCTAGAAGAAACTAACTCACAAAGTTTTAATGAAAATGAACCACAAATAGTGCTATTAAGAACATCCCAAAGAGAGAAAAAAATTATCATTCTAGATGATTGTGTGATGTTAGAATTTGTAAAAATCCAGTTTCATTTTCATGAGTTGTAAATAATGACGAGATTAATAAATGGTTTGACTCTAAAAAAGATTAAATGAAACCTATGAAACAAAACAAAATGAAGGGTATTGCTGAATTACCAAAAGGTTCAAGATGAGTTAGATGCAAATGGGGTTTTAAAATCAAATGTGACTCAAATGGCAATATCAAACGATACAAAGCTAGACTTATTGTAAAAGGCTACTGTAACAACCCCATTTTCAATGGTTTTGGAAATGGCGATTTCAGAACCTCATTTCGATAGTTGGAGTTCGTAAATATTAAATATGAATATTTACGAGATTAATATAGGAATATATTAAAGTTTGGTTCAATAATTTTGTCGAACTAATAGGTAATTAAGTTATATAAAATAAATTGTAAAAGTTTATTGCTTTATATTTTTAAATAGCTAAGGGTTGAAAATGGTAATTAAACCATTTTATTATATCCAATAGTGGAAACTTAAGTTTTCATCCACTAATTTTAGTTAAACATGATTAAAGATTAATTAATTAAAATTTAATTAAATTAATTAAGGTTAATTAACTTATAATTAAAGTATAAAAGATAAAATAAAGAAAACAAAGATGACATTTTTCATTCATCTTCTAATTTTTTCGTGGGAAGAAGAAACAAAACCCTTAAAGCTTCCAAATTTTCGATCCTTCAATTGGTATGTTCAGTAAGTCCTTTGTTTGTAATTTTTATATTTTTGAGGTCATAAAAGCTTGATTTAGCTAGTCCGGGTATCAATTTTTGAAACTTAGGTCCTTAAGTTTTTGAAAGTTGTCATTGTTGATTTCTTGAAGATATTAGTGTTAAATTGATTTTAAGCTTAGATGTGAAAAATGACTAGATTGTAATGTTTAATTGTTAGTTTTTGAACGTAAGGAGTAAAGTGTATAAATTGTGAAGTTGATGTGAAATTTCTATAATAATAAATAATAGAGAGTCGTAGAAGGATGTGATTGAGATCAATTTCAAAATTGAAGCTCAAAATTGAAAGATATTGTAATTTCGATTTTAAGGACTAAATTGAATAAATTGTAAAATTTTAGGGGCATTCAAAAAATGAAATTAAATTGGTTCATGTATAGTATGGAATGATGTAAAAAAAATTTATATTAATAAATTGAATTGAATAATTGTATAGATAGAGAATTGAACCAAACCGGAGATAATCGAGGAAAAAGAAAAAATTGTCAATTAGTCCTTAAAGACTCGTTGGTTGATGTTTTGCCAGGTAAGTTCATATGGAACTTGCTACCTTATATTTTTTATGAATGAATTATATTTGTTAGAATTAAGTAGAATTAGGGAATTTGGCACAATTATTTATATTGGACTAAATTGTAAATTCGTGAAAATATTGGTTGTATGAAAATAATAGGAGTTATTAATAGGATTATTTAATGGTTATGCCTTGTAAATGAAATATGAAATATGTACAAAACTCGTTTTTGATTGATATTTATATAGAAATAATTCTTGAGTAGACTTAGTAATATGTTAGGATACGTATGACATGTCGTTAGGATTATATGAGTGACAAATTAGGAATTTACATGTTAACACGAGATTTAGCATTTGCTGTAGAATTTTGAATTATGTGTAAGCAATTCAATTATAATGTCAGCTTGTGTGAGCAATTCAATTATAATGTCAGTTTGTTTAAGCAATCCGATTATAATGTCAGCTTGTGTGAGCAATTCAATTATAATGCCAACTTGTGTGGGCAACTATAAAAATACTATCAGCTTTTGTAACATTAGATTCCCATGTATCTGAGTTAATTTTGCTATAGTAATATCGGACAATGCTCAATTGATTGAAAATGAAATTTAAATCGTGAACTGAAAATGAAATAGTATTGAAGATACTTGACATATAATTTGTTTTTTGATTATGTTTTAAATGTTAATAGTATTACGATTTGAGAACGTAGCTAATGTATTTGATTTGTGGTGATGTTATATGTATAAATATGTACTCAAGTGCCAAGGAAAGTTAATTTGGTAGCTAATAAAATAATTTGTTTATGCTTAAATGATCAAGGTAAGCTTTATTTTCCATATGAGTTTATTAAGTATCTTATATCCTTACCTAGTTGTTTTTCCCCTTTCCTTGTAAATTGTCACTTGGTGGGACGTGTTAAGCGAATCACCTTGAAGCTCACACTATCTTGTTTTGAATTAGTAGCTTTTGATTATTTTAAGTCTAAAATTGTGGCATGTACATAGGTGTTTTGTAAATGTTAGCTTTGAATGTTGATAATAGTTGAAACTTACCTAATGCATGATTTTGGCAATGTTAATGCCTTGTTGAAATGGTATGATTTAGAAAATGGTTTGAGATGTGTATGTGGAAATTGAATTGGCATATTTGGAAATGAATTGGTATTGACAAGTTGGTATTTGGATGATTGATATATATATGAACTAGTTGTTGGTTTGCATATGGTTTAAAATGCATGAATTGGCATTTGTGATGCCTAGTGAACGAATGTACTTTGATTAAGATGTTAGGACATGTATGACACATAGATTAGCATGTTTTGGAATGGTTTGGTATAGGTAAATGTTAGATGTTTGGATAGTTGATTGAAATGTATGCCATGAAAATGAAATACCTAAGCTTAATTGGTAAGTTTGAATTGAATATTTTGTAAGGAAGTTAACTTGAATGTTTAAGCTTATTTGGTATGGTTTTGAGTATGCTTCGGACCTATTGCATTTGGTGTTTGATGGATGTAATGTTAGGTATGGTTGGAAGCATCAAAATAAGTATCAAATGGTTTATCTTTACCAAAAGCAGAGTCCTTGTCTCAACAATCATTGTTCCTCATTGCAACACCGGCCGACAGTAAGTGGCATTACGACGTTGAATGGCTTGACGTCATGACATGACAAACTATTTAGCAATGTGGAAATGATGAAATCACAGCGACAACCCTAAAATTTTGAAAACTTTGGAATTTGGTCCTATTTCGTGCTTGGGTTAATAAAAGAGCTTTCGTAAGCTCGATTAAGACTTGGTTTTGATTGTTTAACCATAAATGGATATGATTGACATTATATTACATATTCATGTGAACATTTTAATGTATTTTGACTGTAGTTGCTACAACAACGAATGTAACATCTTATAGTTCAGACTCGGCGGTCAGGTCAGGTGAGGGGTGTTACAGTTACACTCAGAAGGATGGCATTAATTATAAAGAGACTTTCTCATCCATCTATGAGAAAGACTCTTCAAGAATTATTATGGTGTTGGTGGATTATTGTGATTTAGAGTCACATCAAATAGATTTAAAAAACTCTCTGAAAGGAGATCTTGTAGAAGAAGTTTATATTGAAAAATCTAAACTTTTTCAACTGAAAGAAAATGTCATAAGTTATGTAAATTAAAACGTCAATATATAAACTTAAACAAGCTTCACGACAACGCTACATCAAATTTAATGATACCATAAAGTCTTTTGATTTTCAAGAAAATTTCTTTGATCAATGTATATCAAAAGATTGGTAGGAACAAGTTTATTTTTTAGTTCTATCTGTTGACAATATTTTGCTTGTTACAAATGATTTTTGTGTGAGACAAAAAAGTTTTTTTCTTGAATTACTTTCGAATGAAGATATGAGAGAGGCTTTATATGAAACAGGAGTTGAAATATTTTGTGATAAATCACAAGGATTGTTAGGATTTTCTCAAAAAATATATTTTTTGAAAGAGTTCTAGATTGATTTAATATGCATGGTTGTTCAACATGAATTGCTCCTGAAAAAAAAAAGGGACAAATTTAGTCTTATACAACATTCAAAGAATGATGTGAAATGGAAAGGAATGGAATCAAGTTCTCATGCTTCTATTGTGAGCAGTTTGATGTATGTCTAGACATGCAGAAGATCGGGTATTAGCTTTGCAGTTGGGATGCCTGACAAATATTAAAGTGATCCTAGAATTGACCATTAAAAGGCTACAAAGAAATTTTCACAGTACCTACAAGGAATAAATAATTGCATGCTCATGTATAATAGATCTAATCAGTTGGAAGTGTTTAAAGATTAAGATTAAGATTTTGTTGGGTGTATTAGCAGTAGAAAATCTACTTACGGATATTTATCTTTTACTTGCTAAAAGAGACATGTTATGGAAAAGTGCTAAATGGTCTATTATTGCCTCATCTACAATGGAATTAGAGTTTGTAACATGTTTTGACGTCATTATTCATGGATTATGGTAACAAAAATTTATTTGATGACTTGAAATAGTCGACGCCATTACCAAATTGCTAAAATTTATTGTGATAATTTTGTAGCAATATTTTTATCCAAGAATGAAAAATATTTTAAAGGTGCAAAATATATAGAATTAAAATATTTTGCTATTAATGAGGACTTCTAGAAAGAAATAATTTATACTGAGCAGGTTAGAACTAATCTTATGATTGCAGATCCATTAACTAATGGTTTACAATCAAAGACATTCAAAGAATATGTACATAGGATAAGTCTTGGTTATTTTATAATAATGTGACAAGATAAAATATCACAACTATGCATAATTTTTTTTTTTTTGTCAGGGGTATAGGGGAAGAGAATGTCGAGGTTCGGACCCTCAATCTAGTGTCATGGGCAAAAATGTAAAACCCGTGACCATGGCACAAGATGCAGCCCATAGAGGTCTATCTATTAGATGGGGATCATTTAGCCCACAAAAACTGGCCCGATTCCAAGAACTGTTAGAGAAGCCTGTCAGATTGAAGCCTAGTTGGCCGGATAATGAAGATATGGCAACATAGGCTATTTTTAGTAAATATGGGAATCATATCTTATAAATTTGATTTGATATGATGTGATCTTGTAAATCTATGATTTAAGGGATAGGCTAATCTCGTCCATCGATGTAATTTGATCTTGACTGTTGGTTTTGGAGGAGCTTAACTATAAATAGAGAGTTTCCCCCTCATTTGTATCTCATTCATTGTAAGTTGAATTCTTAAGAGTAATAGAATTCTTTGAGCATTTACTCAAACATTTTGTGTGCGTTCTTTCTGTGGCTTTCTATTGTTCTTTTGAAGCTTTTTTTGGCACAATTGCTTCTACTATACAAATTGGTGCCTTAGAGGAATTCTAAAGGAATCCTCATCTTTGGGAGTAAAGGTTGACTTAGGTGAGTTTGGAGTGAATGGATCGCCTAAGGCCGCACGGATCGCGAGACGAAAGATCTAGCCCCGTGATAAGTGGTACCCGAGCTATTGGTTCAAAGGCACTGTTGGGATGTTGAAAGAAGTTTTTTTATCAGAATGAGCCAATGCAGACTCGTGGGAGGGCCAAAAAAGCAAGTTGCTCGAGGGACATACTGACAACTTTGGAAAATCGAGTGTGTAATCTCAAGGAGCCCGTAGGGAACATGAATGAGACGCTTGAGTTGGTCGAGGGGCACACAGATGGGTTTGACTCAATGGAAGAGCAACTCAGAGAATTTGTGTTGGATTCTCTCGGTGCCAATGTAGAAAAGATGAATGGATTAGTCAATTCCACTGCGGAAAAGCTGGCAGAGAGGGATGATACTCTCGAGGATATGGTGCTAGCCATGAAGAAAGGAATCGAAAAGCTTAAGGGGGAGTTGACGATTTACAAAGCTGCTTTGAGTAATGGGATGTTGTCTTCATGTAACACCCCCTAACACCAAACCGTCGCCGAAATAGGGTTACGAAACATTATCGGACCTATCAGATAATTTACAATTAATTCAAAATAAATGACATACATATCTTGATTTAATTATAAAGTCCTTATAATGGACCCTTAAGGTCCAAATCACACGTTAGAATCGAATCGGGACTTGTTTGGGTACTCTGAATTTTTTTTTTAGTGAGAACTCAATATAAGCCCTTTATAAATATCTAACCTTCCCTACAAATTCAAATAGAGACCAATCCAAACAAATCAATTCATGAATTTATACATCTCTAATTATAACAAACTAATAATATAAAGTTCTAACATTTTTATGTTTATAACAATCTAACATAAGATGTCTAATTGATTCATTTAAATTATCATTCAACAAAATTGCCTAAAGCTATGACATAGACTATGTTTAAGACATATGTAATTGTATGGAACAACCATTACCATCATTTATCATTAATATTTTATGTATCAAAATAACAACAAATTACAACCTAGGTACATGCCATTTTCAAAAGAGAAAATACATCACCACGTATTTGAGTTCGGGATCGGCTTGGATGCTGAGTCGTTAATCACTTTTGTACGTAACTTGCGCACGAAAACAAACCGTACGCTGAGTATGCACTCAGTGGTATTTCTATAAACCAACACTTAAATAATTACAAAATACATATAAACACTACTCAAATTCAATAACTATTCAAATATTCACCTTTCAATCTAGTGCTCTATTTTATTTCAAACTCAGTATCAATCATTATTTTTCAATAACAATTATTTGTTTATTGTTATTCAATAACAATCAGTTATTCAGTATCAAACAATCAATAACAATCAGTTATTCGATGCGATATCTGATCATTGATTATTGATTGCAATAGTTTACCCCTATTAACGTAGCTCGGACTTAAACGGATACACGGATCCAACCAACACACCAGTACGGCACTCAATGCCTCATCGGCTTTGCCGAAGTAAACAGTAGTAGTACGGTACTTAGTACCTCATCAGATTAAAACGAAGTAACAGTAACAGTACGACACACAAGGTGCCTCATCGACTCGAAGTCGAAGTAATAGTACGACACTTATAGTGCCTCATCGACTCAAGCTCGAAGTATCCCTGAACACTTCCGATCCTATGGTATGCCAATTATATCCGACTCAACCCGATACAATTAATAAGGTATTCAATTCATTTCTCAATTCACAGTAATTAATTATTTCAATATCCATTTCACAATAATCACAAATTCACATACATTCAACTCAATATCAAAACACAAATACTTACCTTAATATCTTTCCATACACATCAAATAAAAAAAACAACAATTTAAATGTTAAGTTCCGTTTATAAAAATACAAACCATAATTCTCGGATTACTCTTCGTCAACCTTCTTTTTTCCTTTCTTTGTCGATGTCTCGGGTTCTTTGTTAGCTACGAAAATAAAAATAATTTATATTATTAATACATCACTAATTTATATTGAATAATTAAATTTCTATTCAATTTCTACCTTACTTTCAATTTAATCCTAACTAAGTTCACTTACTTTTCTAACTCAATTCATACTTTATTTCTACTCAGTTTCTTATCATATTCAACACAAATATCCAATGTTCATGATAAAACCCTAATTTAAAATTTCTTTCAATTTAATCCCTCAATCACAAAACTTGTAGCTTCTTTTACAATTTAATCCATTTATCAATCCTAACTTGAAATTCATTCAATTAAATCCCTAATTCAACAATTTATTCAATATGAACCATGCTTAAAAACTCTAAGAACTTCCAAAATTTTAACTTAAATTTAACAAAACTTTGTTCTAAAACTCCTAAAATATCAAAATTAAGTAAAAATGACTTAATTGACTTACCTTTTAAAGCTTTAAAACCTTAAACCCTAATTTTTCCTTTTATTTTTCTTCCTTCTTTCTTTCCTGCTCTGTTTCAAATGCTTTATGTTTCTTTTTATGTTTTGTTTCTCTTTTATTTGCTTATTAATTTAATATAATAATATTTAAAATAAATATCTATTTAATAATTAATTATAAGTATTAAAAATGTATGTATTTTTATTAATACACTTGTATCAAATCATCACCATACATTTGTCTTTATTTAATTTATTTATTAATATAATATTTATAATATAATTAATTTAATAATATACTTCATAATCAATTTATATATTTATATAATTAAATCATGTAAAAATCTAATGGCTTAATTGCCAATTTGGTCCATATTATTTTCTTTTAATCTATAATTAAACTTTTACCCTTTATTCAATTTAGTCTTTTTTCCTAATTACTCTAAACTAAGCTAAATTCTCTTAATTAAAACCTAATTAAACACACCACTAGACTCATAAATATTTATAATAATTATTTACGAACCAATTTTGTTAAGATGGAGGCCCAATAATGTACTTTTTCGATGCCCGTGAATTTTGGGTCATTACACTTCAAGGCCGAATCAACAAGCAAGGGATGTTCCTAAACCGAAGAAGTTCAAGGGTGCAAGGTCCGCAAGGGATGTGGACAACTTCTTGTGGGAAATAGAGTAATACTTCTGAGCGATGGGCATCAAGGATGATGCCATTAAAGTAAACGCTGCTTCAATCTATTTTATTGACGTGGCTCTCTTATGGTGGCGTCGTAGGTCCATGGATGAGAAACGTGGTGGGAACACAATTAAGACTTGGGAGGAGTTCCAAATATAGTTGAAGAAGCAGTTTTACCCACAGTATGTCGAGAATCAGGCTCGGGCTAAGTTGCGTCGTCTCACGCAACAAAGCACTGTTCAGGAATATGTTTGAGCATTTAGCGAGTTGATGCTTCAAATCTCTGACTTGATTGAGAAAGAAGCGTTCTATTGGTTTGAGGATGGGTTAAATTCGTGGGCAAAGTATGAGTTGCGTAGGCAAGGAATCACCAAATTTATTGTAGCCATGGCCGAAGCAGAGTCCTTTGTTGAGCATGGTCCAACGAAAGACAAGTTCGAGTCATCTAAGCCCAATGGAAAAGGCAATGGTGAGAGAAACCATGAGGAAGATGGAGAGGGACATAGCTAATAGCACAAGTGGCAATGGGAAACCACGAGATGCGAAGTGGGGATCCAAAAACCCAAGGGACAAGGGGAAGAGGATAAAATGCTTCTTTTTCCAGGAACCACACACGGCGCGAAAATGTCCGAAGAAATTGATGTTTTCGGCTATCGAAAAGAAAGATGAGCCAAAAAAAGTGAAGCATGTTGAGAAAAAGACATCGAGGATCAATTCGACGGTGCTCTTTCATAAGAACAGGGATGGTGAAGAAGGGTTGATATTTGTGGACATCAACATTGCGAGTCAGAAGCAGAGTGCTCTTGTTGATACGGGAGCATTAGACTTGTTCATATCAGAAAAGGCTTCGAAGAAACTTGGTTTCTCAATTAGGAAATCAAATAAGAAGATCAAAACAGTAAATTCTAAAGAGGCCCCAACTGTGGGAGTAGTTCAAAATGTGGAACTACAAATCCGCGAATGGAAAGGCAAGGAAGAATTTGAGGTAATCCACTTAGATGATTACGATTATATGCTTCGCTTAAATTTCCTTGATAGGATTCAAGCAGTTCTATATCCATAGGCCAATCAAATTCATATTGTCACCAATCCGTTATAAAAAATTATTGTGCCGGTGCATCAGGATATGAAGGTTGGGACCAAGGTGTTGTCGTCAATCCAATTAGTCGAAGATGTTTTGTCTGAAAGAAACATTAACTTGATAGGACGGAATGCTACAAAAGCTCCTTTCGAAAAGTTAGTAGAGCATGAGACCGATATGAGGCTTGTGAAGTCAACTGTGGAGCCGCTACCTTTAGGAAATGTGGGTTATCTATCGGACTTTAAGGGGAAAAAAGCAATGCAAAAGCAGTCGAAACGAGTAAATGCTGCGAGTAAGGTACATTGCGAACACTCTAATAGTGTTTTGAATTCTGACTTGTTGGCTTGGCAAAGTCGTAGGGGCCCTTTCAAAGTTCTTAAGCAAGAAGGTCGAGGGACTATGGGCGGTACGAAGCCAATATGTGAGAATCAAAAGGATTCCAATGGGAACAAGTCAAAATTGGTGCAAGTTAAAGCTGAGACTTCTTGCCAACGAGATGTACCAGTGAGTGCAACGGTTCAAGTTAAGAGGCGACCGAAGCTGAGGCAAAGGTTTCGAAGGAAGGGACAACCTGATCGCAAAATAAGTTCGGAAGAAGCGAAGGTAATGAGAGAGTTCCAATGTGAATCAAGTCAGTGTCATTCGGAAGTCGCAACAAGGGCGTTGCGAGAATGGGTAGGGGAGAATGCCACAGGCCAAAGTGTAAAGCTCGTGACCATGGCACAGGATGCGCCCCATGGAGGTCTATCGATTAGATGGGGATCATTTAGCCCACAAGAGCTAGCCCGATTCTAAGAACTGTTGGAGAAGTTTGTTAGATTGAAGCCTGGTTGGCCCGATAATGAATATATGGCAACATAGGCTATTTTTAGTAAATATGGGAATCATATCTTGTAGATTTGATTTGATATGATGTAATCTTGTAAATCCATGATTTAAGGGATAGGCTAATCTCATCCGTCGATGTAATTTGATCTTGACTGTCGATTTTGGAGGAGCTCAACTATAAATAGAGAGCCTCCCCCTCATTTTTATCTCATCCATTATAAGTTGAATTCTTAAGAGTAATAGAATTCTTTGAGCATTTACTCAAACACTTTGTGTGTGTTCTTTTTGTGGCTTTCTGTTGTTCTTTTGAAGCTTTTTTTGGCATAATTGCTTCCACTATACAAATTGGTGCCTTAGAGAAATTCTAAAGGAATCCTTACCTTTGGGAGTAAAGGCTGACTTAGGTGAGTTTGGAGCGAACGGATCGCCTAAGGCCGCACAGATCACGAGACAAAAGATCTAGCCCCGTGACACTAGTACCAACTAGAACTTCATTACAACGAAAGTTCTTTGCCATTGCACCATAGGTTTGGTTGATAAGAGTATGCGACTTAAACTATATACAATCATCATATCTCACATTTGCAAATTCACTATAATAAGTGATGGATACTATATTTTGTTATGTGCACTTAATGTTTGTCAATGCAAAGCTAGGGGGACTAGTAGGGGCCTCAGTTCCCCCTAAAATGGAAAATTTTTCATTTAAACTCCTTTATAATTTATAAAATTTTAAATTAATAATAGTAAAAATGCACGTTAATGATAAACATTTGGTTTGATCCTTTAAAAATTATAAATATATAGACTATTAAAAGAGTGAAATTATATTTATACTATCGTAAAAATATACAATTTAATTTTGACCCTAAAATAATTTTCTGGCTTCGCACCTAATGTTTGTGATATTAAAATTCAATTAAGTCTAAAACAAAGTATCCCAAGGTAATTTAATTATGTCCATTTATTCAGTTACTTAATAAATATATCAAATTAAAAGTTGAATCATATATAAATTAATAAAAAATATTAGAAAGAAATCAATGTGGAATTTAATTCCCTATTAGGTAAATTAATAAATACTAGAACTATATTTATGCGTAGAGTTATTCATGGGTCGGGTCGAGCCTAACAAAATTTTAAACTTAATTGATAGGCCTGAGCTGGGCTCAACCAGAACAATGGGCCTAAATTTTTGCCCAAGCCCAACCTAGATAAAAATGCTAAAACCCGGGCTTAGTTCGACCCCGCCATATTAGTTTTTTTATATAATTTTTTTAAAATATAATACATCAAATATACTAAAAATATTAAAATAAATATTCCCCAATAAATTGAAAATAAATTTAAAAAAGTCTTTATACATAAATAACACTAAGATAGATGTAACTTAACAAGTAAATACTTCTAAAATAATAGCAGAATTGACAATAAAATAAGAGTTATACAATACTTAAACAATGACAATAAAATAATAACAACATAATTGTGAAATTGTAATAAAACAATGAGAAAACATTAAAATTTCTTTTTTTACAAATTTGGACCAAATTGGATCAAGCTCGAGCTTTTTTTTTTTTTTTTTTTTACCTAGACGCATTTGTCAAGTCTTTTTTTCTTCTTTCCAAACCCTCACTTTTCGGGCCTCTAGGCCCATGAAAACTCTAATTACGCGTTACAAAGGCGTACAAAAATGATGATAAATGATAATAACAGCAATACATTAATATTTGCCAACCAAGAGTCAATCATCTCCCTCTACAAAAGACAAGCGTTTTTCTGAAATCTACCATCTTTTGATCAAAGCAAAAACAACTAGAATTCAATGGGGAAGAAAGCTGTGTTGATTGGAATCAACTATCCAGGCACAAAGGCTGAACTGAAAGGCTGCATAAACGATGTGAAGAGAATGTACAAATGCCTTGTAGAACGCTATGGATTCTCTGAAGAAGACATCACGGTATTGATAGACACTGATAATTCTTATGATCAGCCCACAGGGAAGAACATCAGAAGGGCTTTGAATGATCTTGTGAGATCGGCTGAGCCTGGGGATTTTCTGTTTGTGCACTACAGTGGCCATGGGACTAGGCTTCCTGCTGAGACTGGGGACGATGATGATACTGGCTACGATGAGTGCATCGTCCCCTGCGATATGAATCTCATCACTGGTTTTCCTCTCTCTCTCTCTTTTCACTATGCATGCCATAGGTTATAGATCTGTATTTCTCATCATCAGATTTAGTTTTGTTCTAGTTTAGGGTGTCCTTGTTAGACTCAGGCATTCCAGTTCTTCTGTTACTGATACTTTTGGAAATGAAAATAGAAGAAAAGAAAGAGTAATATGTATGATCCATACTTTTTGCGGTTTTGACTGAATTTGTGGAGACGATCGTGGGCTTGACTCTGGTTAACAACCACGCACTCCTCATACTCCATTGCATTGCTAAAGAAACATAAATGCTTTGGATTATAGGGTCTGAGTTCTGGAATTCTGTGTTATCTGACTTGGTTTGTAAAACCTGCTTTGATCGATCTAGATAGATAATTATTCCCATGGTTTGTCTATGGTGTGGTTAATGAGTTGATAAAAGGTCAATGGTGGTGTTTGATTGTGAACAGATGATGATTTCAGAGAGTTGGTGGATAAAGTCCCAAAAGGTAGCCGCATTACAATCGTATCAGATTCATGCCACAGTGGGGGATTGATTGATGAGGCCAAAGAGCAAATCGGTGATAGCTCTAAGCCCCAAGATTCAGAACCAGAATCAGAATCAGGTTCAGGTGGGTTCAGGAGCTTCTTGCACCACACTGTACAAGATGCATTTGAATCTCGTGGAATTCATGTTCCTTCTAGATTACGCCACCGCGACCACCACCATGATAAGGAAGAGGTGGATGACAGGGGAGTGAATGAAGACTATGATGACAGTGGCTACGTCAAAAGCAGATCTCTGCCCCTCTCAACTCTAATTGAAATGCTCAAGCAGAAAACTGGCAAAGATGATATTGATGTTGGGAAGCTAAGGCCAACCCTTTTTGATATGTTTGGCGAAGATGCAAGCCCCAAAGTGAAGAAGTTTATGAACATCATTATGACCAAACTGCAGGGGAGTGGCGATGACGGTGAAGGGGGTGGTTTCATGGGGAAGGTTGGGAATCTGGCACTACAGTTTCTTAAACAAAAGCTGGATGATGACGAAGGATACGGGAAACCGGCACTTGAGACTGAAGTGAGTAGCAAGCAAGAGGCTTATGCAGGAGCTGGTAAGCACTCTCTTCCTGACAGTGGAATTCTTATCAGCGGCTGCCAGACCGACCAAACTTCAGCGGATGCCAGCCCATCAGGGAATGCAAGCAAAGCTTATGGAGCACTTAGCAATGCTATTCAAACCATAATTGCCGACTCAGATGGCTCAATTACTAATAAAGAGCTTGTTCTGAAGGCCAGGCAGATGCTCAAAAAACAGGGCTTCACTCAGCAACCTGGCCTTTACTGCTGCGACGATCATGTCAGAGCTCCATTTGTCTGCGAATACTAATCTTTTATCTGCAAGCTTCAGAAACAAATAAAGTCTATGATTTGGTCAGAGAATTGTTGTTGATGAGATTGTACTGCTTGTCTTTCACTGTTCGATTTGTCCATATATTTACAGTTTGTGTGCTTCTGGACATTGAATGGATTTTGAACAAAAATGATTTATCTATTGCAGCTATAACTTGAACAAACATTTAGTTACAAGTTAGCTCTCAAGTTATTTCAGGTTTTGCTACAATGAATACACAACCTAGGGAGCTATTCAGTCTGTTTGCCCTTGGCGAAAATATTGATATACAAAATTATAGCAAAAAAATAATCAGTATGAATAAGGCTGCACGATTCCAAATAATGGTGCTTCTTCCACTATGAAGCTTAGCATAGGATTCCTCTTTGTCCATTTGACTAAATTTCCTTTTATGCTTCAAAAACCTGGCACAAAACTCAACAAAAGCCGTCTCAAAACTCACACTTAGGAGAAGAATGGCCGCTACTTGCTTTTAATCTTCAATATCTTGAACCCACGTCAAATCTGCATCCAAAGAGTTACAGAGATCTCAGTATGAGATATATATATATATATATATATATATATATATGCATGTCATTTAAAAGATTTGAAGATTTGTCAACTCAATTCACTTTCTTCTAGGAAGATCATAGAACTAAGAGCTTTCAACAGTGAAATAAAAGAATAATAAGCCCAAATAAAATCAACACAATCACAAGAATTATTTAATATACCAGATTTAGTATGCATGCATCAAGCATGTGCCCGGAAATAGAACCGGTGGATTAGGAGGATCATGGCTCCCATGGCTTTCACAAATTTATTGCTTAACCACCAAGATTTTCTTCATTTTTCTTATTAGCCCTTTACTCATGTTTATCAGGAGGTCAACAGACAAGAACTGCAGGAATAAATGTTCCCACTCAAATATGAAGACTCGATGAAATTTACAAAATCACAAAGATTAAACAACATCCTCGACTTTGTCCTTTTGCATGCCCGTCTGCATGCATGTTCTGAATGCAGAGATAAAGCAAAGGGCACCAGGATTATGATGCCCTCAGGTTTTTCGAGTCTGCAAGTTATCTTTAATTTTCTTATTAACTCTTGTTTCACAGCCCCAACAGCTTTATAAAAAAATTCAATTAGCATTTAAGCTCTTCAATGCCTACTGGAAGAAACCCCTTGCAACCAAAACATATTATTCATATCAATCCTCACTTTTAACATTTACTTCTCTAGTTGCCTGCATGATCATTTCTTTGCATAGTACTAGACCATCAAATACAATACAATGGTTTCTATGCAAATAATTTTAAACTAAGTTAATTGTTTTTAGAAGTAGAAAATTTAATTCTTAAAGAGAAACCATCCCCCTTAACTCCAAATGTTGACACTAGCCCTTTCTGCATGAGTGAAGGTGTACTTTATAGAAGAGTGTTTGTACTGCAAGCAAATGCTCACAAGTGTATGACAAAGGTGAATGATTGAGAAAGAACCTTGGAGTACAGTTTCAACTGCTGCATTCGGAACAAGAAGACCAACAATTCGCCGGTTATCTGCAGTGGTTTCTAGCCGTACAACACGAAGTCGCCTATGGCTGAGACGGGCCTGAAAAGATAACATTAAGTTTTAGTTCTTGGAAAGTAATTAACAAAATAAAATCACAAAATTGAACATCAGAAAACTTGAGTCTTCCACAAGATCTTAAAATTTTACTATTTTAAATAAGGCATATAATTTAAACAAAAGAAAATCTCTAGTTATCAAACTAAACCGTGAAGCAAAATTAGTTAGACAACAGAGAATGCAGATCTCAATTCTCAAACAAGTATATGGATGGCCAGATAACTAACAATACTCAAGACATATATCAAATAAATATCGAAAATCCTCAATTCTAACACTAAATTTCTTGAGTGCTCTTTCCTAAATTACAATAATATAATATCCCCAAACGACATTACCTCCTACAACTGATTGATTCTAAAACTATGACATTCTTTATGAGCTCTATCTTTTGAACTGTGGGCAGCAGATTTTGCAGATAAAAGTACACATGGCTTGCCCCACACAACAAATAGCTGCACGAAGTGATTTCTAGGAATGAACAAAGAAAGAAAAAGCAAAATTGTAATTTTGGTAAATGGAAGTTATTCAACGACTGATTTACTAAAATACAAATACTGCATCTATCTTAAAAGATACCAAACTCATGTATTTATTATTCAAAATGTTTTCAGAACAAAGGACACAAAATTCAGATTGGAAAAGCAAATTCTTCATTATGCAACTTCCAAGGAATTATTACTAAGAGCAGACCACACATAAAGTTACCTGCTTAGAAAGGGCTTTCTCAATTGTGCCCCAAACCGGAAGAATGAGGCCACCCAAAACATTAACTTCCTGGATTCTTCTGCCGACTGTACAGAAATTGCCAAGCTTACAATTGGGGCCATGCATGCACTGCACACAAATGAAACAACAATCCATGGGTAGGTCATGTTGTCAGCAAATTTGGGTTTAGCAAAATAACTAAAAAAAAATACAGACCTGTTGATAAAGATGAACCAATTTTACAATGGCGAGAAACCTTTTACACTAAATTATTTTGATTAATCAGACTACAGTGAATTTATACTATAAAGGTCATGTCAACTGGTCTTTAAAATGTTATCAATTGAAAAACTATTATTTTCATTATTCAGAAAAACTTGGTTGTTTTTTTAAATGTTCTAAGAGTCTAAAAAACCAATTTTACAACAATTGAGAAACTTTTTACGCTATATTTTTTCATTAAACGGTTGCTGAATTTATACCAGTCATGTTTGAAAGATGATCAATTGATTTTTTTTTTGTTATTTATATAAAATTAGAAGTTTTGCATCATATCAAAATAAAATATTTTAAGACAGTGAAATTTGATATTTTCTAAATACCCGTAAGCTATAAACCAACTTGGGTGCTTATACCCTAACCATCCTAGCTAAAATCCTTAGGCTGATTATTATTGAAATAGATTATCAAGTGCCATTAACTGAAGATTTTCCTAATCACTGCATCTCTAGATAACCAAGGAATTTTCTTTATATAATAGATTTTATCCAAGAAAAGAAGGATATTGATATTAGGTATTCTAAGAGAAAGATTTCAGTACTTTGGATACAACAGAGACCAATAAATATAAACACTCAACATTCCAAAAAAGAGACCATCTAGGAAGCTTTGACATGAACCCGCAACACAGGTAAAAGGATATGACATGATATTTCTATAATTTTGGACTTTGCGATGAAGAAGTAGAAACAAAGAATCTTTTTTATATTTATTTTATAATTAATATAATATAAACATTGATAATTTTCATATCAATTTCTTCACAGAACTTTCTAATTATTAAATTTCTTTTCCCCAAATGCTGTAGTGTAAAAAATCGGAGGTAAAATGCCCAATCCAAATAAAGCCAAAATTATCTCAATCCATATTCAGAAGCCTGCAATGCATGTGATCTAAAACGTGCCAGTGGTTATAAATCTTTATATCAGCCAGAGAATAAATTTAAAAAGTTAAAACATAAAAAGGAAAAAGTTTCAAAGAGGAACTTCTATGAAGTCGAAACTGATTTAATATGTTTTTGAGTTTTAAATATTGATTTTAATGATGGAATGTTCGGTTTGCACTCATTGTGGTTCCTCCCATTTTTGCCCAAAATTGTAGATTCCACATTTGGAAGACCAAATGTGGAACCTCCAGCCTTATCCCTTCCACGCTGGAGATCAATTGACCTATTTTTTGCAGGATCCATGCATATCATGTATGTACTCTGCTGTGTCAGGCACAAAATCTGACACCGGCATGAGGAGGTAAATGGCAAATCAATGCTTCATAGCAGACCATTTAATAGCAATTGTTTCTTTTTCTTATTTTAATTATAATGTCATTTAAACATACCTGTTTGGATGAAACTTCATATTCATCTTCCCACCCGCGACGAGCTTTCTCTAGCAATGAGATTCTTCTGTATTTGTTCTTCAGTTCTGCCAAAGTCATTTCCCTGGAAAGTTGAAGTCAAAGTGGTTAAGTATACAGATTCTAATACAAGTTCAATCTGAGACTCGGTTACAATTTAGCTTTAAAGTAATACCTTACTGACTCTCCAACGGCTGGACGGACTATCTTAAACATTCCAGAAGCGGAACTGAAATAGATTTTAGTGCGAAAAAGTTATTTGCAACTGAAGTGGAAAGTTCAATCAATGTTTACAACAAAATACAGTTAAAACAACTGTAATAATTATACTATTTTAAAGGCCTGCACATAATTCCTATGACTTGTGTTATTAATAATTCTAACTCCTTATGCTACACGATCAAGTCTTGCAAGAAGGAAAACGAATACCTCTCAAATGCTACAACAAAATGACGTCTTCCTAACCATTCCCTTTTAGACTCATAGAATCCATCATTGGCTGAACCAAGTCCATCCTTCTTCTTCTCATCGAGCATGGTACTTGCAGACTACCACACAATTAAATCACAGAGCTATGAGCATTAAACTTGTCCTAAAAAAACAAACCAGTCAAGTGCATAAAAGAAAGAAATACCTCCCATGTGATTCCACGATCCAATGTGAAAGTAAACAGCACAGTTGATGCCCCAGACATTTGATCAACGTGGACAGTCTGTTGGAAGGCAATAGTTAGCTTAATCTAATTACACAAAGTAAGTCACTAAATCTGGCAAGAATTAACCTTTGGATTTCCTTGTAATTCAATTATGTTAGCTTTCATGTCAACAATTCCAGAATCAAGATTTCCTTCAATTCTTGCATTCTGAATCAGGACATCCAAGATACCGATGAACAACTCGAATAGCCTGCATTTCAATTGCATGTAGTCAGCATACTAAATGCAACCTAACAACAACCAAGAATGTGTTTTAGCCAACAAGATACCTATTCTGAATATCAGGTGGCAGTCCTAATAGACGATTTAGGAAACGACCAACATCATGCATGTCTGAATCAACTATTCGGCCAGAGAATTTTCCGTTATCCTTCCCATTACCTATAGCAAATAAATGGTAATAAAACAAATAAATAGGCCATTAGAAGTCAATGATTAATGGTCTATTTTCTAGAGGTCAACAGAAAATGACATAAATGATTAAAAAATGTTTTACTCATTTGAATTGCAATAAGATTGTTACCAAGAACCGTATCCCTAACAATTCCAACAGAAACAAGGGCAGCTTTTGCCTTTGTGATAAAATCTTGAATTGTTTCTGGTTTTTCCGATGAACATCCAGGAGGCACAACAGGCAGATTATCCTGGAAACCACAACTAAAGTTATTCCCCCCCATCATTTTTCTTTGTACATGTAGTACTACTGAAAAAACATTACAAGAACCTGCTCCATAATCCCTCTATACATCACCATCAATGCCTTTTTACCATAAGAACTATCATAGTTGTAAGCACTCAATGATGGACCCGCCCTGCAAATTATCAGTCATATTATAAGAAAAAAAATCAAAGAAACCGTAATTATAAAAGTTAACCAGCCATTATAGAATGATTAAGGAGTCTAATAGCATAAATTTGAGCAGAAAGAACTTTAAAAAAATTCAAGTTGATAAACCACCGAAAATGAAAACTTCTGATGGCTTAATATTTCCAATGCGTTTGGTAACTTATTTTTAAAACAACTTAAATGTAAATTTTCAATGAGAATGTGTTTAAAATCTTTAGCTAAAATGCTATAAAATAAATTCAATCATGCTTATTAGGGAAACTTGTCATCTAATTACATTAATCTTTGCGTTCTTTCCTTCTTCTTTTTTAACTTTTTTTTTTTACATTCTACATTTGATTTATATAAAAGATCAACAAAGGAAAATATTTATTTTCAGTAGATTACCAAACAATTTTTTAATAACGTTTTTTTTTTTTCCAAAACTAAAGATTAAATACTTGATTCTATTTTATCAAACACCACTAAAGTTAAATTCCTCCTGAAAATTTAAACACAGTCGAATTTCCAAAAGTTCCTTGATTATGTGAAATGCGATTTGAATACTGAAGGGAATGAACTTAGCATGTCAATTTATTCAAATATTAGTTTTTAACTGATGTATGGGGGAAGCCAAACCAGTGACCATATATATCCATGGCTTAACCCTAGGTTTGGATAAATAATTATAAAGGAAAGGAAAAGAAAGGAGGATTAAAGAAAGGATATCATGCATGTTTATTTTGTTTGGATAGCTAAAATTACGGAAGTAAAGTAAAATTTACAATCTTTGTTTGGTTCAACTATGGAAAGTAAAGGAAATGATTGATTCTAATGTTTTTTTTCCCAATTATGTCCTTTTGTAAAATAACTTACGTAAAAAATTGAAATGATAAAAAAGTAATTTACATCTTAAAAGTAACCTCACTTTTCTTTCCCTAACTCCCCCCCCCCCCCCAATCTGGGGTAGTTAAAAACTAAGTAACCCAAGGGAAAGCAAGGGAAATACAACTCCCTTGCTAAAATAGAAGAAACTATCCAAACAAAGCTAAGGATGCTACTTTCCTTTCCTTTCCCTATTTTTAATGCAATCCAAACATAGTGTAAGTTCTTTTGATGAAAAATGTCTCTGAGAACATATTTGCAAAAACAAAATTGAACTAACCTGCGATCTCCCTGTGTCAAGGCTCCAAGAGATTCTAACCTCTTGGCAACAATCGATGCAAACCGCCGTTCTCCACCAAGATTGGTAAAAAGTAGCCTGCAAAGCAAATCTAGTCAAATAATAAATTGCCAAAACATACATGTATAGTCCCCATTATGAACTTTGCAACCAACTGCATTTTTGTACTAACATATGCCTTTTGACTAGTCAAGTTTGACAGCACTTCTAATATTTGTGTTACTCAATGCATGAGAAAAGAAAGAGTGCCATCAAAGAATAATCCAACAGATCAATTCAACTCCTACTGATTTCCTGTAGGCATACAAAAATTCCACTCATATAACTTCACTAAATTGCAGACTAAACAAGACCAACTATAGTCAATGAGTCCTACCCAGCAATATGAACGTAGGTAAACTACCATTTTCACAACATATTTGAGATCATAAATTTACATTACCTGTGATCCACATTCTAATATAAACATTTTTCCTTCCAACCCTCAATTCCTTGTTTTTAACTCCTTAATACATATCATCCAAACCCTTATATTTATGCATTCATTAAACCTTCTAAAGCCACTTTGTCCATCTTCCCAACCATGACCCTTAAAATAATCCATGACCACTCATCTTTTAAACATCTACATTCCAATCATGCTAAAAAGCCAATTTCTTGACTTCATTTCACATGCCACCATAATGATGTGATTCTAGAATGCACAGAAAAGCCATTAAGAAAAGATAATACCGAGAGCAACCTCTGATTTACAAATTAAAAGATGAAAAAGTTGACATACAATGCGAAATTCAAGACAAACAAGTTGATGCTATAATAGCCTACTTTTCGCATTCGACAGATCAATAAGCCCACCTGTATTCAGGTGCAGAAGCTTGATTGGAGCGATGAGTTCTTCCAAACTGTTGAATTGCTCGGTCAGCACTCCAAGGAAGTTCCAATGTTAAATGAACCCTTCTTTTCTGCAGAAATATATCACTTAGCGGCAATGGGAAAGGAGACTAAACCACATGTTACATGAAATTTCTTAAAGTTCACTCGAGTCTATAGTTCATCTCTCAGAAATGAAGTGCATTACAGTATGAAAAACTGGTAAGATTATTTTTACAAGCAATACCTGATTCAGTGCTCTTCTATCTGCCTGCAATGATACACCAGCTGATCCAGCTTCAGATATGATGGCAACCAACTTTTTACCATCCATAAAGAGCTGCTTCTCATGCATATTGACCATTTCCATTGTCACTTCCTTCCTAAAAATAGGTGGGAGGAATGACACCTTAGGTAACCTTCAGTATAAGGTCAACTAAAGCTGAGAGAAATAATTACTAAACTCACGTGTTCCGTGCCTGGTAAGTCACACCTTTCCCACTTGAAGCCCTTACAAGCATGCCGCGCCTCCCTGTCATTTCCGCAACCTTATCAGGACCTCCAAGCTGCAAACTCATTGAATACATAGTTAAAAAGGACAAAAATATAAGGAAAACATAGATACAATACTTTATTGATGACAAATTATCACCAAATGAATAGATATCATGGACCCAAAGCAGACAACCAGAATAAGCAATAACATGCAAAAGCGGCAACTGAGACTAAAACTTCTCTCCTGCTTCCTTGTTTAATTTCTTTTATTTTCAAGTGCGAATGATTTACCGCAGGCTAAGCTTGTTGAAGAAGGATCTTCCCTCCCTCATCTATTATTTGGAGCAAAGGGATTTAGTTAAAGCCATAGTTTGGTTCAAAACACAGAGAAGAACAAAGATGGGTCAATCAGTTTACTGTTCATTTGACCTTTTTCTTAAAGAAATGAATTTCTCTTAAAGATATGAGTCAAATGAGTAGAAATTAAGAATGCATTGGAACATAAAAAAAATGAACATGCACCTTGTGTCAGCATAGTAGTAGAAATTAATATGATATTATAGTTGACAAATTACAGCGCATTCATCTAGTCTTCTCTCAACAGGATGTTTTGGTCAGAACCCTAACTGACAAATCATCCAAATTCAAATGAATTTCCACCATTTCTTTTTTCAGGAAAAAAATTTCCACTATGAAAAGAATGGGGGAAGAAGGAGACTAATCTCTAACAAATTAAAAAGGTCTGCAATAAGACTCCTAGGTACATTGCATTGAAGAGACCAAAATCAAACAAAACTTGAGAAATTTGGCAAAACTAGCACTTCTTGGCCATATATTCCTCAGCCTTTAGTCAATTTTCTTTGGAAGGTAACAAAATGTATCACAATACTTTAAGTTGCAATATCAAAATATTTAAAAAGGTTGTTCAGGAGATAACTACAAATAAACATCATTCATTCACTAAATCCTTGGGAAAGAAAAACAAGTATGCAATCTTAATGTCTAGCATTATCCGCTGACCTGCATGGCTGCTACATGAACCCCCAATAATTTCTAGATAGGAAATTACTTTATAGAAAGAGACTCCCTTGAACTTGTAATCACTCATAACTGTTCTCTATTGGGGTCCATAGAAACTAGCAATTTGCAGGTTTAGGTAACTTGACTTTTTGAGTAAATGCCACTCCAGCATTGTACCAAAGAGACATGATAAATGTTACACTGCAGTAAAAGTCCCTTATCGAATTAACCATTTTCCATCAACAAAAACATATCATGAAAGTTACAGAATGCACTGTAGTGGAAGTCCCTAATCAAATTAACCATCCTCCAAGAATTAGAACATATCATGAAATTTTACGAGCATCTAAAGGTCACAACAATTTATGTAACATGGGTAAAGGCTGACTCAGGTAAAAAAATGTTTCAGAAAGCCTCCAGAACATTAAACTAACTGATTAAGCAGAACAAAGCCATTCTTTGAAAAGAGATAGTACAGGTAGAAGATAAAGCCCACAGAAAATTTCAAAGTATTTTGCAAGCAAAGCAGGCTATGCCTTGGCCTTGAATCTCACATAGTCAATGACAAGCAAAAGAATTCAGAAGGCAAAAGATCACCCAAAACATACAAATTATTAGCAATCTTAAACACCATTGTAGACTTTTGAGAAGAGAACAAGAACTGTGACCAACCTGATCAATAATGTCATCCAAGGGATTGTTTGGAAGATCCAAAGAGCGAATTATATCCAAAATTTTTGATTTGCGCTGCAAAGCTTGTTCATATCTGAGCCAAAGTTTATAGGAAATTTGTTAATTCATCTCCAAATAAAATGAAAACAACACAATAACCCTCATCCACACTACTTTGAGAATATCATGAGGAGAATGGAAGAACATATTTACGAAAGAAACAACATGCAAACTACAAAAACCTCTTTAAAAGTTCCTCTATATATGCACGCCTTGCTTGCATGTATTCATCTGTTTTCTCCTTGCAGGAATAACATGACCACTTTTCAGGGACTAAATCTGTAATAGGTGGAACTAAACAAGCAGGATGCACAAGTTTCCCACAACAGGAACATTGGAGCAATTTCTTCCTCTCCTGGATTAATGATAGCATAGCAGATGTAAAGAATTGCAGATAGTCAATGCATAATCAAGAAAAAAACAAATTACCTCTTCACTACTGCATATCTCACAAATCTGAAACTCATCATCAGATTCAGTAGACTCATGCCCAGAATCAGCTGCATTGATGAAGCAGAGACTTAGCTATGAAAACACCTAATTAGCAGTTTTTTTATATCATTGAGTACAAAAATTAGAATATAAGTAATGAATAGAGTAACAATTTCAGCTCTAATCACCATGCAAGAAAAGAAATCAAAATTACAAATCACATTATAATTTCAAAAAAGGTGCGTTCAAATTATGCTATAAAAAACAATAAATGACCTGTACCGTGAGTGTAACTAGAAATGGAATTGAAACTAATTATTAAAAACAGGTATAAAAGGAAATATAAATATAAATGGGTAAATCCTCTTCTTCACTTTTTCTTTTCTCCTTCAGACTAGCAGAGGTGTTTGTCATTTAAGACATAAGGTCCCTAAATTGCAGATTCAATACAATTGAGCTTATCCTGGTGTAGAAAAACTTACTATCAGATTCTTCATCACTTTCACCATCACTAGCAGGTTTCCATTTTGCAACTTTCCTAACTCTTCCTTTTAGTGAAACACCAGGCGTTGCAGAGTGCCGCTTTCGCTGAAGTTCCTTTACACTTTCATCTCCTAATAGAAGATCAGCAAATTACCAATAATCCAATCAGCACCGAGTGTGAAACAAGCCAGCCTAGAAACACAGATGCATCAAACCTTGGAGAGGTTCGGGCTTTTCAGGTAATGGATAGTTTTCGTCCACAAATTTCAGCAACAATTCTCGGGGTCCCGAAACAAAATCATCAAGTTCAAGACCCTATTTCATGAAAAAAGAAGAATAATTAAAGAGTGCTTAACAAAAAGAAAAACAAATAAAAACATACATCACTAGATAGAAAATAAGCAGAAGACATACATATTTGGTCACGGCTTCCTCAGTCCGTGCCTCCCCAGTACTCTGAAGGCCTATAACCACACACTTATCTTCCTTTAGTGCTTGCTTAGCAAGCCTCACCGTAGCAGGCACCTTAGCTGACATACACATGTGTCTAAAAAAGCGCTACAACACCAAATAGGGAACAGTTGCAACTATATGAAAAAATATACATATATGATAGGTTGTGATTGACAAAGAATACAGAAATGAGAAAACACTTAGCTTGCCATGCACAAAAACCCAGAAAATTCTCATACCTGATGGCTTGACCAATACATTCTCCATAATTGACTGGGGTTAGGCTTCTCATTACTATGAAAAGCACTTGCTGACAGCAATTCAACTCGAAGCTCTGCCCAAAGCTCTGCTGCTTTTTTATACATTGCCTAGGGAAACAATATATGATCAGAAACTAAGAAGACCATCAGTCATCTTTTTGCCCAAGTGAGCAAGACGAGGAAGAATTTGAATGCTGTCAGCCCATTCCCACCCACTTGTTGTCAGGTGCTAAAAGAAAATTAAAGATAAAAAATCTAGTAGCAAATAGGTGGAAGATTATAATTGATAACAGTAGCAGCTTTACGACAAACATTTCACAACAATACTAGCTCAAAAAGCAGCAAAAGAGAAGAAAGCAGAAAATATTCAGAACAACATATAAAATGAGAACCACAGTTCTGATGTTGCTCATAAACACCATTAGTCCTTTTCCATCCTCATGTGAATCTTTTCAAAGAACAAAATTATGACATTGGATGTTCAAAACTACATCGAGCAAGTTGAATCAAGTACAATAATGTTTTTCAAAAAGAAAATTTTGACAAGGTACAATATATTTTAAGAGGGGAAAAACTAAAAGAAGGATCATACATAGAATTGTATATATAGTGAATATCCGGAGAAAATTAGATAAACGAAAAGAGAGAATTACTAACAGGCACCTAAAGTCTAGATAAATAAACCAACAAGGCAATCCTTTGTACTGAGTATAAATGAAATTCAAAGCACTTACATAATTCCATATCTATGAAGAAACCGCAAAGCAACAAAATATATGAAACTGATAAAAAGAATCCATGAATTATCATTAAACAATTCAATATTAAGCTGAGAGTTTAGAAACAAATGAAGGATAAGATTGAAAGACCACGCACGACACTTAATCCCCTTGAGCAGCATCATGGATAAGTTTTACCTTCAAAAGGTTAGAAGTAACATAATTGAGAACAGAGAGATAGGTTTGCAAGAAAAGAATCCAGTTTAAAGAAAGGTTATGACTGGAAAGGAACCGCATTTTTTTCTTTTTTTTTTTTAATATATATTCTACATATGTTCAACTAGAAGGAAAATATCAAAAAGCTGTTCTTTATGCACACTCTTTGAGTGAATCTAACATCCTAGGTGGCCATCTTGCAGAAATGGATGTTAACAGAGTTGAAATTTTTTCAGTGTGGATCTATCTGGTTTTCTTGTGGGGCCTTTGCTTCATTTCTTTTAATTTCATATCTATATGTCATTTTATGTCTTGTATTGTCAACCTCTTCACGGCTTTCATTTGGATTAATAAACATATTTTGCCCACTAGTTAATTTTTTTAAGAAATTTGACTATACAATGAGTGGTTTGTAGCCAAAAGGGCATAATGCTCCATGCATGCAGTTGACTACTTTGGTCATAGGAACTCCATGCCACATTCTAACTTATAGCAAAACATTCACATAAGTACCATAAAATAAGTACTAATGGTTGAAAACAAATGCTGTTATTATTTGTCCTTGATTGCAAAAATGTCAAAAGCAGAGCCCGATCTGAGAAATTTGTAGAGACTAAATGCACATTATAGCTTATCAAAGAGGTTCCCAGAAAATTTCAATATAATATACACTATAGTCATATATAACAGGATATTGATTTAACTATATCTGGCATACTCATTTGGAAAGAGGTGGTATAATTCAAAAAACAATTTCATAGGGAAGCAAATGAAATAAACTTACATACCTCCATTTCAGCTTCTAACGGTGCTTCAATGACCTCAAACTCTGCTCCCTTATAACTCAGGGTACGACATACATACATTCCCCTGAAATTTGGAAGAAGATTGTGTAAGAAACAAAGAATTTATCCATTAACTACTTTACAAAGACATTCTAACCATTTTACCTTGCTTTCATGTCCATTGCAACAAGTTCCAATGCCCCAACACCTCCTTTCTCTAAAGCAACTGTGAAAATATGATGTGATTAGAGACTAGATCTCAAGCAGGCACATATGATGTGAAAAGTCATAAACTGATATTTACAATTATTAAGGAATACATCTCAGTATTGACTTGTGATTCGATTGCAGCTTATTAATAACAATGCCAAAAACTTATTTCTACATATAAATAAGCTAGTATTTTCATAGTATAGGCTTCTTTGAAGTTCACATGGAGCAAAAATGACTTTAAATTGCAGAAGGCAATTTTTTTCTTCTTTCATAAATAAATTGAGATAACTTTGCGAAAAAAAAAAAATGGTGCCTAAAATAATCTCAATTTTAGAACGCAAAACAGAAATAATATACACAGTCATTAATGCAAATCATTAAAAGAATTTGAAAATTAAGGATAAAAACATAAAATTTTAATTTGACAGGGAATTCAGAAATAGGGAAAAAAAAATGTGTGATGGTACATATTCAAAATAATACTTGCGAACCCAACAGAGGAAAAGAGAAAGGGCAGAAATTGGAAATCCAATTAATCATATGCAAAAACAAGGACAAAAGCGAATACATAGAGAGTCGGAAAAATTTATCAATATTGTTGCACCATGCTAATAGAATTGTAGTAAAGCAACTAGCATAACAAAGTTTTTTTTCATTATTTTGTCTAATTGCAATGTTAGATATGGTATTTATTAAGTGATTTCTAGTGCTTAAAATTCAATGTTCAGCAATGTTACAAGGAATCTTGACTTTAACACCATGTATAATGTACCTGTGGCAAAGACTCTTGAGCATTTCAATATCATACAGCTGTGACCTTGATCAACACAATTAAGGGTGAAAACCAGAAACCCCCCTCTCAAGAACCCTAAAAGACACTAACCACCTGGTTGGTTCTAAATGTTCACTTTTCCCTCCTGACTTTTTTTTTATATTCACTAAAATGCCCCCTTCTCACTAACCCACTGAAGAAAAAAACCAGAGTCATATAATATTAAGAATGAAAATGACAAACAATAATTTAGAAACATCAACTTAGTCTAAATATGTTCATGATATCTTTTGCCATATATTTCACACTTTCATCTTCCATTCAAAGTCACACCTATCCACTTCAGCTATTTATATCTGATCTTGCATTGCATTTTTCAAACTTTCCCAGGGAAAATAAAATACTAGATAGCAATTCTAGAATAATGAATTCAAGTAAAAAACAAATCCGATTATAGAAACAAAAAATCTAAAACCTGAAAAAGACAACTAGGGAAAATGAGAGATATTGCTGTAGATTTAGCACTTAGTAGGAGACACTTAAAAGGGATTTTTAAAAAATTATGAGGGGAGAGAGAGAGAGAGAGAGAGAGAGAGAGAAGCTAATGTGTACTGAAAGAATGAAAAGAGAAAACAGGGAATTTGAAAAAGAATATAGCTAAATAAAATTAATAAAATGTCAATCTTAAGAACAAGAATTCAATGGTGCACAAATTTACATTTTCCAACAACAAACATGCTTTTAAAAAAAAACTTTAATTTGCACTAAAAACAAATTTCAATGCAGTAATAAGAAAAAATTTTCAAAATATTAATGAATTAGTTTTCTGGCTGTAAATAAAGAAAACCCCTTCTTAACAAGTATATATGGAATAAAACATCTGTACTTTTTCTTGTTTCACATCTTTGTTTTCAGCAGCAAAGAAAGAATCAGCTAAATACATTCATAACCAATTTCTATCTATGGACTACAAATGCAAAACCGAGATGAAAGAACAGCAATAGAAAAAAATAACATTTTAGACAACAAAACCACCTATAAAAGTAAGGATTTGAGGACCACCATTCATACAAAATTCTAAGAGCCAATAATACAACATCTAAAAGTTTCTAACCAATATAAGACAATTTTCACCGCCGGACAATCCTGTAAATGGTCGATGAATCATCATGATTCCTCACACAGAAAATAATGCCAAAGCTACATGCAAGGTCCCATCAAGAACCATAGTCATTCCATATGCTAAGCTAAAGTCAATATTATTACTTGAAATACCTTTGATCAAATTTCTTGATGTATCTACTGCACTCAGCAATCAATTTGCAATTATGAAAGACAAACTAAAATCAATTCAGACATAATAAAAAAACACAGGGATAATTGATTCAAATATAAAGAATCAATTTACCAAGTCCAAAGACACAGTAGCACAAGTATCATCAGGCATTTGCATAGCTCAGTTAAAATCCATAACTTCTCTTGCTAAATGATGCTACTTGATATTGTATAATATCATTGGCAGGTGGTGAGTAGAGTTTCCAACCGAAAGTATTTGATGTGCTAAGGTTCAGTAGTTTTATATTTGACATGCCCTCAAGGTTTAAAATCACTAGATTCACTTAAAATGTAAAGAATCATGAATATCTACTTCTGATTTTGTTTTTGTTTTTTTTTTGGGGGGGTGGTGTTATAAGTATTTTGAAAACTACAGATGAAATATCATGAAAACAGAATAAGAGATATATTAATTCCCAGTCAACAGATAACCTAAATGTAATGTGAGCAAAAAACAATCTAGTTATCACTGTACTTTCTTCCTCACCATAACCCAATTTTCTTTTTTTCCCCTTGCTGACAAACCATAACCTTTATTAATTGTACTAATTTTCTTGGTTGTACAAAATATTTGACTGGAATATAACAAGGTATAAAAAAATGGAATATGGAACGAAAAAACCTGTCACTAGAGGGCATAAAGATTAAACCTAAAAAACTCTGGAAATCAGGGAAACTTGTTCCAGCTCCCCAAAGACCAAGCCTGATCATATACCCCATATTGCGTGGTTCAGATGCCCCAGTTGCAGAGCAATAAATAACCCGTGCTTCAGGAAGTCGAGCCTGTAATTTTAGCAAATGCAAAGCACCAGTTAAGGAATTTCTAGGAAGACAATTTTCCATTATTGGAAGCTCATGCATATGCATATGGTCCACCATGAGGGTATATGAACACTTTTTCCAAGGCAATCATATTAGTTAGAAAGTATTATCTTTAAGACTTCTTCATGGCTAATTATAGAGCCAGATGTTAAATATTTTAGGAGCTAGAGATATCCTACATAACAAGATTTCAAAAGCTTTAGCTAATATGGAATTCCACATCACAATCATATTCCAACGATATTCACAACGTCCTTTCTAGTTGTTTATTCCTCATAATGATCATCCAATATTAAACTAATTGCTCTTAGTTAAAAAAATTAAGCATCCAACATAAACTACTTGGATAAATGTAAAGAATCTAAACTTGAAAATAAAGCTATACAACACATCTTAATTGGATAACACCACTTACCACATCCCTCTTTGTGCAAACCCAATATGAACTAAAACAAACAGGCCTACCATGTCGCCAACGATTATGGGCTTCAATCTTACAAGCAACTAATAATATAAACAAAATTTCAATACCATGTTAACCTAAAACTAATCTTTGATAATGTAAGTATAAGGTCACAACTAACTCTAAACTTAATCAAGACAAGACACACCACTAAGCAACAAGCATCACTTTTCAATTCCCTCCCCATATTTTACATATTTTCTTTTTCTATGGTTAAAATAGTGGAATTACAATCTGAAAATTTGTTTCTCCTACCCAATCAAAAAATACAAAATATTATAATATAGTCAGGCATAACTTTGAATATTTCCAGAAGCCTATCCATTAGTAGTATTAAATAAATATGCCAAAAGCAACCTGTATATTTTTCTTTATGTCACTCCGTTCTAAAAATATGGAGCACAAACTTCTCTTGTAGTTGTTTTTATAGGAATTTCAATACCAATGATCGCCTCCAAGCTTACCTATGAGCTTTTTGGCTAAGCTTTCCAAACGTAAGAGGATAACAAAGGAAAGAAAGCATTGGTCGAGAAAAGCATGTCAGTTGAGGCATTAAGTTACCTACCGTTATTTTACATTTTATGGGTTTGACTATACAAGAGTAATATTTTCATATTATTACACTATTTTAGATTATATAGGCTATTGTATATTGATCAATATTTTACTTATTTTCCAAGCATTAAGATTTTAAGGTTATTTTAGGTATTTTGTGTTTTAGAAGGGTTTGGGGTTTAATTAAAAATAATTATGTTATTTTAAGTAGATAGCTTTCGGATGATGGATATTTGAGACTTTGGGATGACATCATCATTTTCTCCATCTATTGACTCCTTCTAGTTTTCTCCCCACATTTCATCTATTCACCTAAACTGCTATCTAGCTACAATTTTCACTTCAAACTTCTATGTTATTGCTTTCTCCTTGTTCTAAATTAAAGACCGGAAGATGCCATGATTTTCCTTCCAAAATGCTCAGGTTTTTCCGTACTCTAGGTCAAGTGTTCTCCAATCAACGGAGAATGACAATGGAAAAACATTGTTTAGGGATTTGTTACCTAGAACTTTATTTTAAAATTTACAGGCTCAATTATATTCATTAAATATATTGAGGCTATTCTAGATCATTTGCACCACGTTTTGAATAAGTATTATAACTTTAACGCAGCTGTTAATACACCAGTTTAAAATAACCCACTTTTGGTTTCAAAAAAATTAATACACCTCTTAATACTAACCATCATCAATTGATTTCAAAAAAGTTTTTATCTGTATTTTTTTTTTCAATATATAAAATTTTATATCTTGCTTTTGGTAATTATAGAATATGAGATAATTTTTTTATTATACAAAAGTTGACACAGACATTGTTTTATTTATTATTGATTCCACTGTTTTATGGGATATTTTTTTATTAATAAATAATAATTCAGGTCGCAAGTCAATTAGAGATCAAATTTATCTTGTCTAAGTCTAATCCGAGCTAGTTAGGGTCTATCGAACTTAGTGATAGCCCCACCCTTGGATAGATCTAATTAAAGTTGATGATAGTGTTATAAATTTTGCTAAGTTGGATTTATTGAGCTTTTTTATTAATGGAAAATATTATATTTCATAGGATAATTATTTGTCCAACACCTTAACCAAACAAAGTAAAATGAGCGTATACATAGTTTTCAATTGATCTACCAAATATTAGACTATTTATTCCTTTATGTTATTAGAACTCATTTTAATACATGTGTATTGAATAACATCTTACATACGTTATTACATAAGCAACCAAACAAGACACTGATGTCATCTTACAGTACTTATTATTCTACTTTCACCAAGTATTATGCGCTTTAGGTTATATTTGGTGCTTTGCATGTATCAAGCATTTAGATTTAGTTTTAGATAGTTTAGTTTCAATTAGCTTTTGAATGATGAATATTTGAGATTTGAGATGTTGAGAATCATGATTTTCTCCCAGAACTGATTCTTTTGGGTTTTCTCACCCAACTCTTATGCTTCTCCCCTCATTTCCTATATTTACCCTAATTGTTTTTGTCTATCTCTGATTACCTCTAAATTTTAATTTGCCATCTCTTTCTTCTACTTGTTCTAAGTAAGAAATGTTCCTCGAGCCTACTTAAATTCTACTAACATGTGAAAGAACCATAATAAAAAATCAATAATAATCTACAATGAAAGGAGAAGTAAACAACACCCCACCCCCCCAAAAAAAAAAAGCACTAACCTGAATTTCTAGAACTGCTTCACCTGTGCGAGTTGGCTGACTTCCAGCTTCTGGCACCAAGTTTTTGGCTTTGTGGCACTACAATGAAGCCATTGACCCTTAGCAATAAAAATAGAAAAATATATTGAAACCGCAGAACACTATCTCATGATGAAATCGACAAAAGAAAAAATTATAGAAGAAACTACCGAAGCAACAAGGGAGATTTCATAACAGTTCCAAAGGAAATAGTGTACCTCATCAAATATGATAAGTCCATCAAATCCTGATCCACACCACTGCACAAGCTGCTGCAGACGAGAACGACCTTTCTCAGAAGATGCAATGAGACTACTATATGTCAAAAATACAACTCCCTGATTGATCCCAACAGACTTCGAATCAAGCTTTGAATAAGGCAACTTGTTCAAAGCATGAACTGCATAAAGAAACAAATATTTACACTTCTCACATAAGGTAAATCCAACCCGTGTAACCACACCGCTAAACTTTTTCTTTTTTTATTCAACAACCAAATTTTGAACCAAAACATTGATTTAGGTAAATATTGCTGAATATATTGTGCACACACAGTACTATCGCTCTTTCCTGATATAAGAATGACATAGCCTCTCCTAATGATGAATGTGCTAACAAACTCAATTCATGCAGCCCTAAGTTACAAACTACCTAATGCAATTTAACCAAAAGAACTTTCAACCAGTAAGCAGACAGCCAGAAGGAGGAACACTCATAAACAGATGCTTGATGAAAGAAGGAAAACTTGATTTATAAAAGATAAAAAAACAACCCTCTGAGACTACAATAATTTCATATACCTATGCTGATAGGTTGAGAAAGAGACAGAGTTGAGCTAAGTACCCCACATAGGGTTAAATCTCAGAACTTATCATTTACATCTATAGCATTGATCTTGAGTAAGGATAAGCTATAATGAATTTTAAGTAGTAAACATTTGATGAAAAATAGAAAAACAAAAAAGCAGATAATTTTAGTTTCATGAGTCCTACATAATCACTTTTGTGTAGCTACACACATGTTCTAGATCTTCCCACCGCATAAACCACAACATTAAAATAACTTGATCATTAAAATGGTGTTTTTGTAAAATATATACCCTTTTACATCTCATTTGCTAGGATCATGATTACCCCCATTTATCGTAAGTTTTGCAAATCAAAATGATAAATAAGACGTTATTAGAATAAAACTATAAAAAAAAAAAAGAAAAAAGATATTTTACTGAAGCAGCAAGCATACACACAGGAGTATAACAATATAACGAAAAAAAAACAAAACTAGGTATATATTCAAAATTCCAAAGGAAACAAATATACAGAAAACAGAAAGAAAGCATTTCTATCTGTTCAACCCATTCATTAAATCCCTTCACTCCATATTTATGTCATAAGCAGGAGTGCAACAATTTAATGGGCACTCAAACCTGTTAAAGGATATATTCAAGAGAGCAATTGTAACATATATTAGCTTCTAATATTTCTATACTTTAGGTATTTACCTTCAATGCATGCTGCTCCAACATCATCCAAGTCTCTTCTTGCATCAAACTTCAAGTCAGAACCAACAGAAATCCATCTGTATAAGATCATCATAGTGAAGACAAGGAAGAAATGTGTTGTGGAACATGAGATAAATTACAATACAACCAGAATGCAGTAAAAACTATAGTGGAAGCAGTCAGCATGACTACACATGTTGCAAACTAAAACTTACATAGCTTTCCTCCTTGCATGATGCCAATTCTCCCATATTAACCCTGCAATTGTTCGACCTTTACCAACACCAGCTCCATCTCCAACAAAGAATCCTGCCCTAGCACCACTTGGTAGGTGCTGCAGGTGTCTCTGTCAAGGATATCAAAAACGAGGTTACAACGGAAGAATATATTTACAATTGTTAACCATATTTCTGTCATAGAAGAGACCTGACAAGCATAGACCAATGTCTCAATCTGCAAGCATGACAAGGCGTTTGAATTTTCCAAGTCATCCTTGATTCTTAGATCATAAGTAGGCTCAGGTGGCTGCACTGCAGATAAGGAAGATGTCTCCACAATAGGATCTGGATGAGGAGGGCCAATAGATAGTTTTGGAGGGCGCTGCCACATCAAATTCATATGAGTTAAATTCCAAAGGCTTCAAATGAAAAGTCACGAAAAAAAGAAAGAAATGGAAAGAAGGTAAAAGAAAACTTGTGTAGTCCTCTATAATGAATCTCACATAGTCAGTAAAAGTTTCTCCCACTGGCCCACCTTCATCTTCTTCTCTCTCCACTTCAATTGCTACCTGAAAAGTTTTAAAATCATATAGAAAATTGAAGCACGGGAATAAGGACAGGGATATCCTAATAAGTGCAGCACATCCTGAAAGAAGAACCACTAGAAGGGGAATGTACTACCGTTTCCTTTTAGTCTGAAGGAAAGGGGTGGTAAAAGTGGTTGGTATATCCATATCTAAAAACTAAAGGAAATTTTTTGGGCATGGATGCACCAATCCCACAATGAAGACCAACTAAAAGCTGGTATCTTGGCACTTAAAAAGGCATAGTAATTCATAATGGTATCCAATTCCTTCAAAACTGTTCCCTTCAATCAGTTACTTTTTCCTGAAATATTTCAGAGTTCTTTTTCTCTCATGAAGGAGCTTTCTTCCTAGGTTACACTTTCTATAATATTATTTTGTCTTACTAAATACAGATGCCCTCAATATGCTCAGCAGGCAAATTTGTTGCACTTGCAATCTTATGGAAGCAAACAAATACAAAAGAGTGAGCAACATCATCTATTCTTATCTTCAGTGACTCCCAAGATACACCTACATGCTACAAGTAGAATGTCAATACCATTATTTCTAGCATGCATTTGGTTGACATGAAACAGCTCAAGCTTATAAATTGACATCAATGCAACGATTAGAACCTAAAAGAACTATGTACAACAATTTGTTCAAGACACGTCACCTGTATATGGAAAGAATTTTTGGTTTTTATATTTCAGGCAATGAGTTTAAATTGTCACTGAATATCCTAAGATTACAAGACTGTGGTCCTAATGGAAAACATTTATTTAATTGTCTAAACTAAAAATTCAGCCAACGAAATGGCTCACAATCAAGGGGCGTGTTTCATGCAAACTTCATAACTAGGTCATGTTTTCACATGTCTAATTACAATTAACATCACTTGTAGCAAAAGTATCAGCATAGTTATTGTTAGCTGGCAAACTTACAATAGCATGAAAAAATAACACGGTAAAGTTAGAATTGGACAACATATATATCTGTAGGCACATAACCACGCACAGAGAGACAAAAAGAATAGCAGTGGAAAAAACAATTCAAACAACTAAACTAACAAACACTATTAGTACAGTCATATTACGGTTCTGTCTTTTTTCTGTTTGATTTCGCTTCCTAAAAGTATTTCTAAAAAGCACACGCAAATACTAAAAAGAAAAATCACAAAGATATTAAAAACAAAGAAATGACTAACTTGCTGTACTATAAAATAATTGCTCTAAATAAAAGTACGATCATTTAGTTCAAAACAGAATATCACAATTTACATTTTTAAATATTCAAAAGTGACATTCATTTTGCATTGAAAAACACTTTCTGATTTCTATTTCCAGAAGCTAAAAACAAGAAGCAAAAGTAGCAATCAAACTCAACCTAGCTTAAACGATTCAATAAGCAACAGTGAACAATCATATTAAGACAATTTTTTGAAATGAAAATAAAAAAAAAAACCTCGTTGACTTCCTCAGGAGGAAGAGGTGGACGAGGCTGCGGAGGAGGAAAGAGTTGTTTCATCTTGTTCAAATCGACAGCCAAATCGACTCCACACTGAGGGCAAGAAAACCTAGCCAGGCCATAAGGGACGTTGAGGATAGCCTTGCAATTAGCGCAGGGTAGTTGGATCTTGGTCGGATCGATTCCATGTGCCGGCACCGATGACTGGTTAGGCGGTGGATTATTAATGCGAGCCCTAGTCATGAGCTCCGGCGGCAGCATTTGGGGCAGCTGGCAAGTGGGACAAACGAATTCGGTGACGCCAGGGCCCACAGAGAGGATCATTCGACATCCGGCGCAGCGCACTTGGACACCAGGTGCGGCTGGCCCAGCGGCGGGGGCTGGGGGTGGTTGTTGAGCGAGAGGCAGAGGAGGGATTGACGGTTGGGGCATGATCAAAAAGGTGTTTGAAAATTGTTGATGGAAGGATTGAGTAATTGAGAGTTTGGGTTTCTGAGAGAGAAAATTGAAATTAGGGCGCCAACAGCCAACAGCAGCCGAAGAGCCCAGCCACTTTACTCTAAACAACGAACCCGACTAGGGATTGGAGTTTTTGGGAATTTTTTTCTGTTTTTAAATAATTACTTCTTTTTATTTAATTTCACTTAAAATGTTCTACTTCAAAGCCTCCCTTCCTCGACTGTCTCTTCGTTTGCCTATTGCTCGCCTTGCCTTCCAACTTTATTTGTTACATATACCAAACACGGTCATGGCGCACGGCATACACTTTGTTTAATGCATGCTGGGGGAGAAGTCGGTAAAGCCAATCAAGAATTTGTAGTTCTGCTGTTAAAAAGGTTTTTTAGGATGTACTTGAATATGTTTAAGGTATTTCATAGATTTTACGCATTTAACTTTTAGATATTATATTTTTAATTCTTATAATTAGTGTAAAATAATTTTTATTTGAATTGTTAAATATAATTAAAATATATTAATTTATTCAACCATTCAAATATTATAATTAAAATATTCAAATCATAATTAAAGTATTTTAACATATTATTTAAATCACTAACTAACTTTATGTCATTGGTCAACCGTTCATTAATTCTGTAAAAGAAATTACTAAAAATATTTTTCGTCTATAAATTAATTACATTATCACAATGGTACTTTTGCCTTTTTACACTTTTAATTAAACAAAAAAAATACATATGATGATATTTAAACACATGTCACCAACATTCATTAAATCTTCTTTTTAACGTTTCGGTCAAAACTTTATTTTGATATTTTTTAATTTTATTACATAAATTATTTTACCCATATTGTTTGTATATATTGATAATGTCATTTATTGAGTTAGTGTTACAAATAAACTCAATACCAACTTAAGAAAAATAGCAATACCACAATAAACAATTGGAGTATAGTTGATATTCTTAATATGATGTATTTAACTATTTAAATCTCCTTTTTACTCACAATTTAAACTATCATTTATTTCAATTCAACACATATTGCATATATGTTATTATTATTTTCAGATCTTACTTTTTGTTATTTATTGTATGCTATTTTTAAACACATATGTGTTCTATTACGAGATTTTCAACGCGTATGCATGTCATAGAATTTCTAGTACAATATAATTACACTTTATGTAATTAAAGTAAAGTAAAATTATTTAAAATGACTAATTAACATATATAAATTATTTTTTAAACTCAAATATAGTGCTAATAAAAAATTTATAACCGTTATTAAAGCATTTGAAATTGATCATAACAATATAATAATATATATTATAAATTAAACTTTAACAATTTAATTTTTTTTCTTTAACAACCAATAAATTGATCATAACAATTTGTAGATAATATATAATTAATAAAAATATAATATATTAGATTATATCATAAAAATATATTATTTATAAAATTTTATATAAGAAATATAAAAATACTTGTTAGATAATTAATTAAATTTTATTGTTTACAATAAAAGTAATTTTTTTTTCTTTTTCTAATGAAAACATGATAATTTAAATATAAAATCATTTAATATAACAATTGAATTTTTTATTTATTATATAAATTCATTTAATAGAAGTCTTTTTAATAGAATCGGGTTTCTTTTTGATAAGTCAAAACAAATTTTTTTTACTAACAAATTTTTTTAACCAATTATTTAAGTAAAAATTAAAACTTATATTTATAATTATGATATATCTTATAAATAATAAAAAATTACTTAAAATGACAAAGTTAGTAACATAATGAACAAAGGTCATAGTAGATAGTTCAAAAATTTCTCCAAACTCGTGATTTTATATTATATTAGTTTTTAATATTTCGTGTGTTATACGTGAGTATACGCATTTATGTTTTTTTATTATTTATTAAAATATTTTTATTTCATATAATTAACATATGTAACCATTATTAAAAATGACAAATTATATAATATTAACAATATAATAATTTTAAATAATATTTAAGTAATTTTACAATATTAAAAAGATATATCTATATGATGTTCAAAAGATAGAGATACTGCAGATAGAGGTGATTATGAGCTAGATCGGGCCATAACAAAATTTCAAGTCCGTTTGATAGGCTCGGGCTTTGATCGAAAAATGGGGCTAAAATTTTGTCCAAGCTCGGTCCAGATAAAAAAGTTAAAACTTGATCCCGGTCTGGCCTACCTATGTTGATTTTTTATATCATTTTATATATATAAATAAATTTAAAAAATATAATAAAAACATAAAAATAAACGTTTCCCAACAAATTGAAAATAAATTTAAAAAAGTTTTTATACTTAAATAACAGTGCAACTTAATAAACAAATGCCTCTAAAATAGTAGAAAATTAAAAATAAAACAAGAGTTATACAATTTCCAAACAATAATAATAAAATAGTAGCAATATGGTAGTGAAATAATAGCAAAATAGTAGAAAAATAATAGCAAAACAGTAGCAGTTTTTTCCAAATTTGGGCCGAGCCCGAGAAAAAAAGACTTACTCGATGCTTGACTCATTTTCTAAACGGGCCTCTTTTGTCTAAACTCATTTTTTGGACTTATATTTTTGCTCAAACCTTCCTGCTTTTTCAGACAGGCCTTCTGGCCGAACATGATCAAGTCTAACAGCATATATATATTTTTATATTATTCTATCTTTATATTTTGATCACTACAAAATCAATGTAAATAAATTAATGATATTATCAATGTATTAAATAATAATTTTATTTTCAGTTATAAAATAAATTATCCATATGTGCTTTTCTTATTGTAACACCTCTTTATCCTCTGCATTTTTCGTGTATACATCATTTTTGTGTTTTTGTGATTTTGTCATCTAATAACAGAATTATTTTAGTTCAAATAAAAAATAATTTAAAACAATAAGATACTACTTACTGACTAAATTGAATAATTTAAATTATAATGAAAATGAAACTTTTTATTAGTTTGAATAATGGTAAGTGTACAATTTTATCTTGAAAATTTACATAAATATCCTAAAAGTTAAATTTCAAAAAATAAAAAGTATTTTAAGAATTGATATTAAAATTTGATTTAACTCGTATGTATGTATAATGATAATATATAAAAATAATAATGACTTTAATGTGTTAAAATTGTCAAGTTAACTATTAATTTTTATATGTAATTTTAAAACACTAATTTTTTTTGTTTTGAATATTAAAAACTATTTTTAACATGTTATATTTTATTCTTTTTTAATTTTAACCCAAATAAAAATGACATTAATTAAAAAGTAAATTCAAATGGTATAAAATATAATTAAATTAATTTGTTCAAAATCAACTTATCTAATTGGGATGGTCACATCTTGTTGTCATATTTGTTGTCAGAGTAACTAATATCAAATAACATTCGATTTAAAACCATTAAAGATTCAAATATATAACACATATGTATAAAACAGTACATAATCGTTTTCGGGTCTCATATAAGCTTACGAAAGCTCTTTTGCTAACCCGAGATCTAAATAGGACCAAACTGTAAATATTTCAAAACTTTGGGTTGACGTCGCGACATTGGGGGTTACTCGTCGTGACTTCAAGTACACATCGTTGCGATATGAATCCTGAGTTGTTCCTCTTCGCGACATTGGGGTTACGTCCTCGTGACGTGACATATTGTTTCCACAAAAATCAACCTGGTACAAGTTTGGGTGACCTGGAATCATACACACTATTTCCATACAGCCAATTTAACAACATACCAATTGCAACCAAGCCAACATACATAACAGCCCGTTTTCAATGGTATCGAAAATGGTGGTTTTGAAACTCTATTTTTTGATGATCGAGTTAGTAAATATTGTTTATTAATATTTATTAGTATATTATATAGTTATATTAAATTTTGGTCTGGTAATTTTATTGATTGAATGGTTAATTGTGAAACAAGGATTAAATTGTAAAAACCAAAAAAGCTAATCGCTATTGATTTTTATTAGTTAGAAGGGTTTAAAGGGTAAATTTTTAATGATTTAAAAGGAAATTATGCCATAATCTATTATAGTGGATGGTTTGTATATGGTTTTAAATGAAAAATTATGTTAATTATAATATTAGATTATAATTAAAAATTGTTAAAACATAAAAACAACTAAGTGGCCACTATGTTCATCCTTTTTTTTTCTTCTCCACCGTCCCCTACATTGAATGAAACTAGTGTTGAAGCTTAAGATCGACCAAGCTTTTGTTCTTGCATGTAAGTCTAATTTAAGTCCATTTTTCGTAAATTTTATGTTTTTGAGATCGTTGTAACTTAATCTAGCTAGCCCAGGGACTATTTCATAAAACTGTTAAAGTTTTAAAATGTTTCCATGGATGATTTTTGAAGCTTTTGGTGTTAAATGGTTTGATTGAAAGCTTAAATGTGATATAGGACTAATTTGTAAAGTAAATTTTGTTAGTTTTGAGAATAAGGACCAAAATGTAAATATGTAAATTTTGATATATGATTTCTACAATTATTTTTTCTAGAGGGTTATAGAAGGATGTAATTGAAAAAAATTAAAAAACAGAGCTTAAATGTGAAAGATATGATAGTTTCGGTTTTAGGGACTAAATTGAATAGATGTGAAACTTTAGGGAAATTGTAAAAATTAGAATTTAGTTGTCATATACATTGAATAAGATGATTTAGGTAATTGATATTGATAATTTGAAATAAATTATTGTATAGATCAAAAATTGAACCAATCGATAGATAATCGAGGAAAAGAGAAAATTACAGATTAGTCCCCGGCACTTCTGTTATTGTTGTTTGTACCTAGTAAGTTCATGGGATATATTTTTATACCTAAATGTGATTTTTGTTCTTGAATTAAATATTTTATGTTTATTTAGTATACTTTGGGGTTGTATGCAATTGGTACAAAAGTGATAAATGATTGAATTGTAAAGAATAGTTCTAATATGTGTATTAAGCCTGGATGAACATAGGATAGGATATATTGGCATGCCAATAGGTTTATTTGCACACTTGTACATTATTTGCACTACAGTGCCTACTGCTCTGCACTTCGGTACCTACTAATTTGCACTTCGGTGCCTACTGTTAAAGCACTTCGTGCCCACTGGTGTGGTTTAGTTACCCGCATATTCGTATATGTTGTTATAGTTCATCGGGCTAATGATTTTTAGAAGGAAATGTATTGAACAAATCGGTATAGTGATTGGAAATGAATGTGTTCATATAGTTATATGTGTTTATATGTTTTGACTGAGCAAATGGCATATTTCATTTGATAGTTCTAATGAAACGATATTAAATTAAATGGTATGAATGAATTGATGGATTATATGACTATATATGAAATACTCACTTGACGGTTGTGATATGTTGTGACAGGAAACTTAGTTAAACTTGTTATTTTGATAGATATAATTATGAAATGAGGTAAGTTACTGTTTGAATACCTATGAGCTTAAGTTACTGTTTGAATACCTATGAGCTTACTAAGCATATATAATGCTTACCCTGTTATGTTTTCCTGTCTTGTAGTTGTCTTTTACAGAATGTGAAGATTGGATCAACTCGGAGCTCACACTATCCAGTTTTAGTCTCAGTAAACTTTTAATTGTTCAACTCGATTATGTGACATGTAAATAGGATTTGAATTGTATATTTATGTTTTTGTTGGAAGCTAAATTTTGAATGACTAACTTTTGAATATGGTTGACCAAACTTATATATAGATATTGTTGTGGTAATTTAGTATGGAAATATGGTGGAACCATATGAGTTAATGGTATGTTTTAATGTTCCATGAGATTTTCAAATAGGTGATGTTTTGGTAAAATATAAGGCATAGTAATTTGGATGATATAAGCATGATACAAGGAATTATTTTGGTGCCAAACATATACATTGTTAGTTGTGGAAATATGGTCAATTGTAGGAGGTTATAATTTGGTGTTTTGATAGCATATAGGGCATATGTATATAGTTATAATATAATATGGTATAAGATAGATTTTATCATTTAAGTTTATTCATGTTGTGTGATGGTGCCATTGAGGCACATTGTTTAGATGTTAAGGATATTGATTTATGATATGCTTTGGTATGATATTGCACATTTTAGACAAGTCCAAAAGTTGTTAGTTGTATATGCATGGCTTATTTGATAGATTGGTTTTGGTAGCTTGCATTAAAAGGCATATTTTTGCATACACGAGCTAACACACGACTGTGTGTCACACACGGACAAATGACATGACCATGTGCTCATTGGTAATTAGAAGGCCTTTGTATCAAACAGTTTTTGATTGTCACACAGGCTGGCCTATGATAAATAGTTGGAGTTATGATTGTTTGATTGACTAAATTTATGAATATTGAGAAACTAAGGGATGACCTAAGTCATGGTTTGGTAAATACCTGAGCCAAAAAGCTAACCCTATTTATCAATCCTTAATACTTATTTTGAGCCAAAAAAACTCTTCTTGACTAACCTTCATGTAAAACCCGAGCCAAAAATATTAATTTGTACTTTTCCTTTTTCTTTGGTCCCAAATTGCACGAATATAGATGCCTGGCCATATGTATTGAGGGTTAAATAGATACATTATGGTGAATTTTGCAAAAATAGAGTGAAATAGGAAGAAGTAGTGTGGTATAGTGATTATAGGTTAGCTAATATATGTAAAACAAAAGAAAAACTCAGAAAGAAAACATGAAAAGCGAGTAGAAAATGTACATGAAAAAAATTAAAAACATTATGAGTGAGATGTGTAAAAAAGAAAAATGTGACAAACTCACGAAAATAGAAAACCTCAGTCAATAGTACACAAATACTCGTGAGCTAACTGTAGTTGATGTATTATGTTGTGAGTTCCTATGTGGAGAACTAATGAAGGTGAGAGAAGGAAAAATAAAGTGGTAAGAGGGCAAGGGTTACTAAGGGGGAATAATAGGGAACAATACGATGGGCTAAACTATTTCATGCTTGAGACCATTTTGATGCTTCCTGTTCTTGAATTCCATACATGTCCTAAGCCTAAGAACATTACAAGCCAAAAAATCCCATGTGACATAGGTAAACTTATTTATGAATTGATATCATATTAAGTAATTGTATTAACGCTGTTTGTATTTTGCTAGGATAATCAAATTACCTGTACGATTTGTTGATGGATGCATATATTTGAAAACCTTAATGCATGTATACTTTGTGATACATTAAACTTAGGTGTTTGATATTAAAACTGGTAAGTCGTTTATATATCATGCCAGGATTATATGTAAATATGAAAATGCCTAATTATGTACTCCAAAATTGATCTTTATACCATACTTGCTCAGGGGTTGTCTTTTAATTTTTGTTTTTATTTTGCCTTGCTTGAGGACAACCAATAACTTAAGTATGGGGGAGTTTGATCTATCGTAATTCGGTGTAACAAATTAAACTAGTTTTCATACTTAAAGAGCTTGAATAGGAGCAATTTTAATATGTTTTAGTTATGTTTTCTTAGTTTAGTTTAAATTTAATAAAAAGTGTATTTTGAGTCTTTTATTGACCTTAGGGGCTGAATGAGGCCCAAAGGCGAGCTAACATACTTAGTAAGTGTACAGAAGACCATTCAAAGGTGTCGGAACTCAAAGCTGGTCACTGTGTTGCAACACGGGGAGTTTTATGTTACAACATAATGAATATAATACAAGAATTCCAAGTCTACCTTAGGTGTTGTGACACAGTTATGGGATTTCGCGACACACCTCTTAAGTTACCCCTGAACTATGCATATTGCCTTTGATGTCGCGCCATAGGCACTAGGGTGTCGTGACATCGGCCTTGTATAAGATTAATTACGAGTTAGTGGCGTTTTAGTTTGCACAATGGAAATTAAACACAAGAACTTCAGCTAAGCAAAGGGTTGAGGACGACGACTACCTTAATTCTATAAATATGCTCATTTAGCACTTGTTTAGGGACAACTTTTCATATTCTAAGTTTTTCTTTGTAATTTAGTTTTTTGTTTTCTGTTCCTTTAGGTTTTAGATTTCTTTTTAGTTTTTTTCATTTCTGTTCTTCAGGAGACTTGATTTGTAAACGTGATCAAACACTAATGGTTTTCAGCACTTCATCATTCAAATACAATCAAGATTCTCTAAACTTTATTCTTGATTTATTCTTTATGCATATTTTTATTATCAAGTTTATTATGTTTATAGATTACACGAGAAACTAATCCTCTTATGGGGATTAGCAAGTGGAGGTGTGATTTACTAATTGTTATGTAGGATTTTCTTACCAGATCAACTATTTGGGAGAGGAAGAACTTAAACTTAGGGCTTGACGACCCTAAGAAGTCATTTAGGTGGGAATTAACCAAAAATTGGTATAACCCATCCGTGAACACCTTAGCCCCAAATCAGTCTAGATTGTGAGGTCGAGAGATAAGTAATTCTTGTTGACTTGTTAGTTTAGTGGAAGATCGAGAGATCCAATTAAGGTAGCGACTAGTTGATTGAATAGAAACCCAAAATAGGAATTAGTTATGATCACTAATGTGAGCTAATCACCCATGTCTACAATTGATTAAGTCTAGAAATTAGTTTTCCAAAGTCCCTTTTTATTTATGCAGTTTTTATTTCTTTATTTATAAAAACCTAAAAATCTTTCCTTTATATTTTGTCATTATATAATTATTCAAACTACTAATTAGTTCTATTTGTGTTTAGGTTAACTTTAATTTAGTACTCGCCTCCCTTGGGTATAATCCTCGGAATACTCACATATTCCGTTGTAAAAACTATATTACAACCTGACTCGTATACTTATGGACATCGCCTCAAATCTATATTTTTTAGTTGCATTATTCACACTCTGGACATTGGTTCGTCCGGAGGCGATCAACATACAACAACATTACGATACTGCTCACACACTTACACATACCAGTTACTTGTGATGACATCAATATATGAAGTTCCTTTGTAAATTATCGTACATGAGTCAGGATAAAGACTCACTTGAAACTCATCTATACTGTAGCTTAGAGTTCCAAACCCAATCGTCCTTCCCGAATCAGTAGCAGCAACTGCTTAAAAGAATATGGAATAACCATTAAAAACCCATTTACAACCAATTTACTATCATCTCAATTACAGACGCCCTCTATGCAAGGCCTCTTATTCATATCTTATAGTTTATCTACTTCTTAACATACTTACTCATTCAAAATCCTAACATATCGAGATACCATATTTACCAGGAGGTTGAAACATCCACCGATGACCCTAGAAACCTTAGCTTCCAGTTTAACGAAGAAGAAAAGAATATTTAATCTTAAGAAAACTAAAGTGTAGAACGGAAAGAAGAAAAACCATCTAAACGTTCCCTTCTTACCATATATATATTCTCAATATCTCTTAATGGATCTTGACAAGTGTCAAATACATACATAATTTATCCCTTTAATGACATATAAAAATTGAAGAAAATATAAAAGAAAATCCAATGCCGATGCTTTTTAACTGGCCAATCCATTCAGCTAACTCTCAACCAATTATGCTACAGAACCCATCTTGCACATCTTTCAATCAAGCTTGGTGTACTATACCTATGGCGATAACTCATTTATGGCATGGTCTTAAAGACATTTTAACCTAACCTTTTATAGGTTTAACATATACTTAGTAGACGCGTCATTGATTTATCGTAATTCAATGTATTAGATTAAACTAGTTTTCATACTTAAGAAGCTTGAATACAAGCATTTTTATTATGTTTTAGTTAAGTTTTTATATTTTAGATGAATTTAATAAAAAGTGTAAAATGAGTCTTTTATGACATTAGGGGCCGAATGGGGCCTAAAGGTGACCTAACGTACTTAGTAAGTATGCAGGATATAATTCAAAGGTATAGGAACTCATTGCAACATAGGAAGTTCAATGTCGCAACATAGGGAGCAGAATACAAGAATTGCAAAACTGCCTTTGGTGTCGCAATACAACCATAGGATGTCGTGACACACTCCCAAAGCCAAACCTAAATCATGCATACTACCTTCAGTTTTGTGACACAAGTACTAGGGTGTCACGATATCGGCCTTGTACGGGAAGAATTACAAGCAAGGGGTGTTTTGGTTCACAAATGAAAATTAACAAGGAAATGTCAGCAAAGTTAGGGTTAAGGATAATGACTAACCCTAACTCTATAAATAGGCTCATTTAGCACTTGTTAAAGGACAATTTTTAGTTTCTCAGTTTTCCCTATAATTTAGTTTTCAACTTTTCTTTCTTTTAGGGTTTAGATTTCTTTTCAACTTATTTCCATTCATGTTCTTCGAAGAACTTGATTTGTAGATGCAATCAAACTGTTGTGGATTTCTATGCTTTCATCAATCAAATACTATTAGGATTCTCTTAAACCTTATTCTTGATATATTCTTTATGCATATATTATTTATCAATTTTATTGTGTTTATGGATTCCATGAAGAACTAATCCTTTTATGGGGGTTAGTGAGTAAAGGTGTAATTAACTAATTGTTATGTAGGATTTTTTTCGCAGATAAACTATTTGGGCGAGGAAGAACATAAAACCTAGGCTTGACGACCCTAGGAAGTCATTGATAAGTCGTAATTTATACAAATTTTTATCCCATGCTTAGCACATTTTTTGGATGAAATATCATTAGAGTTGTGGAATTTGATGCTCCTAATCCTGCAATTTCATATCTTATACTTAGGTGAGTATAGGAAAGTAAAAAAAGTAAGAAACGGGCCAAAAACGAAGAAAATGGGCCAACGTGGAAAATCAACACGACCTGGACTTCCTCATACGGGTAGACCACACGCCCGTGTCTTTTTAACAGTCTTGAACACGGCTTAAGACCACTTCATAAGGGAGTGGCACACAGCCGTGTCCCTGACGAGCTCAAGTCTAATTCTATTTGAAAAAGGGCAATTTTGAGGGTTTGGAAGCATTATAAAGCCTATTTAAACACCTAGAGGAGGATTAAAAGAACACAGAGAGTAGGAAGCAAGGAATTACTCAAAGAAAGTTGATTGATCCATCTCAGAACCCGGATTCTCCTTCAAGACTGAAGATCTCCCTTCAATTTCCTACAGAGGGTTTTTGGGTTTCCTTATGTTTTGTCATTATTATTCTTCTGAGATGTTTTCTTTTTCAATTATGAACTAAACCCCCTAAATACATAAGGGGTATGAAACCTAAGACGGATCTTGTTAATATTTTCTGAATTATATGATAAATACTTGATTTGTTCTTAATTATGTTCTAAACTCTTGTTTTAATATTCCAGGATATTAATTCAAGTATTGATGTGCTTATTCAGAGGAGCAAAAGTCCCTGTCTAAGAGTAGATCATTCATAATTAAGCGGAGTTGCATGCAATCCTAGAGATAGGACGACATAAATCTGCCGGATTAGAGTCAAATCTAATAAGGGAATCCATAGAATGAGTTAATGCAACACTAGGGGTTTTAATTAGAATGAAATTTCAATTAATCAACCTAGGGTTAGACGTTGTTAGTCTTGAGAGGGATAATAATATAAATTAGGGATTTCTACGGATCAAGTCAAGTGAATAAATCGTCTAGTTCAGAGTCGAATAACAAGTGAAGTCTAGGTGGATTCTTCCTTAGGTATTGTCTAAATCAATTAGTTTTTCCAAAAGTTTTTCTCCAATTTACTTTCTGTGCATTCTTAGTTTAATTAATTAGTTTAGATAAAACAAATCCCCTTATTTTTAGGCTAGATAATAAAAAGAAGGTTAATACTAGTACTTTTAGTTCCTGTGGGTTCGACATCCGGTCTTGCTATAAACTATACTACTGTTCGTTAGGTACGCTTACCTTCATCGTGATAATAGTTAGTTTTCAAGTACGATCAATCTAAATATTAAAACGTATCGTGAGTGCAATCAAGTTTTTGGCACCGTTGCCGGGGAACTAAGATATTAGGAACACTCAATTTTTATTACTTTAGCCATTATTTTTTTATTTTTATTTTTACTTACTAAATTTTCTTTTATTTTCATCTGGTAGGTTTTCATAGTTTATGACTAGAAGAAACCCGTCGGGACCTTTACTTTTTGATAGTGAAATTGAAAGTACAGCTCATAGAAACCGAAGAGAAATAAGGAGAAGCCTACAATACATAGAAGAAGGACAAGAGGACGATATTCACACTACAACCAAGGAGATGGCTGATAATCAGAATAATCCGCTACCTTATGTGGTTGCTGCAAATCCAGTAAATCAGGATCCTGCCCCTCGTACTATGTATGATTATGCTAAACCTACTTTAACAGGAACTGAATCGAGTATAGTTAGGCCTGCTGTTGCTGCAAATAATTTTGAACTGAAACCTAACATGATTCAAATGATACAATAGTTTGTTCAGTTTGATGGTTTGCAGGACGAGGACCCAAACACTCATTTGGCAAATTTCCTGGAACTCTGCGACACATTTATGATCAATGGCATTTCTGATGATACCATTCGCTTTCGGTTATTTCCCTTTTCGTTGAGAAATAAGGCTAAACAGTGGTTGAACTCGTTACCACGAGGGTCAATCACAACTTGGGAACAAATAACCGAAAAATTTTTACTTAAATATTTTCCACCTACTAAAACAGCTAAACTAAGGAATGATATTTCTTCTTTTGTGCAGATGGATTTAGAAACACTCTATGATGCGTGGGATAGGTACAAGGACCTACTGCGAAGGTTCCCTCACCATGGGTTACCTCTATGGCTACAGGTTCAGACATTTTACAATGGTGTGAACCCGTCAACAAGACAAATGATTGATGCAGCTACTGGTGGAACCATCAACAACAAAACACCTGAAGAGGCTTACGGATTTATTTAAGAGATGTCACTGAATAACTATCAGTGGTAAGTCATGAGGACTAAGCTGACCAAAGCAGCAGGCGTTTATAACTTCGACTCGGTTACTATATTGTCAAATCAGGTAGAACTCTTGAATAAAAAGATTGATGGTTTACTTGGTTCCACGTAGGTACATCCAGTAATGCAGTGCGATGCAAGAGGAGGTGGAATGAACAATCCAGAATATCCAGTCTATGGCCATAACATAGAGAACGAGCAATTAAATTACATGGGTATGACTCTAGACCTCAAATTAATCCTTATAGTAACATTTACAATGCAGGTTGGAGGAATCACCCAAATTTCTCATGGGGAAGCTAAGGAAGTCAAAGACCACCACCCCTCTAGGCTTCCAACAACAACCTTACCAACAAGAAAAGAAGCCGAACCTTGAGGAGATGCTAACAAAATTTATCTCGATGTCAGAAACTCATTTGCAGAATACCGAAACAGCACTTAAGAATCAACAAGCATCAATTCAAGGGCTCAAAAATCAAATTGGACAGCTGGCTAAGATGATCTCAAAAAGAAGTGTACCTAATAACAATGACCTCAATCTAAAAGAGTATGTGAAAGCAGTTACACTAAGGAGTGGGAAAGTGTTAGCTAAATCTAAAAAGAAGCCACCACAAGAAGCTGACAGAAAAGAAGGAGAGAAGGTAAAACCCGAAAACAATGATGAACCAGTGCCAAAGGAATATAAACCATCAGTCTCATATCCGGCAAAGTTGAAGAAATACCGCATGGATGCACAATTCGGTAAATTTCTTGAACTTTTTAAGCAATTACATATTAACTTACCTTTTGTTGAAGCTATCTCGCAGATGCCTACATATACAAAATTTTTAAAGGAGCTTCTAACAAATAAAAAAAAGTTTGAGGACTTATCTACAGTGGAACTCAACGAGGAGTGCTCGGCCATACTCCAAAATAAACTGTCAACCAAATTGAAAGATCCAGGAAGTTTTACAATTCCCTGCTTAATTGGTAGTTTGAATGTTGAAAAAGCACTAGCTGAATTAGGCGCTAGCATTAATTTGATGCCATATAAGATGTTTAAACAACTTGGTCTTGGGGAACCTAAACCCACTAGGATGAGTATTCAATTAGCTGATAGATCTGTTAAATATCCTAAGGGTATCATAGAGGACGTACTTGTAAAAGTAGATAAATTTATATTCCCTGTTGATTTCATTGTACTTGAGATGGATGAGGATGTTGAAGTACCTTTAATTTTAGGTCGTCCATTTTTAGCCACTGCTAGGGCCGTTATTGATGTGGGAGATGGTAAACTTGTGCTTAAAGTAGGTGACGAAGTTATTTTTAAAATTTATGATGCCATGAGATTTTCTAGGGAACAGGATGACTCATGCTATTTTATTGACTCTATTGATCATGCTACTCAAGATTCTTTTCAGGAGATCGTACATAAGGACATGTTGGAACTGTGTCTTGCCCATGGAGAGGAGGTAGATGATGATTCTGAGATAGGCAAGGTAGAAACTGAACTAAACTCTAATGAACCCGTGTCAAGACAAGCAGAATATGAGGGTATCGAGGCAAATGATGAACTTAAGCAAAAACCTTCTATTGAAGAACCTCCCAAACTGGAACTTAAACAATTACCAAATCACTTCGAATACGCATTCCTTGGAAATAATTTGACATTACCAGTGATTATTGCTTCTAACTTGCAACCCAAGGAGAAAGAGGAATTACTCCAAGTATTAAGAGAACATAAAAGGGCCATGGCTTGGAAAATTTCTGACATTAAAGGGATGAGCCCTTCTTTTTGCACCCACAAATTTTTAACGGAAGATGAATATAAGCCATGTGTGCAAGCTCAAAGACAACTGAACCCCAACATGAAAGAAATTGTTAAAGCTGAGGTAATTAAACTTCTAGATACTGGAATTATTTATCTTATTTCTGACAGTTCTTGGGTAAGTCCAGTGCAGGTTGTTCCTAAGAAAGGAGGCATGACTATTGTAACCAATGAGAAGAATGAATTAATCCCAACAAGAACAGTCACATGTTGGAGAGTTTGCATTGACTACAGAAAGCTGAATGATGCCACGAGAAAAGATCACTTCCCCTGCTATTCATTGACCAAATGTTGGAAAGATTATCAGGGCATATGTATTACTGCTTTCTAGACGGACTCTCTGGTTATTTTCAAATCCCAATAGCTCCTAAAGATCAAGAAAAGACGGTATTTACATGTCCATATGGTACGTTTGCTTATCGTAGAATGCCTTTTGGATTATGTAATGCTCCTGCTACTTTTCAGCGCTGCATGATGGCCATTTTTTACGAACTCGTAGAAGACATTATGGAGGTATTTATGGATGATTTCTCGGTATTTGGTAACTCTTTCCATCTTTGCCTTAAAAATTTAAAATGAGTTTTAATAAGATGTGAGGAAACGAACCTTGTGCTTAACTGGGAAAAATGTCACTTTATGGTTCAAGAAGGTATTGTGTTAGGACATAAAATTTCTAGTAAAGGGATTGAGGTTGATAAATCTAAAATTGAAACCATCGAAAAATTACCTCCCCCTAGTTCGGTCGAGGCTATTAGAAGCTTTTTAGGACATGCTGGGTTTTATAGAAGATTTATTAAAGACTTTTCTAAAATAGCTAAGCCTTTGACTAAATTACTAGAAAAAGATGTGCCCTTTAAATTCGATCAGGAATGTTTAGAAGCATTTAAAACTTTAAAAGATAAATTGATCAATGCTCCAATCATAATTGCACCTGATTGGAATTTACCTTTTAAACTAATGTGTGATACGAGTGATTTTACAGTAGATGCAATTTTGGGACAGCGAAGGGACAAGCATTTTCAACCTATCTACTATGATAGCAAAACTTTGACAGCCGCACAAGAAAACTACACAATTATGGAGAAAGAGTTGCTAGCTGTAGTTTTTGCATTCGATAAATTTAGGCCATATCTAATATTGTCTAGAGTTGTCGTTTATACTGACCATTCTGCCCTTCGCTACCTTTTAACTAAGACTGATGCAAAACCTCGACTCATTCGATGGATTCTATTATTGCAGAAATTTGAGTTGGAGATTCAGGATAAGAAAGGAGCTGAAAATCTCGCGGCTGATCATCTTTCTAGGCTTGAAAACTCAAATACCAAAGAACTAGATGAAGTTGAAAGAAATGATTCATTTCCTGAAGAACAATTCTTTGTTATATCTGATTCTAAGGTACCTTGGTTTGCAGACATTGCGAATTTTTTAGGCACTAACATTATCCCAAAAGGGTTGACTCATCAGCAAAAGAAGCGATTCTTTAATGATGTAAAAAACTACTTTTGGAAAGACCCTTTTCTTTTCCATATTTGTACAGATCAAGTCATTAGGAGATGCGTTACAAGGTCAGAAGGATTAAAGATCTTGGAACATTGCCACTTAGGACTGACTAGAGGACACTACAGTGGAACTAAGACCGCACATAAAACACTTGAATCAGGTTTTTATTGGCCCACGCTATTCAAAGACACCAACAGGGATGCTACTTCCTGTGACAAATGCCAAAGGACAGGTAATATCTCCAAATATGATGAAATGCCTCAAACATATATGCTTTTGTGTGAAATATTTGACATTTGGGGTATCGATTTCATGGGTCCATTCCCTAGTTCATTTGGGAATAAATACATCTTAGTAGCTGTTGATTATATGTCCAAATGGGTGGAAGCCCAAGCTTTACCCACTAATGATACTAGAGTGGTAGTACGATTCCTTAAGAAACTCTTCTCTCGATTCGGAACACCTACAGCAATTATAAGTGATAGGAGCACTCATTTTTGTAACACCCAATTTGATAAGACCCTTAAGAAATATGGAGTTCACCACAGAACAACCACCCTTACCATGCTCAAACTAGTGGACAAGTCAAAATGGCAAACCGAGAGCTTAAACAAATCCTAGAAAAGACAGTAGAATCAAACAGGAAGGATTGGGTGGTGAAAGTCGATGATGCTTTATGGGCTTATAGAACTCCTTTTAGGACTCCCACAGAAACATCACCTTACAAACTTGTTTATGGAAAAAGTTGTCATCTACCATTCGAGCTAGAAAACAAGGCATTCTGGGCTATTAAATTTCTAAAATTCGATCCCATAATTACAGGTGAAAATAGGTTGATGCAGTGGAATGAGTTAGATGAGTGGCGAACCAATACATATGAGAACTCACGCCTATACAAGAAGCAACAAAGCATCGCCATGATGCTCGTTTAAAGCAACACAAGCAATTTAAAGTTGGAGATCTTGTCCTGTTATATAATTCGAGGCTCAAATTGTTTCCTGGAAAGCTTAAATCACGATGGTCAGGTCCTTTCATAGTTCAAACTGTTTTTCCATATGGCACAGTAGAAGTAAGTCACCCATCGCAAGACACTTTCAAGGTAAATGGACATCATCTCAAACTTTATAACGGTGAGAATTTTAAAGATGATAAAGAGGAGCTACGGCTCCACAAACTTCCCTAAATATACCCACAAGGTAAAGTCGAGCTTAGACTATAAATAAGTGCTTCTCAGGAGGCAACCCGAGTACTAACGGTGTTGATTTATTTAAATTTTAGTTTTTAACGTCCAAATCACTAACTAAGTCCTTGAACACAAGTTTTCCAATTCCACACGGCTAGGCCCACGGGCGTGCCTTAGGCTATGCTCATAACATGAGAGGCGACATGGCCGTGCGATATGGTCGTGTGAAAACAGAGCAAAATTTTTACCAAAACACGGGATTCGATATGTTACCACAGTCATGTGACATGGCCGTGGGCAATCCTGCCAAATCAACACGGGCGTGCGACAAGCCCGTGCCTACCACCCGTGGTCAAACCTGTCAAAATAACACGGGCGTGCACATATATACACGGGTGTGGGTGAAGCAAATGAAACAGGGCACGGCCGTGCGACACGGCCGTGTGCACTAGCACTACTAAATTTGAAAACCACGAAAATCACGGGCTGAAGGAAGGCACGCCTGTGTGCCCCAATATCTATATAGAGCCCCACTATTCATCATCCCCTTCCCTAATACCCTAACCTTAGCCGCTCAATCTCTTTCCCCCATCGATCGGCCACCCCTAGCTCTCCTTTCTTCCTTCCCATAACCCCTTCCCCATTTTTAAAGACTTTTTATTTACTATTATCTTTATTTATCTTTTTAAATTACTTTTAATTTTATTTCTCTTTAAGACTATTTTTATTTCATCTTTAGGATTCACAATTTATATTAAGTAATTTATGTTTTCGGCCGTTTCTTTATGAGTAATTATGCTTCTCTATATTTCCTAAAGAGTTATTGATTCTATCACAGTTATACAGAGCTCCAAAGCTCACTATTACTTAGGAATTTGCAACTCCACTGGAAAAGGTCCTCCACGACTGCCATGTCTTGCCCGACCACCACGATAACCTCTTCGCTAGACACTGTGGTTGTGGAACCCAACCTCTACCACCATCGGAGTATCTTCCTCCTTGCCTTAGTTGATTACTTTCCATTACTCCAATTCAAGGAATCCATTTAACATTCAGGAAGTTTCACTTCTCTCTCTATTTTATGATCTTATATCTATATTTTTCAATAAATCTATCTTCGTACATTGAGGACAATGTACATCTTAAGTGTAGGGGGTATTTATATCACTATCAGAAAAATCTCTGAATTTTGTCTTATTCTCACCTGACTCACTCATATCACTTTTCGAATGAATTTTGATTAATCTATGATTTTTATTGATATGTCTTGAATTAAAACATAAGTATTTATGCATTGATGGTTTAAACTTTAAGTAATTAGAGAATCAAGCATGATAAGTTGATTTTTGAAGATTAAAAATTTTTAGGTTATTTCTCCAAGTTTAGGTATTATCTTAGAATTGATATTCACAGAGTTAACTTCAAAAAGCCATAATTTTTGTGAGATCTTGAACCTTTAAAGCATATATTATTTCTTTCGTGCTCACTTTTATTGTTGCTATGAGTAAGTCAATATTGATTTGTTATTCTAGAACTTGCTTCGATTATGCATGTCAAGACCACACCATTGATTTGATATGTCAAGATGATAAAGGCACTTAGGTTTAACTCACTCACTCCATAAAAGCCTACCTTCATAATTAACCCTTAGTGAACCCCCTTAAGCCTAACAAGCCATTCATTGATTTAACCCCGTATTAACTTATAGCCCATTATTGTTGAAATCCCCTAAATTAATTTGATCCCTATTTTTATCGAGATTTGATTGGAATAAATTGCTTAGCTATGTTTTATTTTTGATAGTTAGCAAAGTTCTATGTTACTTGATTTGTTCTTAAAAAAAATATAGTTGATGTAATTGAGATTTGTCGTCTAGCATTTTATGAAATTATGTAATGCTTGGGTTAAAACGATGTTATCCATGAAGAAAAGCTCAGTTCTAGATCTTCTAATTAGGAATGTAATTTGTCAGTTTTAGTATTTTTCTAGTTAGGCAATTTTTCAATTCAATCTCAATTCTAACATTCTCTTTTACCTTGTGACCATACCCCTTAACCAAAGCCACGTTACAACCCTCTGAAGACCTTTTGATTGATATATCATCTTAATATCTAGTGGTGGAGATTTGATTTTCACGCAAGCCTATGGTAATGACTTTTCATACTGACTGTTGAGTGCTAAATTTGTTGTCCTTAAACACCTCGAGTGATTTGAATGAATCTCTAGTGAGGATGTTAAACTCTGTGATATTTTGAATCAAAGGTGATTACTTAGATGAGGGGAGATGCTTATGTTTTTCGTGATAAAATGCTCAACTTGGAATGTTTGAAACTTTAATGTTCTTCTGGTTGAATTCTCAATGTATGATTTCTTATAGATTATTTTGAGATATTATTGATAGGAATTATAAGTTGAGAAAGATGATTTCCTAATTGTGAATTGAGGATTTTGCTTGAGGACAAGCAAACGCTTAAGTGTGGGGGTATTTGATAAGTCGTAATTTATACATATTTTTATCCCATGCTTAGCACATTTTTTGGATGAAATATCATTAGAGTTGTGAAATTTGATGCTCCTAATCCTGTAATTTCATATCTTATACTTAGGTGAGCATAGGAAAGTAAAAAAAGCAAGAAACGGGCCAAAAACAGAGAAAATAATGGAAAATCAACACGGCCTGGACTTCCTCACACGGGTAGAACACACGCCCTTGTCTTTTTAACAGTCTTGAACACGGCTTAAGACCACCTCACACGGGCGTGGCACACAGTCGTGTCCCTGACGAGCCCAAGTCTAATTTTATTCGAAAAAGGGCAATTTTAAGGGTTTGGAAGCATTCTAAAGCCTATTTAAACACCCTAGAGGAGGATTAAAAGGACACAGAGAGTACGAAGTAAGGAATTACTCAAAGAAAGCCGATTGATCCATCTCAGAAGCCGGATTCTCCTTCAAGACTTAAGATCTCTCTTCAATTTCCTGTAGAGGGTTTTTAGGTTTCTTTATGTTTTGTCATTATTATTCTTCTAAAATGTTTTCTTTTGCAATTATGAACTAAACCCCCTAAATGCCTAAGGGGGATGAAACCTAAGACGGATCTTGGTAATATTTTCTGAATTATATGATAAATATTTGATTTGTTCTTAATTATGTTCTAAACTCTTGTTTTAATATTCTAGAATATTGATTCAAGTATTGATGTGCTTATTCAGAGGAGCAAAAGTCCCTGTCTAAGAGTAGATCATTCATAATTAAACGGAGTTGCATGCAATCCTAGAGATAGGACAATATAAATCTGCCGAATTAGAGTCAAATCTAATAAGGGAATCCATAGAACAAGTTAATGCAACACTAGGGGTTTTAATTAGAAAGAGATTTCAATTAATCAACCTAGGGTTAGACTTTGTTAGTCTCGAGAGGGATAATAATATAAATTAGGGATTTCTACAGATCAAGTCAAGTGAATAAATCGTCTAGTTCAGAGTCGAATAACAAGTGAAGTCTAGGTGGATTCTTCCTTGGGTATGTCAAAATCAATCAGTTTTTCCAAAAGTTTTTCTCCAATTTACTTTCTGTGCATTCTTAGTTTAATTAATTAGTTTAGATAAAACAAATCCCCTTACTTTTAGGCTAGATAATAAAAAGAAGGTTAATACTAGTACTTTTAGTTCTTGTGGGTTCGACATCCGGTCTTGCTATAAATTACACTATTGTTCGATAGGTATGCTTGCCTTCATCGTGATAATAGTTAGTTTTCAAGTACGATCAATCATAAAAATTAAAACGTATCGTGAGTGCAATCAGTCATTTAGGTGGGAATTAACTCAAAATTGGTATGGCTTATCCATAAACACCTTAGCCCCGATCTGGTTTAGATTGTAAGGTCGAGAGATAAGTAGTTCTTGTTGACTCATTAGTTTAATGGAAGATCAAGAGATCCTACAGGATAACGACTAGTTGATTGAATAGAAATTCGAAGTAGGAATTAGTTATGATCATCGAAGCAAGCTAATCTCCTATGCTTAGATTTTATTGAGTTTAGATATTAGTTTTCTCAAGTTGAGTCTTTTATGCAACTTTTGTTTCTTTATTTATAAAAACCTAAAAATCTATTTTTATGTTCAATCGCAATATAATTTATTTAGATTACTAATTAATTCTATTTGCATTTATGTTAACATTAATTTAGTACTCGCCTCCCTTGGGTACAATCCTCGAAGTACTCACTTACGTTGTCGTAACTATATCACAACTTAAACTATATACTCCAGATACTGTCTCATTATTACATCTTTAGTTACAATTTTCACACTCTAGACGTTGGTACGCTCGAAGACTGTCAAGAATCGATTGTATATCGTGTTAGATTTACATATTCGTTCGCATTATTCTATGTACATAGCTCCGATCTAGTCTTTTTACATGACCTGCTCAAGCACAATTTTATTTTATTTTCTTGTGTGCATGTTTTTATTGTATTGCTCGAAGACAAGCAATGGCTTAAGTGTGGGAGAGTTTGATCTGCCACAATTCGTTGTGGCAAATTAAGGTCTTTCTTGCACTTAACGAGCTTGTTTTATAGCATTTTTATATGTTTTTAGTTCATTTTTATTTATTACTTTGTGTTTAAATTATGCAAAATAAGCGTTTTTACGTAATTTTGAGCTATACAATACCCTAATGGGCATTATGGGCCTAGGGATGATCTAACGACTTTATTTATTGTTTAGGACACTATTTTCGAGTTTATAAGGCAAAGGATGGCTGCAGCGTCGCGACACTGGGGAGTGATGTTGAACATCGAACTTCAAAGCCAAAATACCCAAAAACTAAAGGCAGTGTTGTGACATCGGTCATATGATGTCGTGACATCGAGTGACGTACTGGAATTTTAATTAAGGGTATTTTAGTCCATACAATAAACCTTAATTAGATTTTTTGGCTGTTTAGTAACACTAATTAGGTTTGAGCATAAACTCTATAAATAAGGATGTTAAGTCTCATTTAAAGAGGCTTGGCCAAGTGAGTCATTTTAGTATTTTTGGGTTTTTAGTTTAGTTTTTATTTCTTTTCAATTTAGTCCTTTTTATACTTTTGTTACTGTTTTAACTTGGATACGATTTCGATCCAAGGCTTTAATATATTAGTTTTTCATTATTTCGGTGTTGATTCCAATTGTAATCAAGTGATCTTCGCAACTGCTAAAAGGGATTTCGCTTCCGATCTCAAATTGATATAAAACATGAGTTATTTCTCTACTCCTTACTTTTATTTAATTTGTTGTTTTGCTTGTTAAATATGAGTTTAGGAATTATTGTATTTAGATTCATGAGTAGCTAATTTCCTTAGGGAGATTAAAGAACGGATGTGTGAATAATTAACGAAGGAACGAGGCTTGAAATTTGGGTTAGTTGGTTTAAATTATATGCGATTAAACCTTAAGAAGTGACGCTCTTAGGAACTAATTTAGGATAAATGAGATCAAGAGATAAGTTTACCAAGTAAATCTTAATTTATCCCGGTCAAGAAAGTGAGGCCGAGAGGTAAGCCTGTATTGGTTGATTAGTTCATTAGTTAGAGGCCGAGAGGTAATAACTAGTTAATTAATAGCTAATTTGATAAAACTCAAGTTCTGAAGTTAATTTGGTTCACTGAAATGAGTTGATCTCCTATCTGTTTTATTAGATTTATTTCGATTGTTAAATTGGTTGATTTTTAGTTTGAATAATCTTTAGGTTAATTCAATTAATTGATTTTATTTTGATTTTTTGTAATATAATTTTAAATCAGTAATATTTAGACTTATTAGTGTAGAGAGTTAATTTGGGTTTATTAAACCACCCTTGGGTACGATCCTTAAAATGCTTCCCAAAATGTTTCATTACAGTTTGACTGGTATACTTGTAGACACTGCTATCTAATCTTTTATCTATTTTGTTGTAGTATTTCCAGTCTAAACATTCGCATGTCTGGCAGCAGTCATGATGCAAATAAGAAATCTGCCAATATGAGTACGAAATAATCCTTGAGTAGTTAACTGCCTTTTATAGAACAAGGATAGAGCCCCAGGTTGAGTGAAAGAAGTTTAAGATGAAAATTATAAATGTTGGGGGCAGCATTGTGATAATTGGAGATGGTAGAGAAGTCCGCCTCTAGATATGCAATGAACTACTAAGGAAAAAGTGAAACTTTTATTGAAGGTCACCCTAAGTTAAGGTAAGAAAGGAATTTTGAGGACAAAATTTTCTTTAAGGGTAGGAGAGTTGTAACACTTAGGTATCTTATTTACCCGAAATCTAGGATTAAATTGAAAGGATTAGTGAATCGTTAGACCCCACTAGGAAAATTCAGGCATCTTAGAGGTCAAATTGCTATTAGTTAGATCTTAATCCTGGTTAGGTTTGGATAAAACGATTGGTTCCATAGTGGGAGAAAAATGATTAAGGACGAATAGTTGTGACGATCAGTGAAGAGCATGCCATAAGAGTATATATTGGTGTGTGGAGACGGAATTCCTTAATTCTGTTTACATAGTTTTCTCTCCACAATACCATCTTCTTCAATCACTCTGAAGAAGAAGTAGATGTAGCTAAAGGAAGCTCTGTATGATGCAATAGTTGTGTGTATTAAAGTCTGGTAGTAGAGAAATTGAGGAACTAGTAAGCTTTTTTACCTCTCTATTATTGTGGATTAAAGAAAGAAGTAAAGTAAGAATTCTTAAAAGCTTCTGTATAATGATGATTTCTAGATTTTAAGGGCTGAACACTATTAGTTTAATCGATAAATGGTTGTCATGCTTAGCTACTAGGACAAAGGAGGCTCTGGCATTCGGTCAAGTTAAGTTGACAAGGACAAAAAAGTGAGGCGAGTTTTTGTATCTTGCCTCTAGATGATAGATGATGTTGTGTAACTTGAATGTATCATATTGATGATGTACTAAGGTTACCTAAGATATGGTGTGTATATGCTTGAAGAAAGAGAAGGTTGTGTGTGTGCACAATACTATATGAGCTTCTGTTAGTTGACTGCTAATTATTTTATGGTAGATAATGATAGATAATATGGCGTAATGTTTGTTTAATGATAAATTATATGATATGTTTGAGTAATGTATGTGTAGTGTGGTGAAAAGTGTTGACAGGATAGATGAAGTTAGGACTTGGGAATGACAATTTTTGTTAGATACCGCCAGACGGTGTTGCTGAGTGCAAACCGTAATGTGCAAAGCTCCGGGCCTTTTGGAGGGGACACTACGGTGTTTGAGCATCAAGGTTTGGAATGTTGAAATGCAGGAATTGGCGAAAAAATAAGAAAAATGGAACTCCATTAAGATACCACCATATGGTAGTGCTGAGTGCAAACTGTGATGTGCAAAGCTCCGGGCCTTGCTGGGGGGACACTTCGATGTTTGAGCATCAAGATGAAATGTGAAACATGTTCTTTGGGATGACATCAGGATGACATTTATTAGGTTCCATAGAGAAACACTATGACGATGGTCAGTAGGTTCTATGGGGCGACACCATGATGGCTATAAGGTCCTACGGGATGACACCTCAAAAAGGTCTAATGTGCAAGACCATAGCTCGACTATATCAACCGGTATAGTCCACTAGGACAGTAAACACGAGGTAGTCCATCGTGATAGTAAACATGAGGTAGCCCGTCGAGACAGTAAACTCAGGGAAGTCCTCTAAGACGTAAAACATGGCGGTCACAATAAGAAAGTTTGTACATTAGGAGGGATGCCAAGGGATTGAAGTAGAGTTCACAGTGTAACTTGGGTGATAAGTCACAAGAATGAATAAGCTTGGTAGGTCTAAGGAATATGAACCACTGGGATAGTGAGAGAATTCACTGAAGTTGATAATGGATAGGGCCAGTGAAACGTCTCAACTCCAATCAAGATGAAAAAAAGAACAAGCTTCTTAGATAATGAGGTATACATTGTACACGTCAATAGTAGTTTGCCACAGAAGCTGTAGATTCCACATGGTTTAAGCAAACACGGAATAGGCTCTACTAGGATGCAGTCATGAGTCATAAGCCAACGAAAAGGTCCACTAAAAGATGAAATAGGTAAATAAATGCCTTTGTGGGAGGAAATGACTGCTCAAGGATGAATGGCCAGTAAAACTCGTTAGAGAATAGTGGAAAGCAGAGGTCTTTTGGGACCCTGAAAAATGGTAGAGCTCTTGTTGATCCACCAAATGAAGGAACTACACGATTAATGAAGCCTCTTTAAGAAATGGGCTGAGTACTTTGGTGCTATGTGACGGGCACTAGTACTCTAAGGTAGTGAGGATATCATATCCTAGTAAAGACCCTAGATATAGCAATTACTTGGGTAGTCTCTAAGTGACACCTGTCGAAAATAATGACCTCGAAAATCAGGGAGATGGAACATTAAGAGAAAGGAATGAGTGAGACAAATAGTGAACACGGTCAAAATTGGACCAGGGTTTAAGTCCGCCGATAAGCGGCTCAGAGTGCATAAGGCATGAGCTTGGTCAACTAGGTTCATGAAATCTCCTATGAAATTCAGGGAGTTTAATTTTGAGCAAAAAATCTCCAGTTTTCTTAAATTCTACATGCCTATCCCACTATGTTATTTCGAACTTATAAAATTTCTATTTGAATACAATCTAGTTAAAGGTTTTGAAAATTGAGAGGGACCAAGCCAGACTCCACTGGGAACTAGGTGAAGCACAATAGCTGTTTATGTGAATTGAAGGGAACCCATAGAGGCCTCACCTCAGGGTTTAAGTTGTCTATATGTATTATCGAGCGTCAGTCAAAATTTGTAACATCCATTGGAATCAAAGTCTTAAAGATTTATCATCTGTTTAGTACGAGTTGTAATTATAGTTAGATTTTCAAATTCAAGTCATTTAAGTATGTAATTAAATAAAAAAAAATTGTAAAGTCATTCTGGTTAGTGTAGCATTTGGTACCCGAGCTTAGCAATCGTGTCGAGTAGAGGGTGTTACAGGAGAGGCCCAAAACCCCTCAATCTCCTAATTTAACTAGGGGATTTTTTTCTATTAAATAGGCATTAATTGCATTCTACTAATTTAAATAGGGTTTTCACTTGCTCTCCTTATAAATAAATGGCACAGGTAAGGCTAAATACATAACTTTGATAAATTGTTATTTTAGAAAATTGTCAGAATTTATTTTTAAGTATAAATTATTTTTTTGGGAATAACAATTCTTTCGGTTTCTATAAGAAAGAGAAAATTAATTTCCTACTGAAAGTAAGAAAATTATTCCTGGTTCTGTATTTGATTCGTAATTGTTCGAGCCTACACTCGAAGCAGATTTTGGTATAAGAATAATTGAGAAGGTCGTTCGATTAAAAGTTGGAACGTCAAGGATCTATTCCGCACAAGGCACAATTACTTTTTGGGAAAACTTTATTACTATAAATATCACAAACCTGCTCTATTTTCAAATTTTTTATTTTTACACTGTGCAAAAAACCTTTTTCGAATTGGATTTTTTCCAACAGTAATCACTAGATCCTCAATTAGAAATACTTTTAATTATGCAGCTTTTTTCTTGCATAGAACCTAAGTAAATTGGTGATGCTTTAAATGATGAGTATTGAATCTTAGCTATGTAAGAAAATTTGAATCAATTTGAGAGAAGTCAAGTGTGGAATCTAGTTGAAAGACCTAATAACCATCCCATTTTAGGAATCAATTGGGTATTTAGAAACAAATTAGATGAGAGTGGTAATATTATTAGAAACAAAGCTAGATTAGTTGCCCAAAGATATAGTCAAGAGGAAGGAATTGATTAGAAACTAGTGAGCGATAGCTAAGTTAGAAGCTATTAGGATGCTTTTAGCATTTGTATGTTTTCATAATTTGAAACATTTTCAAATGGATGTTAAAAGTGCTTTCTTAAATAGTTTTATAAATAAGGAGGTATATGTTGAACAACCTTCAATTTTTAAATTCACATTTTCCTTATCATGTGTTGAAATTATCCAAAGCTTTATATAGTTTAAAACAAGCTTCTAGTGTCACAGGCTTAGATTTTTCGCCTCACAATCCGTGCAACCTTAGATGAATTCTTTGCTCCAAAAACACTAAGTCAGCCTAACTCCAACAATTGAAGGTCAAACATAATTCCTTTAAGGTACCAATGAAGAACAAAGATGAATGAACTTGAAATATAAGAACAAAGCCACCAAAAACCTAAGAACACAAGAGAGAGTTCGAGAGAATGTTCTCAAGAATTCTATTACTCAGTGGATGATTTAAAATGAGGGGGAGAGGCCTCTATTTATTATTGAGCCTCCCCAAAATCAATGGTACGGATTAAAGTACATCAATGGCTAAGATTACATTATCATATCTTATAAGATTACAAGTTATCTCTAAGATTGCATATATTTGAAGATTAATTTCCATATTTACCATGCTTTGTAGATGAACCTTTAAGCTCTCCAAGTAATGGGCCAGTCTAGTTGGGCCAAATAACCTCTTTTGAACATGACGAATCACACAATTGTGCCTTGGTTGGGGGCTCCCATGCCAACCAATGACATTCTCCCCTACCTATTCTAGCGATGCCCTCATCGCTTCCTCCGTATGAAACTGATCTATTTTTCCTTGGAACTAACATAAGGCCTCTGCAGGTTCCCAACTTGCTTCATTATCGGAAGTCCCTTCCATCACACTAAGTACTCATGCCTTGGCCTATGGCACTTTTGTCTGATCACACGGTCTGCCTTGATGCTTTCAACTTCATGATCGTAGGAGACCTTTACCCCTATTTGTGCTTGTTCTGACTTGCCTCGATTTGGATCCTCTTGATCCTCTTAGAATGACTTAAGCATACTCACATGATACACTAGGTGGGCTTTAAGCTTTGCTAGCAACTCAAGCTTGTAGGCTACCTTGCTTACTCTCTTCAAAACTCGAAAGGGCCCCTCATACCGTTGCATAAGCCTGCAACCCATTATATCGCAACATCAAATGTAGTTTACCAAGGATCGAATCACCAATCTAAAATTACACATCCCTTCGATTTTGATCTGCCCACTTCTTGTTACGCTTGCTTACCTTGTGTTGACAAGCTCTGGCAAAGTCATTTTTCTTTTTCCAATCCTTTGCAAATCGATAAGCTGCTGGATTTGGTCCAGTATAACTAGTCACAACAACATTGGGTGTGAATGGCTACTATCCTGTCACTATCTCGAATGAACTTTCATTTGTAGCCCCACTTCACTGCAAGTTGTATGAAAATTGTGCCACAAGCAACAACTTTGGCCAATCCCTTTGTGTGGCACTATCAGAGCGCCAAAGATATGTTTCCAATAATGCATTCATTAGTTCAATCTGCCCATCAGTTTGTGGATGCATGCTAGTGGAAAAGTTCAAGTATGAGCCCATCAACTTGAATTGTAACACCCTAAACCCAGCCCAGTCGTTGTGGCCAAATTTGGAATGCTACATTGGCCACCGGAATGGCCCAGAAAAACTTTCATAATTTCAAATGTACTTTTTAAAACCATTTGCACAGTTCGTTCAAAACTAGTAAAATCGAATGTTAAACTTTATTTTCAATAACAATTCAAATCCATTTTTCCATGAAAATGGTCGAAATAATCTTTCAGAATTTTGAAAAAAAAATATTTTAAATCTATTAGCTTATCAATTCAAAACAAATGAAATAAAGTGTTTATTTTAATTTCATAAAAATCGTGCAAATTGAAATAATTAATATCTCAATCATAGACATTCAATATTTTATTCAAAACTATTTCGAATTTTCAATCATACTTCTAAGTCATTTGTATAATAACTTCAGAAATCAAATGCCTTTAGAATTCTTGTTTGTAAACATTTATAATTTTGAAAACTATGTCTAATTTTGTTAAAAACTCATTTGTTTCTAAAATGCATCAGAAAAGTATATTATTGGTAGATTTTATTTTAAAAACCGAGTTTCATATGAAATCTTTTCAAATACTAACTGATGCCATTTTTAAAACTTAATGTCATGAAATCGAGTCATGCAAATCAAAATAAAATCCCTAAAGTAAAGTCCCATGCCACAATACCATAATTTAACATAAAAAGTCCCAAATAGCAATAAACTCCATAAAAATCCAAATCATAAATGACATTCCATAATTATTCAAAAACCACTTTCCAAGAGCGTCTCTGATGACCGAATTCGAGTCCTAATCACGAGGATTATCTGAAACACATAAGTAAAGTGGGTGATCTTTAAAGAGCCCACTATGAGATCAACATAAACATAATCACATACATAACAAAATATCAATCTCAACATATCATTATCATAATAGTCATACATTATAACATTGATACTTATGCATGAACGTGTCGATGCATATTTTAAAACGATGCACATTTTATAAAATTTGCTACCCATCTCCACTACACACCAATATCAAGTTCCCTATAACTCATCCATCTAAAACACCATTTGCGGACAAGCCACCATTGATTTGCAAATAAACTACCACTGATAACACTTTTGTGGACAAGACACCACAGATATGCAGATATATTGCCACTGATAAATTTGTGGACAAGCCACCACTGATTTGTAGATATATTGCCACTGATAAATTTTGTGGACAAGCGACCACTGATTTGCAGATATACTGCCACTGATAAATTTTATGGACAAGCCACCACTGATTTGCTGATATACTGCCACTACTTCCACCTTTCACAATTACCCACCCTATGCATGTAATATGACTGTAATAGGCCTATTTCGCCCGGGCCCGTTAAAATCCAAAAAAACCAGAAATTAAAGAACAAAAATCACAAAATGAAAATCCAATAAATGTCCATAGTCCAAATTTACATTTAACCTACATACAATTGAAGCCCAAATTTTAAAATCATTTTACAATAAGGCCCAAACCTAAATTAAACCTAATCCTAACCCATTATACAGCCCAATAACCTAAACCAAAACTTAGCCCATTAACTATTTTCAGAAAGTGGAAACCCTAGGCCACCAAGCCGCTGTTCCCATGCACCACAAACACCATCAGCAACCCCAAACAGTGAAGCTTCTGAAAGACTTCGGGTCACACCCCACGAACGGCCTCGCCATGTCAGCATCACCACACCGTACACACCTGCAACAGAAAGAGTACATAGCAGATATCCAGCAAATGACAGCAAATGTATAACAGAAAATCTAGGGCCATTGTATTTTTATTTTGTAGATTCGGCTATAAAACTGAAGGTAATCTGTAAAAAGGAGGAGGGATCTTTTCAGAGAAAGACAAAAAAACACATAGATACTCTTGAGAAAATATTCAGAAAGATTAAAGGTGATTTCTATTTTTTTTCCTCTTTTTTTCGTTTTTGATTCATTTTCTTTTATTTTGATACGGGTTTAAAGAAGGGGAAGAGAAGAAAATTTACCTTAATGATTGGAGCCTGTCTTCTTTGCTGCAATCGAAGTAAAGATGGGATTTCAAAGCCAAAGCAGGGTTTTGGCCTCTCATGGCACCTTTGCTAGTCGCCAGTCACCATTTGCAGTGGCGTAGGAACGACCGAATACAGGGATTCTGAGATCGGCCGAATAGGAACTAAGTTGTTTCAGTCTTTTTCTCATTTCCTGACTTTTTTTAGGGTTTTATTTTGAGAATAAAAGAGGTGAAACGGTGCCATTTGAAGCAATTCGAAAACGGTGTCGCATAGGTAACGTGACCCGAGGACCAGACCCAAATGCAGTCAGATTCGCTTGTTTTGGTCTTTGAGGGTTATTTATGCAAAAGGTCCCTCCCCTCTTGCACCATTCTTTAATTAAACCTCAATCGTGTTTGATTTGTTTTTACATTTTCCCTGAGATTTGCACATTGTTACGATTTAGTCCTTATTTGAACGCTGCGTTTTGAGATTCGGTATATTTTCGTTCCAAGTCCTTGTTAATTTGTGCACGTTTTATTTGGATCCTCAGTTTTGTTTTAAGGATTTGTTTTATTTGTAGATTATCCTCTCGATTTTGTTTTTATTTCAATTAAGTTTAATTTAGGTTTTATATTTTTTAAGATTTATTTATTTTGTTCGACCTATTATTTTAAAATACTATTTTAAATTGTTTTATTAATTTTATTTTGTTTTAGTTTTTTTATATTGTTGAATTGTTTTATTATATGATTTATTATTTTAAAATTTCTCCATGCAATTCCATGATTTAAATTTTTTTATATAATATTCATTCTCATACACTGATATTTATATATACATATACATATTTTATATCAAATTACTTATTTAAATCCCCTTTCGAACATGTGCATATACATTTCTTTTAATTTTATTTATTTATTTCTTTTAAATCCAATCTTGATATTATATGTAGAAGCCCAAATTTGACCGGGCTTTAAAAACCCAAAAGCAAAATAATAAATAAATAAATATTTATTAAAGTCCAATTGCGATAAACAGTTCATTTACAATAGCCCGTAGGCCCAAAACCAGAACCCGATTACACCATAGACCCTGAAGTACTACCCAGCAAACTCGGTTACAGCTTAATTACCCCAAGGCCCAAAACTAAAAGCTACTAGCTAGGGTTTCTAACCCTAGCTCCTTCCTCCTCGCGCCGCAAATAGAAGGTTCCAGAAAGCCAAATGACCCTTCGTTTTCCGTTTTTTCGGCTCCCTAATCGAGGCCACCATTCAAGGCTCTGCCTCCGTAATCTGCGCCTCACTGTCACCATGGATCCTCGCCACCAGATTCTAGGCCTCCATCAACGCCAGCAGCCCTTGAATCATCGAGATCCTCGCTGTCACCTACAAGAAAAGGAAAGAAATCAAAGCAAGATTGAAGTAAATAGATTAGAACAGATGTTGGAAAGAAATCCTTCGATTTCTTTCCAAAATAGACAGTAAATCAAGGCTATAAAGCCTTTTCTCGAATCTGTAAAAAAAAAGAAAGATACATAGACATAGAAAAAAACAGATCACAAAAAACATTGTACACGAAACATCTTGCAATAATATCTCAGAAGGTGATTATTTAAAAAAAAAAAAGATACATAGACATAGAAAAAAACAGATCACAAAAAAACATTGTACACGAAACATCTTGCAATAATATCTCAGAAAGTGATTATTTTCATACTTTGTTTTCTTTTCTATGAATATGTGAATCGTTCTTGTTTTTTTTTTTTTTAAAAAAGGGATAACGTTTAAAAGAAAGTTTACCTATGGAAGGACGAAGGTTTTAACCTTCAGACCACCGTGTACGATGGCGCGTGGTAGCGCGTGTGCAAGCTAATCGCATATAATCGGAGACCGAGAGCGGGGACTTCTCTTCCCTCTGCTGCGAGTATTTTCAAACTTTTTTTAGAGATTTGAGTGTAAAATGAATTACGGGCTTTAGTTTTGGTTTATATAACCCTAACTAAACGACACCGTTTTAGCTTAGTCTGGTAAGCTTAAAACGATAACGTTTTGAAACCCCAGGATCTGCGGGTTGACCCGATTACCCGGGGAGGATCCGCGTGTTTTGTGGATTGGGTTAATTACCCAATTAGTCCTTCCACCTTTCTTACGTTTACAATTTCGTTTTGTTTATTTATGATTTAGCCCTGATAATTTATTTTAGTTTTAATTTAATCCTTGCAGTAGCTATTTTGAGACCTGGATTAAAACACTGCCGTATTGGGAATAGGGCGATTTGCCCAATGAGTCCCTTTCGTTTTACGCATGTTTTAATTAGGACCTTAATTCAGCTTTATTTTTTTAAATTCGCCCCTATAATTTTATTGAACTTCAAATCTAACCCTATATATATTTATTTCCATTATTATTATATATATAAAAAAATTTTGTTCTATTTTCAACCTTATTTTTATATTATATATTATATAATTATTTTATGATATGTTATTTATATTATTACTACTTATTGTATAATATTTTTTTTACAAATTATTATTTTACATTATTATTTATATCATTATTATATTTTTACTTGTATTATATATTAATTATATATATTATTTTTACATATATACTTTCATATTATTTATTATAATTATTTTATATTATTATGTCATTATTATGTTATTATATATTTTATCTATATATCATTAAAAGTTTTAACTTGTATTATATACTTAATTTTATTTATCTGTTAATAATTACTTTACTTATATTCTATTATTACACATTTTGAAGATATTATGATATAATAATTTGTATAATACGTATATTTCATCATTGATTACTTATTTCATATCATTCTAAACTTATATTTATATATATATATATATATATATTATATAATTATTTTATTATAAATATAAATTCTTTTAATATTTTATATATTATTTTCTTAAACCAATATATTTTATATATTTTAATTATTATTCTTATAAATGTTTTTTTATTATATATTATATTTTAGATCTATATCACATTTTATATATGCTCATGCTATTTATCAATTGTTTATATTATACATATTTTTTTAAACTTATGTTTTTAATTATTATACAATATTTATTTTTACTTTGGAATTAATGTATTATTGCTATGTTATGTATTTTATATATATTTTAGACTTTTATAATTTACTTTCAAATGCATTTTTTTTTATATATGTGTATATCATGCATCATTTATATGTTTAAATATATGTTGAATTACATGTCTATGGGTTTTTACTTATTCTTCTTGAATATGTGTTGCATTTTATGTATATCTTTCTTTTTATTATGTTTTATTTCTTATGTATATTGATTAGCACATAATATTTATGCTGTAGTGTTATTATTATAATATTCTATCTCGTATGTTATGTTAATATGCTCCTTCATGTATCGATTTTAAAAAACGAGACCTCAAGTTTTCAAAAATAAAAAGGCAATGCTTGGTATTTGGAAGCTTCGAGAAAAGTAGTGCCCTAACTTATTGGGTTGCAACTTTTTTTTTTCGCTGAGTTTAAATAGTCAAGTACCCTTCTAAGTTTTTAAAAATTTCAAAATGCAAGCAACTGTCTTGAAATTTCAAAGCGTTGTGTCCTAACTTACTGGATCTGGCGTTTTGTCATTTCGAGATAGGGATTTCCAAAGAGGTTAACTTAGTATCAATATTTTGATATAAGGCGAACCCTAATTTTCAAAAATCAAAATATTTTAAAAGAGGATTGCATCTTAAAAATTTTAGTTTCCGACCTTAAAGACATTTGATAATTAATTAGGTACCAATTTTTTGGGTGTTACGAGGGTGCTAATCCTTCCTCGTAGTAACCGACTCCCAAACCCGTTCTTTTATTCCATAGACCAAAACTAATGATTTTAAAACAAATGTTTTAAAGGTGATCCAATCACACCTAAAAAGATTGGTGGCGACTCCCGTTTTCGTTTTTCTTAAAGTCGATTCCTATTTTCAAAAACTCGATTTAAAAATGGTTTCGACAGCTTGGCAACTCCACTGGGGACTAATAAGAGAGTCAAGCCATATAATTGATTATCACTTGTCTTAATGTCAGAAATTTAAAATTTCAAAATTTAATCCTCTTTGCATTACATGTGCTTGTATTTATTGCATGTGTTACTATATTCTGTTACGCATGGCATTTGCATGACCGTTGTGGTCACACCCTTAAGTGGGAGTGAGAAACTACGCCTTCGTGAGGTTTTCGCCTTCGTGCAGGATAGTGAATCACTTTCGGGATACATTCGTACCTATGGTTTCGTGAGATTTTCATCTCCGTGTAGCCATAGAGAAATGTATTCCCCTGAACTGAACTCGTTTCAAAAGAGCCTATAATGGGTGAGAATCGAGGAATCTGTTGGTTCGGGTACCTCAATCTTTAGAACCAACTTCATATAGAAAAACCATAAGAGCCCAACTTAGTTAGAGTTGAATTTTAGGTGTTACCCCTATATATTATCGTCGAGATTTATTGATATCATGTGATACTGACTATTTCTTTTCCTTTGTTTGCATGACATTTTTGCATTTACAAAGGTATCGATTCACGGTCAGTCTCTAAGTTAGGAAGTTTTGTTATAGAGAGCGGACTTCTTGATAGAGTGGAGGGCAACGCTAACGTCCATACATGGTCTGAGCAAACTCAACTAGAAAAGGGAGATAGTATATCTGTGGGCTATATGTCGGAGCTGTCAGATTATACTCGTATTAGTGTCACACAGAATAATCTCCAAGAGCTTAAGAAAATTTGGGATTAGTGGGGCAATGAGACAAAGCAGTTATTTTACGATAATTATGGAGATTTTCCTTACTTGCTTGATATTCAGGTAAATGAGCACTTGTTCATAGCCCTTGCTCAGTTTTGGAACCCGGCGTACAGTTGTTTCACTTTTGGGGAAGTAGACTTGGTACCTACCGTAGAGGAGTACACTGCTTTACTTCGTTGTCCCAGGTTTCAGAATGACAGGATCTATTCTCGAGCTGCTTGTGTCCCTACCTTTTGGAAGAAATTAATGACTATTACCGAGATGAGCAAGCAGTGGATCACGGTTAGAATTAAAGAAAAAGGTGAGTGCAAGTGCATTTCGTGGGACGCTTTGAAGGATCTTATTTTGACACACCCTGATGAGACGAAGAAGATAGATGTTTTTGCTTTAGGTTTTTTATGGACTGATGGTTTTCCTTAGGGCTTTGGGATATGTGGACGAGGCGACCACGGATCTTTTTCATTGACTCAGCAAAAGGGTCACTTCCGTCCCTGCGATTTTGGCAGAGACATTCAGATCCTTAGGCGCGTGTAGGAAGGCTGGTGCAGACAGGTTTATAGGGTGTGCTCAGTTGCTTTTGGCTTGGTTCTACAGTTATTTCCGATTGATAGATAGGGTGGTTTGTCGGGTCTTCTTCAAGGATTATTCACCGTTAAAGGACATAGTAGCTTCAACTAAGAGAGTTGATTTTCCAGAAGAGAATTGGATGGCGCTACTTCAGAACCTTCAGTCGAAAGATGTTGAGTGGAGGGCTCCGTGGATGATTCCTGGTGAGATTCTTTACCGATGTGGCAGTTTCGATTGGGTTCCTCTGTTGGGAATTTGGGGTACCATTGGTTATGCCCTTTTGCTCGTGCTAAGGCAGTACAGATTGAGACAGTTCGTACCAGTGACTCATGGATTAGCTCAAAGTGAGTTTGTATACAAGGGAGCCGATAACAAGAGGAAGGTTAGTGAGGCTTCTAGTGCTTGGAACAAGACTTGTCGGTTGAAAGGAGTTGCTATTAGCCCTGCTACGACATCGGAATATGTCGAATAGAGAGGCAGGAGGATTAATGATAACATCCTTAAGCCAAGCGTGGAAGGAGCTCGACCGATAGAGGAATATTTGCGAGTGATGCCCTCAGAGTTAGAAATCATGAAGCAAGAGTTTGAGAGAAAGAACTTGGAGCTTGAGAAAAGGATAGCCAAACTAGAAGAAGAAAAGATGTACTTGAGCTTAGATGTCGATGTTCAAAAGATAGAGGTCGAGAAAGAAAGGAAAGAAAAGAGAAAGATCGAGGAGGATAGAAATGATTTGAAAGAGCATTACAAAAAGGCACAAGTATCCCTGAGGAGAGCGAGAGTAGGAGGGTTTTCAGATCAATTGTAGAAGGAGGTCTAAGAAGAAAAAGCTAGGGCCGAGTATTGGGAGAAAAGGTTCCAAGAAATGCAGTCGTAGAATTTGGCATTAGAGGAATAAAATAAAGGGTTGAAGACCAAGGTAAATGAGCTTGGAATATCTCTTCGTTGGAATCGAAACCATGACTCTACGGTCGAGTTAAAAGAGCTAAAAAGTAAGGTTGAAGGTTTGGAAGTGGCATTGCATAATGGTAAACTTCGGATTGAGCAGCTCAAGGTGCGAGAAGATTATCTGAAGGAAGAACTTCATCAGTCTAAAGGACAGGTCATAGAAAGGGATCACGTCATGGGTGAAGCCGTAGCCCAGATTTGAGAGGTTACGGAATATGTGCAAGACTTGGCAATACGAGCTGATGTATTGAGTCTGATGTATGGATCGTCGTCGGATATAGGACGAGAGTTAGCCCTTTTATTAGAAAGAGTTAAAACTTTGGGCATTAGGGCGAAAGCGTACTTGTAATCCATTTATATGTAAAGATATTCTTTTTCTAAATAAAGTTTTCTAAATGAGATTGAATCGAGATTGATGCCTTTTTGTATTCATGCATTTGCATTACATCACATCATATGCATTTAAGGTTATAGAAAGACCCTGATTAGTTGAAGTTTATTTTTAAAGGTAGAAAAGAAACCTGGAAATCACACATCCTTACGGCACCCGCACTAAAACTAAGAGTATGGATCAAAGGTTCAAATAGTTGCAAAAGGATATGCAAGACCAATTGCAAGAGCAGTTGGCCAGCATGCAGAATGACATGAGGAAGTAGATACTGGAGGCTCAGAGGAATATGATGGCTGAAATGACTCAACTTTTAAGGGCCACTGATAAAGGGAAGGCCCCCATGGCTATCGCTGGTGAGGAGGGTGAGGATCATCCTCCGGGTTTTACTCTGCCTCATGCGCCATTACAAACTGAAGCACCTCATAGAAGACCATCGGTCACTGTGAGGCCTCAACATGGGCCAGTTGATGCTGGGATCCATATGAATTACCCAAGTGGCTTGGGATTCAATTTAGGTGATAACCCTACCAATCCTCTCGTCCCTGATCTAGATATGGTGGAAAATGAGGATTTGAAAGCCGAAGCTACAAGACAGTTAGATGAACGCTGCAAATGGCTGAAAGAAAAATTCAAAACTTTGGAAGGCGTCGGCAATCATCATGGGATTGATGCCAAAGATTTAAGCCTAGTCCCAGACCTAGTATTGCCTCACAAATTCAAGATGCCGGAGTTTGAGAAGTACAATGGTACTACTTTCCCAGAGGCCCACATCACAATGTTCTGCAGAAGGATGACGGGGTATGTAAACAATGATCAGCTGTTGATCCATTGTTTTTAAGATAGTTTAGTGGGAGCGGCAGCTAGGTGGTACAATCAGTTAAGCCGGGCCAAAATAAATTCATAGAGGGATCTTGCGCAAGCCTTTATTCAGCAGTACAATCATGTGACTGACATGACCCCCGATAGGATTACTCTACAAAACATGGAAAAGAAGCCTAATGAGAGTTTTAGGCAATACGCGCAACGTTGGAGGGAGGTGGCAATGTAGGTTCAACCACCACTGTTGGAGAAAGAAACTACCATGTTGTTCATCAATACTTTGAAGGCTTCATTCATCACTCACATGATTGGAAGCACTACCAAAAGTTTTGCAGACATAGTTATGGCAGGAGAGATGATAGAAAATGCCATAAGGGGTGGAAAAATTGAGGGGGAAGCAGCTAAAAGATCGGTCTCAAGAAGGAAAGACAATGAGGTGAACAACACAAGTAGTTTCAACTCAAAGGCAGTCACAGTTAGTCAGCCCAAAGTGGCTACGGTTGGGCAACAGGGCTCTCAAAGGCAGGAATCTGGCACCAGGCATGAGAGGATGCAATTTACGCCTATACTTGTAACGTATCGGAAATTTTATCAAAGCTTATATGATGCGCATGCTATAGCCCCTTTCCACTTGAAACCATTACAGCATCCATATCCTAAATGGTATGACGCAAATGCCAGATGTGAGTACCATGCTGGAATATCGGGGCACTCAATTGAAAACTGTACCGGATTCAAGAAAGCCATAGAGAGGTTGATCAAGAACGGCATTTTAAAATTTCATAGTACCCCTAATGCTGAAAATCCGTTACCAGATCATGGCAATCAAGGAGTGAATGCCATTGGCGAAGCTGGTGAAAAAATGATGAAGGAAAATGTTGTTGAGGTGAGGATGCCTTTGAAGGTGATTTGAAAAGAGATGGTGAAGAGAGGGATGATAACCTCTGGTAAAGAAGGAGAAAAAACGGGGAACTATTGTGAGTTCCATGGAAAAGAGGGTCACGAGACCCAAAATTACGAAGAATTCAGAGCCTTGGTACAAGGCTTTATAGATAATAAAGAGCTACAAATTTTTTAAGGTAGCTCTTATAAAAGAGAAATAAGTGCGCTGGAAGGTGAACAAAAAGGAACCAGCTGGCCAAGGATCATTATTTCCCTGCCAGGGAATAATAAAGTGGGGGCGCAAACCAAGCCCAAGGTCATTATCCATAAACCTACTTCTTTCTCTTACAAGGATGACAAGAGGGTGCCATAGAGTTACGACTGCAGTGTAACAGTACCTGAGGGGGAGAGTATAGCCAGTGTGTCTAAAGATGTGCAAAATTAAGGTTCCTATACACGAAGTGGGAAGCGTTATGATGAGGGGGTATCAGAATGGAACCCACAAAAATAAAAGACGTTGAGAAGAAGAGAGAGAGAGACCGAAGTATCCATCAATGAACCAGTAAGGGAGGAGGAGGCTAAGGAATTTCTAAAGTTCCTTAAACATAGTGAATATAGTGTGGTCGAGTAGTTGCGTAAGCAGCCAGCGCGTATATCAGTATTAGCCCTACTTCTGAGTTCTGAGGTGCATCGGGATGCATTGTTGAAGGTGATTAACGAAACATATGTCACTCACGACATATCTGTTAACAAATTAGACCGGTTGGTGAATAACATCAGTGCTGACAATTTCATCTACTTCAATGATGATGAAATTTCATCTGGGGGCATAGGGTCAACCAAGGTTTTACTCATCACTACTCGATGCAAAGGATACATACTTCCAAGTGTACTCGTTGATAACGGGTCGGCTTTGAACGTCCTTCTATTATCCACGTTGAATAGACTACCTATTGACAGCTTGCATATGAAAACATGCCACAATGTGGTAAGAGCCTTCGATGGAACCGAAAGGAAGGTGATGGGGCGAATTGACATTCCCTTGAAAATTGGGCCAAATACATATGAAGTCGATTTCTTGGTAATGGATATCCAACCCTTCTACAATTACTTATTGGGGAGACCCTGGATGCATTCGGTAGGAGCGGTGCCCTCCTTACTACACCAAAAATTAAAGTTAGTGACAGATGGACAGTTAATAACCATCATTGCGGAGGAAGACATTATAGCGGCAGTCACTAGCAAGGCCCCTTACGTCGAGGCAAATGAAGAGGCTGTGAGTGTTCTTTCCACTCTTTAGAAATCATCAATGCAACCTTTATTTTGGAAGGAGGAGAGGTGCCGATTCCCAAAATGGCTGGAGCCACAAGGATGGCCCTACAAATGATGATGAAGAAGGGAGCATTGCCAAGGAAAGGACTAGAAAGACAGTTGCAAGGAGGAATTCAAATCCCAAAGTTGATTGAGAAGAAAGATCGTTTTGGTTTGGGCTTCAAGCCAGACCATAAGTACAAGAGGCAAGAAATTGAGAAGCGCCAAGCGAGAAGAAATGCGCCTTTAAATGGAGGAGAAATAGAGTGGGAACCGATGACATTCTCATCTATATTGAAATCCTTTAGGTCAGGAAGGTTACTGGTAGAAGGAAGTCATCAAATTAATACTATACACGAGGAGGGATTGGAGCAAAGAAGCCTCGAGGGCATTCACCCTTACGAACCGGGGAGCTCTCTGAACAATTGGACCGCGGAGGACCTTTTTGTAGTCTTTAGGAATTTTTCAGACTAATGCTCGAAACATGTCTATCACTCTAAAACCTAGGAGTAGTAAGATTACATTTGTGAAAATAGGCTTATGTTCATCTAATATTATTTAAATAAAACATAACTTTCATCAATTTAAATGAGTATTGTTTCACTTTTTATCAACCAATATTCCTTTAAATTTTGGAAATTCTTATTATTTTATTCATAGCACGTAAACAATCATTCTTAGATTCATTCATTTTTTGTATATTCTTTCATACCCCCGCAGGTCCCTAGATATCAATGATATGAGCACTGATATTACCGCTCCTAATTTCTCTTACGAGCAAGGCATGTGTTTAGAGGAACCTCGAAATTTTGAGGATGTTCAAGATTGTGATGTATCTCTCGATCTATTAAGAATTGTGAAATAGGAGGAGAAACAAATCATGCCACATGAGAAAGAGGCAACAGAGAATATAGCCCTAGAGGAAGGGAAGGAGTTGAAAATTGGAACACTGATTACCAAGGACACAAGGCATGCTCTGGTTGAGTTACTTCAAGAGTTCAAAGATATTTTCGCCTGGTCATATCAGGATATGCCTGGATTGAGTACTGACATTGTAGTACATCGTCTTCTGATAAGACAAGTATGTAAGCCAGTCCAACAGAAGTTGCGAAGAATGAGGCCGGATATTGCTCTAAAAATAAAGGATGAAGTCAAGAAGTAGTTTGACGCAGGATTCTTGCAAGAAGTGAAGTACTCTGAATGGGTAGCTAACATTGTGCCTGCTCCTAAGAAGGATGGGAAGGTATGAATATGTGTTGATTATAGAGATCTGAACAAAGCAAGCCCAAAGGATAATTTTCCTTTGCCACACATTGACACTTTAGTAGACAACACAACGGGATATTCGTTGTTCTCCTTCATGGATGGCTTCTCGGGATACAATCAGATAAAGATGCATCCAGAATACATGGATAAAACTACCTTCATAACCTTTTAGGGCACCTTCTGTTATAAAGTAATGCCATTTGGATTGCAGAACGCAGGGGCAACATACCAACGAGCCATGGTGAACTTGTTTCACGACATGATACATAAGGATATTAAGGTGTATGTTGATGATATGATTGCCAAGTCGCATACAGAAAAAGAGCACATTGAGGTCTTAAGAAGATTGTTCTTGAGGTTGAAAAAGTTTCAGTTGAAGCTCAATCCAACAAAGTGTACCTTTGGAGCCAGATCGGGAAAGTTATTAGGCTTCGTAGTCAGTAGAAAGGGAATTGAAGTCGACTCAGACAAGGTCAGAGCCATACGGGAGTTACCTCCATCACGTACTCAGAAGGAAGTTCGAGGATTCCTAGGAAGGTTGAATTACATCGCTCGGTTCATTTCACAACTGACCGAGAAATGCGATCCTATCTTCCACCTCCTCAGAAAGCACAATCAATGTACTTGGGATGAAGAATGCTAGAATGCTTTTGAAAAGGTCAAGTAGTATTTGTTGAATACTCCAGTATTATCCCCACCTAGCCCAGATAAACCATTAATACTGTACTTGTCAGTGTTCAGTAATTCTATGGGATGTGTGCTTGGTCAACATGACGAGTCGGGGAAAAAGGAGAAAGCAATTTATTATCTCAGTAAAAAATTCACTGATTGTGAAATGAGATATTCACTAATCGAAAAGTTGTGTTGCGTGCTAATTTGGACTACCCGGAGATTAAGACAGTACATGCTATACCATACCACTTGGCTCATCTCAAAACTGGATCCATTGAAATACATGATGGAGTCAATGGCTCTAAATGGGAGAATGGCGAGATGACAAATTTTGCTTGCAGAATTTGATATAGTCTACGTAAGTCAGAAGGCTATAAAAGGAAGTGCGGTAGCTGACTTCTTGGCCAGTAGAGTTCTAGAGGATTATGAGCCATTGAACTTTGATTTTTCAAATGAGGAGTTAATGTGTATAGTAATGACCGAAGATTCTCCATGGAGGCTCAATTTTGATGGGGCTTCTAATGTAGTTGGGAATGGAATTGGGGTAGTCTTGGTATCCCCTAATGGCGATCATTACCCTTTCACGTGCAAGTTGGACTTTGATTGCACGAATAATATGGCTGAGTATGAAGTATGCATCATGGGACTTCAAGTAGCCATAGAGCGAGGTATAAAAACCCTAGAAGTATATGGGGATTTTGTATTGGTAATTTATCAGCTTAGAGGTGAATGGGAGACAAGGGACTCTAAATTGATCAATTATCGAAAGGTAGTTTTGGGGTTACTTGAGGAGTTTGATGACATCACCTTCAATTATCTCCCATGAGACGAAAATCAGATGGCAGATGCTTTAGCAACCTTGGCCTCAATGATTAAGGCAAATAAAGAGGAAGAGGTGAGACCAATTCAAATGAGTATCTACGAGGCTCCAGCTAGTTGTTGTAACATCGAAGAGGAAGAAAAAGATGATAATCCCTGGTACCAGGATATATTGCGATATGTAAGAGATCATAAATATCCAGAACAGTCTACTGAAAGTGACAAGCGAACTTTGAGAAGGTTAGCTTGCGACTATGTCATAGATGGGGGTATCCTGTACAAGAGAAGGAAAGACCAAGTACTTTTGAGATGTGTCGATGTTGTGGAAGCTAAGTAATTTTAGAAGAGGTTCATAAAGGTATATGTGGAACGCATGCAAATGGGTTCACGATGGCAAGACAAATCATGAGGTTTGGCTCTTATTAGGCCACTATGGAAGGTGACTGTATCAACTATGCCAAGGAATGCCATAAGTGTCAGATTTATGGGGACAAAATTCATATACCACCTTCACCTTTACATGTTATGACTTCTCCATGGCCCTTCTCCATGTGGGGCATAGATGTTATTGGACCGATATCGCCGAAAGCTTCGAATGGACATCGGTTTATCTTTGTGGTAATTGACTACTTCAAAAAATAGGTAGAGGCCACTTCTTATGCGAATGTTACTAAGTCAGCTGTAAGTCGATTTTTGAAGAAGGAGATCATTTGTCAGTATGGAATGCCTGAGAAGATCATATCTGACAATGCATTGAATTTGAATAACAAAACTATAGCAGAGGTTTGCGATCAGTTCAAGATCAAGCATCACAATTCTTCTCCCTATCATCCAAAAATGAATGGGGCAGTGGAGGCCGCCAACAAGAACATTTAGAAAATAGTTGGAAAGATGACTGAGACTTATAGAGATTAGCATGAGAAGCTACCTTTTGCACTCTTGGCCTATCGAACATCTGTCAGAACCTCTATTGGGGCAACCCCATTCTCGTTAGTTTATGGGATGGAAGTAGTGTTGCCTATTGAAGTAGAAATACCTTCTCTCCGAATTTTGTCAGAGATAAGGTTAGATGAAGCTGAATAGGTTCAATCCCGATATGATCAGTTAAACTTGATTGAGGAAAAGAGGCTGAGAGCCATCCGACATGGTCAGATGTATCAGAAGCGTATGATGCGAGCCTATGATAAAAAGGTTCGTCTAAGGGAATTCCATAAGGAGGACCTCGTGCTGAAAAAGATCCTTCCTATTCAAAAAGACTTTAGGGGAAAATGGATGCCGAATTGGGAGGGGCCGTACGTTGTAAAGAAAGCTTTCTCTAGTGGTGCATTAATTTTGACAGAAATGGATGGGAAGAGCCTACCCAATCCAGCGAACTCAGACTCAGTCAAAAAGTACTTTGTCTAAAAGAGAAAAGAATCTAAGGTGAAAACCTGCAAAGGGCGTCTTGAATTTTCAAAAAAAAAAAAAAATGGAGAGGCCAAGGTGAAAACCCGAAAAGGGCGCCTTGTGACCAAAGGGGTTTTGAGTTGAAAACCCGAAAGGGCAGCTCAAATTTTGAAGGGCATACAGCAATCTGGCTATATCTGACTCCACCAAAGAGTGAAGTATGTCACATATTGGGGCATCAACAAAGTAATTTAGATCCTTTAAACACATGTCGAACTCAAGAAAGATTTCATGGAGCTAGTGTATGGGCGCTCAAACGGCGATATTTGGAGCATCTAACTTTTATCCTGTTTGCTATCTTTAGATTCTATTTCTTCTCAAAGATATGCTATCAGATTTATCTCCTTTGTTTTTTTAAAACAATTCATTCAAATCCAATTATTCTTAAAGATTTGTTCATCTTCCATTATTATTTAAGTATGTTGCATTGAAATAATGATAGATGAAATAAAACGTCTTCACAAACGAAGTTTTGCGCATTACTTTGGGAATTTCTAGATAATACAAGAAACTAAAACATGACAATTGTTCAAGAAATTCACATAAGTAAGGGATAAAGGAACTCGAGGAATTTTTTTCTTCCAGTTCAAAAAGGAGAATGGACAAAACCAGCGATTCAATTTTAAGGAAAGATTGTCTTACAGACATCCTCAGTGGGTCGTAGCATTGGAGGAAGGGAACAGGCCTACAGGCTGAGCAAGAATGATACTTTAAAAAAAACAAAAGAAGAAATGAGAGATGACGTCTAGGATAGGGGTCATATTCATAACATTTTGCATCATAACATGTTAATTAGGAACATTTGACTCATTTCAATCATAACATCCTAATTCTCAGGCATAATTATTCTACAGATTATCAAAGATGGCGCACCTTAATTCCCTAAGCAGTAGGGTAATAGGCCGCAGCATAGTAGATCTAGCCTTCAGATGTTTATACTGAAGCAGATCCAAGATGATTTGGCATTCTTGTGTTTACAAGGAACAAATCGAGGACATAGCAGATTTGACTCTCAGATCTTCTCAAAAAGACATAGCTGATTTGGCTTTCATGTATTTACGTTGAAGCAAATCTAAGATGATTTGGAATCTCTGTATTGTCAGAGAACAAATCGAAGTTTGGCGTCTCCATATTTGACGGAGGGCAGACACATAGCAGATCTAGCCTTCAGATGTTTATACTGAAGCAGATCCAAGATGATTTGGCATTCTTGTGTTTAAAAGGAACAAATCGAGGACATAGCAGATTTGACTCTCAGATGTTCTCAAAAAGACATAGCTGATTTGGCTTTCACGTGTTTACATTGAAGCAAATCTAAGATGATTTGGCATCTCTGTATTATCAGAGAACAAATCGAAGTTTGGCGTCTCCATATTCGACGGAGGGCAGGCACATAACAGATCTCATCTTCAGATATTTATACTGAAGTAGATCCAAGATGATTTGGTATTCTTGTATTTACAAGGAACAAATTGAGGACATAGCAGATTTGATTCTCAGATGTTCTCAAATAGACCCAGAATGATTTGGCATCCTTGTGCTTACAAAGAACGAATTGAAGACATAGCTGATTTGGCTTTCGCGTGTTTACTTGAAGCAAATCTGAGATGATTTGACATCTCTGTAAGATCAGGGAACAAATCAAAGAAGCAGATTTGGAGTCTCTGTGTTCGACAGAGAGCAGATCGAAGACATTAACATGACAATCTTGAGTTTGCAAAAGAGCAGATTAAGGACCATGATCCGATAAGGCCGGACAAATTTGGTCTTTTTATAAGTCTTTGTTCGATTCCTGTTACACAGTAATAAGCAAAGAGGGGCAGCTGTAAAAGCCCAAATTTGACCGGGCTTTAAAAACCCAAAAGCAAAATAATAAATAAATAAATATTTATTAAAGTCCAATTGCAATAAACAGTCCATTTACAATAGCCCGTAGGCCCAAAACCAGAACCCGGTTACACCATAGAACCCGAAGTACTACCCAGCAAACTCGGTTACAGCTTAATTACCCTAAGGCCCCAAACTAAAAGCTACCAGCTAGGGTTCCTTCCTCCTCGTGCTGCAAATAGAAGGTTCCAGAAAGCCAAATGACCCTTCGTTTTCCATCTGTCCAGCTCTCTAATCGAGGCCACCATTCAAGGCTCTGCCTCCGTAATCCGTGCCTTACTGTCACCACGGATCCTCGCCACCAGACTCTAGGCCTCCATCAATGCCAGCAGCCCTCGAATCACTGAGATCCTCGCAGTCACCTACAAGAAAAGGAAAGAAATCAAAGCAGGATTGCAGTAAATGGATTAGAACAGATGTTGGAAAGAAATCCTTCGATTTCTTTCCAAAATAGACAGTAAATCAAGGCTATAAAGCCTTTTCTCGAATCTATAAAACAAAGAAAGATACATAGACATAAAAAAAACAGATCACAAAAAAATTGTACACGAAACATCTTGCAATAATATCTCAGAAGGTGATTATTTAAAAAAAAAAAAGATACATAGACATAGACAAAAACAGATCACCAAAAACATTGTACACGAAACATCTTGCAATAATATCTCAGAAGGTGATTATTTTCATACTTTGTTTTCTTTTCTACGAATATGTGAATCGTTCTTGTTATTTTTTTTTAAAAAAAAGGGATAACGTTTAAAAGAAAGTTTACCTGTGGAAGGACGAAGGTTTTTGAACCTTCAGACCACCGTGTACGACGGCGCGTGAGGCGCGTGTACAAGTACTGCACTGTAATCGGAGACCAGAGCAGGGGACTTCTCTTCCCCTCTGCAGAGGATTTTCAAACTTTTTTTTTTTAGAGCTGAGTGTAAAATGAATTCTGGGCTTTAGTTTTGGTTTATATAACCCTAACTAAACGACACCGTTTTAGCTTAGTCTGGAAAGCTTAAAACGATGATGTTTTGAAACCCTAGGATCCGCATGTTGACCCGATTACCCGGGGAGGATCCGCGTGTTTTTGTGGATTGGGTTAATTACCCAATTAGTCCTTCCACCTTTCTTACGTTTACAATTTCGTTTTGTTTATTTATGATTTAGCCCTGATATTTTGTTTTAGTTTTAATTTAACCCTGCAGTAGCTATTTTGAGACCTGGATTAAAACACTGCCGTATTGGGAATAGGGCGATTTGCCCAATGAGTCCCTTTCGTTTTACGCATGTTTTAATTAGGACCTTAATTCAGCTTTATTTTTTTAAATTCGCCTCTGTAATTATATTGAACTTCAAATCTAACCCTATATATATTTATTTCCACTATTATTATATATATAAAAAAATTTTGTTCAATTTTCAACCTTATTTTTATATTATATATTATATAATTATTTTATGATATGTTATTTATATTATTACTACTTATTGTATAATATTTTTTTTTACAAATTATTATTTTACAAATTATTATTTATATCATTATTATATTTTTACTTGTATTATATATTAATTATATATATTATTTTTACATATATACTTCCATATTATATATTATAATTATTTTATATTATTATGTCATTTTTATGTTATAATATATTTTATCTATATATCATTAAAAGTTTTAACTTGTATTATATACTTAATTTTATTTATATGTTAATAATTACTTTACTTATATTCTATTATTACACATTTTGAAGATATAATGATATAATAATTTGTATAATACGTATATTTCATCATTGATTACTTATTTCATATCATTCTAAACTTATATTTATATATATATATATAATAATTATTTTATTATAAATATAAATTCTTTTACATATTTGATATTTTATATATTATTTTCTTAAAACCAATATATTTTATATATTTTAATTATTATTCTTATAAATGTTTTTTTTATTATATATTATATTTTAGATCTATATCACATTTTATATATGCTCATGCTATTTATCAATTGTTTATATTATGCATATTTTTTTAAACTTATGGTTTTTATTATTATACAATATTTATTTTTACTTTGGAATTAATGTATTATTGCTATGTTATGTATTTTATATATATTTTAGACTTTTATAATTTACTTTCAAATGCATATTTTTTTTATATATTTGTATATCATGCATCATTTATATGTTTAAATATATGTTGAATTACATGTCTATGGGTTTTTACTTATTCTTCTTGAATATGTGTTGCATTTTAGGTATATCTTTCTTTTTATTATGTTTTATTTCTTATGCATATTGATTAGCACATAATATTTATGTTGTAGTGTTATTATTATAATATTCTATCTCGTATGTTATGTTAATATGCTCCTTCATGTATCGATTTTAAAAAACGAGACCTCAAGTTTTCAAAAATAAAAAGGCAATGCTTGGTATTTGGAAGCTTCGAGAAAAGTAGTGCCCTAACTTATTGGGTTGCAACTTTTTTTTTTCGCTGAGTTCAAATAGTCAAGTACCCTTCTAAGTTTTTAAAAATTTCAAAACACAAGCAACTGTCTTGAAATTTCAAAGCGTTCTGTCCTAACTTACTAGATCTGGCGTTTTGTCGTTTCGAGATAGGGATTTCCAAAGAGGTTAACTTAGTATCAATATTTTGATATAAGTGAACCCTAATTTTCAAAAATCAAAATATTTTAAAAGAGGATTGCATCTTAAAAATTTTAGTTTCCGACCTTAAAGACATTTGATAATTAATTAGGTACCAATTTGTTGGGCGTTACGAGGGTGCTAATCCTTCCTCGTACGTAACCGACTCCCGAACCCGTTCTTTTATTTCGTAGACCAAAACTAATGATTTCAAAACAAATATTTTAAAGGTGATCCAATCACACTTAAAAAGATTGGTGGCGACTCCCGTTTTCGTTTTTTTTAAAGTCGATTCCCATTTTCAAAAACTCGATTTAAAAATGGTTTCGACATTATATATTTTATTTGGAAGCATAAAATTAATTCGATCTTGCATATATATTAATTCCGTGTTATTTTTACATGTAATTCCTTCTAAATCTATCTATGTATATATATATATGTTTTGTAAATCTGTTATGTGTATAGTTTATTTCCAAAGATTATATTTCATTATATATTTTACTATCTCCTTATATTTTATACATAATTTAAATTCTCCTTTATTGTATGTAAATTATCAATTTTAAACCAATATTCTCTAACACTTTGTATATTATTTTATTTAAAAAATATTCATCTTATAACACATATTTTAATAGTTATGTATATATCTCTAATTTGTTTTTTTACAAATAGTTTTAAATTCATCAATTCATTAATTCATATATTATGTATTCATTAGCTCATCATTATTTGAAATTTGTCTTATACCATATTGTTTTTTTATTTTCATTCTGTTTTATATATCTTGTATCAATTGTAATATATTATGCTATATGTCATTATTGTATACTATTTTTCGTTTTATATGTTCTCCATCCATGCTTAAAAATTTGGTTACATTTTTCTCAGGTTAGTTGTATTTGATTGTTTGCTTTAATAGTTGGTTAGATAACGTTGTGTAACCCTCATTCACCGAGTATTACACTTATGTGTGCATATTATTTCATGTTTATTAACCCTTTTATTTATGCAAATGTTGCTTTGTAATGTCCTTTTTTTAAAATAATTAATTATTCCATCTCAATTTAAAACAAAAAAAATGTGTTTTGAGCTAATTTCTAATTTTATTCATTATTCAAAGATTCTAAAATAAGACAATATTCAATATTTGGAAATTCGGGAAATCGTGCCCTATCGTGCTGGGTATGATCTTTCGTTGGACTAAACATTTGGATATCCTTTTATAATTTTTAGCGTATGAGCCTTTGAAAATTGAAAATCAATAGTATTTTTGAAGGTATAAAGGATCGTGTCCAATCGTGCTGGATATGAAGCTGCATACCTTTAAAACGAGAGAATTTTGATGACCACCTTGAACCGCTTAAGTGATTTAATAAGAGCCATATTTCAAATTTTTTTTTAAATCTTAGACATAAGGACATTATTTAATCAATTTGGTACCAATTTTGGGCGTAGTGAGGGTGCTAATCCTTCCTCATACGTAACCGGCTCCCGAACACGTCTTTTTAAAAATTTATGTAGGCCAAAATTGATTTAAATGAAATGTTTTATTAGGTGATCCAATCACACCTAAACAAAAGGATTGATGGCGACTCCACTCGTTTAAAAGTCAATTCCCGTTTTTTTCAAAAATAAAAAAATGGTTTCGACAATGACAAATTCACTTTTTAACACATATAGATCACTTTTACACTTGGGCATGTAAACATGCTCTCATAATCACATATCACATGAAAATCACTTTCAACAAATTAAACATGCTTTTCACATTAGATCATGGATTTCTATATTTTTAACATTCACATATATAAATCTGACATGTTTAAAATATCACATATAACACATAAGCCATACATCGCATATCATAAGGATAAGATCTACACATATATCATAGTCACAATCATAGTCACAATCATAGTCACATCAATTGTCATGTGTTTCATAGAATCACTCGGTTAGAGTCATTTACTTGATGTACATCTTGATAAGTTTTTCAACTCTTCTTGAATATTTAGTGTGCTCATGATTTATTATATTTATGTTACTAATATAATAAAATAACTATATCACATACAAGGAATAGTAATGATCCCACCACTTTTATCGAAGACTTGATTTGCCACAATCTTTATTAACGATTTCACTTTGATCTAACTCGCAAGACGGATCTAACACTTGAGTAACGTTTATTAGTTACGATCCTTTGAAAATAATTTATCACTTAAAGATTGATTACTAATAGTCTCACCAAAACTTACCCCACGATTTTGGACTCTCGAAAAGATGATTTCTAATGTGAACTTAGGGGTTCCCCTATGATTATTGTTTGGTCCTTCAAAGAGCATAAATGATAGTATTAATACGATAATAGATAATAAATAATAAATAATAAAATGTAACATTGTCCTTGTGGCTACTATACTATTCGACCAAGATATGAAATCACCAAGAGAAGGATTTTATGACACTTCCAACTTGGTTAAACCAGGATGGATAATGAATCGAGAAAGGAATGAGATTGATGTGTTGAGTTATCTAAAATAATCGTTAGAGCAAAGTGAGTATAAGTTTAATCAATATGTGGAATGACAAAATAGATAAGGACGAAAATGAAGAAATTTAACCGTCAACGACGACAAGCCCGTGACGAGAGAGCGTTGGTTTGATGATGGTTGAAGAAAATGAACTCTATGGGTTTTGGCACAACAAGCTTAGAGAAGAAAATAAAAATGGAGAAGAAAAACAAAAGAGAAAAGAGACCCGTGGTGGCGCGCGGCTGTGATCACGGCAGCGATAAGAGGAGAAAAAAAGAGGACAATATGTGCAGTGGGTACGAGGCACGGTGGTCGGTAGTGAAGGGTTCGGTCATGGTGGAGGATACGAGCAAAAGTTAAAAGAAAGGGTGGTGGTTATTTTGCAAAATAGAGAGAAAATAGATGAGAAAAGAAATGAAAAAGAAGGAAAATGAGAGTAAGAGGGGGGTTGGGACAACAAAAGGGTGGTGAGAGCTTGGTCAACCATGACTAGGTTCAATGAACCTCAACTAAAGGTAAGGTAATAAGTTTTGGTAAGAAGAGGGAGACATAGAGTGAAAATGGGGATCATGCTCCCTCAACTTAATGTAAGTTTGACCTATATTGAAGGAAAGGAATCCTCCTATTTATGGGGAAAATGGGGTGGACGACAAGCACTAAAAGCACCTGGAAAAATGTCTAAAAATTAAATAAAATGAGTATGAACATGGGGGCTTGAACTTAGGACCATTAGGCTAGGTAAGGAGTTATTAAACCATTAGACTACTTCACTTCTGTGTTTTTTTTAACAGAAAATATTTAAAAACATGGGATGACCTTTGCTAAGGGTTTAAAACAAATTTGCACCAAAAATAAATTAATGAGAGGGAAAAGATTCGAACTCAGATCATCAAGGATAGCTCTAGCACCACTCAATCACTATAATTGATATTTATTTATTATCAAATGAGTAAAAGATTATCTAAATAAAAGTTCGGTCGTGACCACTCTTGGTTCATTAACCCGATTTCTACTAACCTAGTTTTTGGATGTGACATAAATACCTCCGTCCAGAACCATGCTGTGAATCGCCCGTCTCGATCACTAATGATAGACTATGGCACTTCCCAATATTTCACCACATGTCTAAGGAACAAATGAGCTGCCTTCTCAGCAGGACACCTCTTGTTTGTTGGAATGAACATTCCGTACTTAGAAAATCTGTCCACCACAACAAGAATACTTACAAACCCATTAGACTTAAACCAACAATAAAGTCCATGGATATAGTCTCCCCTGGTCGTTTTAGAATGGGCAAAGGTTGTAACAATCTGGTAAGAGCCTTCAACTCAACCTTGTCTTGTTGACATATTAGACAAGTTGTCACATAGGTCTCAATATCATCACCCATGTGAGGCCAATAGTAGCGATCCTCCAAAAGAGCCATAGTGCGATGCATACCTGGATGGCTGACCCATCTTAAGTCATGACACTCTTTCATGTCTTCCTTGCACAAATTCCTATATTGAGGCACATAAAGGTGATTCCCCCGAGTAAATAACAAGTCTCCCTCAAGCTAAAATCTCCTCAAGTTCGATGAAGTTTTTGGCTGTGGGATCATGGGAATATCCCTCTCGAATGCGCTCTAATAGAAAGTTATCAGGTTGGCTGATTTTCGCAAACTCCATCTTTTGGCTAAGTGCATTGTCGAGACCATTTTCAAATCGAGTTTTTGGAAAATGAGAATCGGCTTTAAGAAAAACAAAAACGGGAGTCGCCACCAATCTCTTTAGGTGTGATTGGATCACCTTTAAAACATTTGTTTTAAAGTCGTTGGTTTTGGTCTACGAAATCAAAAGAATGGGTTCGGGAGTCAGTTACGTACGAGGAAGGATTAGCACCCTCGTAATGCCCAAAAAAAATTGGTACCTAACTGATTATCAAATGTCTTTAATGTCAGAAATTCAAAAAGTTTTAAGATGTAATCCTCTTTAAATTAGTATAGTTTGATTTTGTTGTAAATTAAAGTTCATTCGTATCAAAGTATTGACACTAAATTAGCTTTTTAGAAATCCCCATCTCGAAACAACAAAACGCTACATCCAATAAGTTAGGACATATTATTTTGCAATTCCAAGACAGTAGCTCACGTTTTGTAAACATTTAAAAACTTAAGAAGGGTACTTGATTATTCGAGCTTAACGAGAAAAGTTGCAACCCGATAAGTTAGGGCACTACTTTCTCGAAATTTCCAAACACCAAGCATTGCCTTTGTATTTTTTGAAAACTTTGGGGCCTTATTTTTTTAAAAGATGCGTGGGGAATTATATTGTACTATAAATCATACATTGTAACATATTATTGTGAATGATACGTGCATTTTAACAAAATGATAGCAATAATATGAAGATCGCATTAGATGCATAAAAATTATATATACATGGCAAATATCATACAAAAAAATATATATAGCATGTATTGAGAATAAATAAACAAAATATACAAATATACGAGGCAATAATTAAATAATGAATGATATGTAAGAAAGCAATGATTAAATAATATATGACATAAAAGTATAATATCAATGTACATGTCTACAAATAATAACATTTAACACATACGTGTTACATGCAATATAGAAATCTACCAAAGAACTAATAAAAAAAATGATTGATTGCTAACAAAATATGCATATAATTAAAAATAAGATATTTCATAACAATTTTAAAATAGAATTTAATATACAAGAATATTTACAAAAGAATAACAATTATATGGTAATATATTGGCTTGAAAGTATGTAAGAGAATTCATAATATAAATTTAAAATGAAATGATATATATAATAAATAAATAATTAATTAATAATGAAATGTGAATATAATATGAGTTAAAAATATGATTTAATAATAATTTACAAATTTTAAATAAAATATATATAATATAAACATAAGTAATATAATTGGTAATATGTAATATACATGACATATATATATATATATATATATATATATATATAAAATAATAAGCAATATACAAGTAAAACATAATAAATATTATATGGGAAATAATATAATAAATATAGCATATAATAATTAAAAATTTATACGTAAAAATAATATGTATAAATAAATATAATATATGTAAAAATATAATAATATATATATATAAATAATAATTATGAGAGAATTAATATACAATAAACAATTATAATACATATAAAAATAACACTTATAAAATAATTTTATGGAATTAAAATTAAAATAAAACAAATAATAAAATATATATAGAATAATAAAATAAATATAGGACTAAATTTAGAGTCTAGCAAAATTAATGGGTGAATTTTGAAAGGAATAAAACTGAAATAAGGTCCTATTTAAAACGTACGCAAAATTAGAGGGACTCACTGGACAAATTGCCCTATTCCCAAAACGGTGACGTTTTCCAGAATATAATTTAATAGCCATAGGGACTAAACTAAAACTAAAATAAAATAATGGGCCAAATTATAAAATAAAATAAAGTTTGATTGTAAGTACAAAAGGGATAGAAGGATCAATTGGGTAATTAACCCAATTCTCAAAAATACGCGGATCCTCCCCGGGTAATCGGGTCAACGCGCGGATCCTTGGGTCACAAAACGATGCCGTTTTTTCAAGGCTATATAAGCCAGATTATTAGCCTTAAAATCATTTGAAACTGTTTTAAAAAAAAAATTAAGAATTCTCTCTGAAAGAGAGAAAAAAAGGGAGCTCCGGGCTTTGGCCTTCGTCGGCCACACGCAGGTCACGCCCCCACGCGCCACCCTAAGGACCACCGTACACAGTGGCTAGGGTTTAAAAACCCTTCCTTTCACTCGTCGTTCATCAGGTAACTTCCTTCCTTTTATTTTTGTAATCTATATTTTTGCTAAAACAGTTTATATACATGTATATGTTACGAAAATAATAAAAAAATATACGGTTAAATCACCTTTTCTGAAACTGTTTGTATCTTTCTGAATAAGTATCTGTAAGTATGTATTTCTATGCTCTTCAAAAAATCGGTCCCCTTTACAATGGTTTGATTCGGGCTTTTATAGCCACTATTTATTACAAAAATTTAGGAAAGAAATCTTTTTATATCTTTCCATATTTGCTTTGCTTGCTGCTGTGGTTCTTTTTCTTTCCTTGCAGGTGTCCCGAAGATCTTGGAGACGGAGGGGCTGCTGGCTTTGATGGAGGGCTGAAGTCTGGTGGCGAGGCGCTGATTATAGGAGTTGGACAGACGCGTCTGATGGCTTCTGGAATCTTCTGCTTGCGGCGCGAGAAGAAAGAGGGCAGAAACCCTAGGGTTTCTGCTGGTGCCAGAATTTGGGCCAATTGGGCCTCTGGGAATTTTGGGTTTGTAACGGGTCCATTTGGGTTGCAACTGTTTGGGGCTTAGTTTATGTTGGGCTAGTCTAGTAAAATTTGGCTGTTGGGTCTGTGTATTTGGGCTTTGTAAAAAAAATTTTATGGACTCTTTAAATTAAATAAATAAATATTTATTTATTTATTCATTAATTTTTCATTTTTAATAGTTCGGGCAAATTTTGGTGATTACATGCATCAACCACAGTGTTGGCACTTTTCAATTTATACTCTATAGGTAAATCAAATTCTGCTAGGAAAATTTACCAACGAGCCTGTTTGGGAGACAACTTTTTCTGTGTTAGAAAATAATTATTTGCAACATTGTTAGTAAAGACCACGAACCTGGATCCCAATAAATAGTGTCTCCATGTATGCAAGCAATGCACCACAAAGGTCATCTTGTTTCTTAGACTGTGTATCGTTGCTCCGTCTCATTTAGCTTTCGACTATTGAAAGCAACTAGATGCTCAACTTGCACCAGTACCCCTCCAATTGAATAGTCTAATGCATTCGTATGTACCTCGTATGGCTTTGAAAAATCTGATAAAGCAAGTACGAGCTTTCTTGTCATTACTTGTTTCACTTGGGTAAAGGCCTTCTCACATTGAGGATTCCAATTTCACACCTTACCCTTCTTCAATAAGTCTATCAAGGGTTTTGTGATTTTGGAGTAGCCTTCGATGAAGCGCCAGTAATAGTTCGCCAACCCAAGGAAATATCTCAATTCTGTCACCTTGGTTGGTAGTTCCCAATCAACAATGGCCCGAATTTTGCTTTCATCCACCGAATCTTGCCTCCTCCCACAATGTGGCCTAAAAATGGCAGCTCATATTGGGCGAATGATCACTTGTCCTCTTTGACATATAGCTCATTATCTCACAAGGTTTGGAACACCTCCCTCAAATGTTCCACATGCTCCTCATGAGACTTACTGTATACCACAATATAGTCAAGATAAACAACCACAAAGCGATCTAGGAAGGGTTGAAGCACATTATACATAAGGGTGCAGAATGTGGCTGGAGCATTGGTTAGCTCAAAGGGCATCACAAGAAACTCATACGAACCATAGCACATCACACAAGCTGTCTTTGGTTCATCCCCTTCGGGTATTCGAGATTGATGGTACCTCGATCTCAAATCTAACTTGGTAAACCATCTTGCACTACCAAGCTGATCAAACAAGTCCACAATAAGAGGAATTGGGTACCTGTTCTTTATAATGATTTTGTTCAAGGCCCGATAATTAATGCATATCCTCAACGATCCATCATGCTTCTTCAAAAACAACACTGGTGCACCGATAGGAGATTTAGATGGCCTAATGAATTCCGCATCTAAAAGCTCCTTCAACTGTTTCTGCAACTCTTCTAATTTTGGTAGAGACATACGATATGAGGCCCTCACCGGTGGAAACACAAAAATTTACACACTTTTTCATACCTTTTTTAACTTAAATTCATGCGAATTCGGTTAAATTCTTGTCAAAAAATAATTAATTTTTATAAAATAATTAAAGTTCACTTAAAATATGAATATGTTGAATTTTAGTTAATTTTATAATTATTTTTGATGAATTTTGGTTATTTTCGACAGATATGCACAAAGGGTGAAAAATAGCTCAGCAAACACTACTAGAAGCACAAAACCGAGAAGTAATTTGAAGTACCGAGGTAAATTAATTTCCAGCCTAAGACGGTCCAAAATTATGAGTATTAATTCATAATTTAATTAATTTTAATTTATATCCAAGTTAATTTTGGTTAATAAATTATTATTAATTAATTATGAAAAAATGGTCAGATTGAATTGAACCGAGTGAACCGAACCGGCCAAGAAAAGGACAGGCCAAAACCGTCCAAGTGCTAACCCAATTTAGCTCATTAGCTGATTATTTAAGCTGCAAAGAATCCCTTGAAGACTTGTTCAAATTGCAATTTAGTCCCTCCACAATTAGTAGCTTTGAAGACTTGCCCCAAGCCATATTTAGCAAAGTTGAAGCCATCAACTTTTCCGCATAGATGTCCGGACAAGGGGTGGCTCTTTGGATGATATTTTTACCAAATTTTAGCTGCCACATTCAGCTATAAAAGCCCCCCTTGGCTGATCATTCAAAGTATCCCTCATTCACTCACAATTCTCCTCTCTTCTCTCATTTTCTCCTCTCATTTTCCCATTCAATGTCCCTTGCTCTCTTGCCGATTTATTCCCTTGTAAAAGGGGTGTTCTTCATCCATTTTGGAGAAGCAATTGAGTTTTCATAGTAGCCTTGATCAGCGAGGACAACAAAGAAGGAAGAACAGAGCAACCTAGTCAAGCCACGGAAAAACACCGGATTTGATTCTTGTTCCTTATCTCTTTAATTTTTGTTGTTTTTGTGATGAACATATATATGAATATTTATGTTGCTGGAATGGTTAATTTAATCAGCTTAGCTTTAATTTAATTCATGTTGGGTTGATTGCATTTCGTCCTCTTAAATTATTAAAATTGTGTTTATGCTGTTATAGACCTTGGTAAAATGCTTGATTAAGTAAAATCATGCCTAAGTTATTCTTGCATTATAATTGTTAGGTAACTAACGAATTAATTATTTAAACGGATTGAAATTTTTATTAATTGACACAATACTTAATCAGTGCATGTTTATTCTTTTAAGGTAGCTGAAGGTTAAATTAGCAATGTATCTGGCGATACACTTGCCTTGCATAACTTGCAAGATTATTATGATTAAACTGTTTCAAGGTAAGGATACATTGTTACCTCACATAGTATTTTATGTGCTTATTAGATTTAATTAATCGTTTGAATTGAGATAGGGATATGCAAGAGATTAGTTCAATTTAATGAGTATGTATGTGCAATAACATGTTTGCTTATTAAAATCTGTTTAATCGTTTGAATTAACATAGGGATATGTTAAGAGATGAATGGATTTGTGTAAGTGAATATGTTCATAAGTTAGCAAATTACCGAGTTGTCGTGAATTTATTCGTAACAACATAAGCATGAGTTTAATAATTCTAAGTTAAAGAAATGTAATTAATCCAACACAATTATGTCATTTTGATTAAATCATATTTTGAAATCGTGCATTAGAACTTTTATTTTTATTTAGTTTAAAATCTTATTTTTCTTAATCACCCTTTTTAAAACAAAATATTTTCTTCACCAAAGTGTTTTAAATAACTTTCATAAATATTTCTTTTCGTAGTCCCTGTGGGTACGATAACTCGACATTTACTTGTCACTTTATTACTTGTTGTGATTGTGTACACTTGGACATTTCTGTCGTTCCAACCGGCAGCTCCATGTTAGGCACTAGCCCAATTCTGTGATCCACCTCCCTCTATGCTGGTAATTTCTTGGGAAAATTGGTAGGCATCACATTCTAAAAAGATTGCAATAATTGGCCCACCTCTTTTGGAATCTCACCAACGGGCTTAAGGACTTCCTTGTCCTTTAATATGACTATATAGGAAGCTTCATCTCTGCGGATTCCTTTGGCAAATTGGATCACTGATAATTTTTTTCCTTCCATGCCTCCTTTCCTTTTCATTCGCACCACACATTTATGGTTTGGGTCTGAGATTACCATATAATTGCTAGAAAGAAAAATACTTGCATTAATCCAGTTAAGAAAATTTAATCCAACCATAAAGTCAAAGTCATCAACTGGTATTACCTTAATGGTGCCTTTACCAGTCCATTCGCCAAGTTGGATCTCAACCACTTTTGCCACACCCTATGTTTCAACACTTTTCAAATTGACCGTCTTGATCAAACCTAATTCCTTTTCAATTCTGAGCCCAAGATCACGAGCACTCTCTTTGGACATGAACATATCTGACGCACCTGTGTCAACAAGCACATTAAATCTTTTTCCTGCCATAGTGATGTCTACAAACATTAACCCACGACTTTTCTTGTCTTCGACACCTTCCAGTATTGATTTTGAGATTCTTAGTCACCTTGTCTTCCTCTTCATTTGCTTCCATGGTAGAAAGTACTGTCTTTTTTGGGTAGTTCTTAATCATATGCGGACCATCACAAAGGAAACAAGTTAAAGACCCATTATTCTTCCTATCCCACGATTTTTAAGCCTTACCATCGCCATCCTTAGTAGGCTTGTCTTTGTCTCCCCTGCCATTACCCTTTGGTTTGAATTTGGACTTGGAAGACTCAGGCTTGTCTTTCCTCATACCCAGCTCGACAAAACATTCTGCTATAGACATGGCTTTGGTAAGCTCTTGAACTCCTCGGCGTTGCAACTTTTACTTCACCCATGGCTTCAATCCATCCATAAACGAAAAAATGTCTCTTTCTCACCCATATCTGAGATCTGAAGCATGAGTTCACTAAATTCCTGCACATACTTCCTAACTATGCCTTGTTGCGTAAGCCGACGCAACTTTGCCCGAACCTCATCCTTAGCATACTCCGAGTAAAACTGTGCTTTGAACTCACTTTGAAACTTTTCCCAAGTCTTAATTTTGGTCTCACCACGTCTCACGTCTGTGGACCTACGATGCCACCACAATAAAGCAACGTTAGGGAAATACATAACAATAGTATTTACCTTTGTGGCATTTTCCATGATGCCTTTGGCACAGAAGTATTACTCCATTCCCCAGAAGAAATTGTCCATATCTCTCACGGGCATTGTTCCATTGTGTTCCTTAGGCTTGGGAACATCCACATTGGGCTTGGGTGCAACAACTAATCCTCTATTGCCTACAATAGCCATTAGATTGTGAGTTCACCCTTAAGTTCCACAATCTCCTCTTTCAAGGTTGCTATCATAGCCTCAGGGGTATCATCCCTACCAGTCAGCTTATTCTCAATGGAGTTGAGAGACTCCCACACGTAGTCCTTGAGCTGCTTCTTCATGGATTGCAACCCATCGGTGAGTCCCCTTTCGAATTCATTGAGCCTCTCTTGACGTCCCCTATGAACTCCTCAAGAGTGGCTACTTGATCTTCCAGAGCCGACAACATGTCCCTTAATCGACTTGCTTTTCTAGCCCTTCTACAGGTCTCCATTGGCTTAACATATCCAATAACTTCTTTTGACATCTTTCAACGGTGCCTTCGAAACTTTAGCTTAGAAACCAACTATTATAGACTTATATTTTTTGCCTCACAATCCATGCGGCCTTAGGTGATTTCTTCACTCAAAAAATACCTAAGTTAGCCTTACTCCAACAATTAAAGATCAAGCAGAATTCCTCTAAGACACCAATGAAGAACAAAGATGAACAAACTTGAAATATAAGAACAAAGCCACAGAAAAGCTACGAGCACAAGAGAGTTTTTGAGAGAATGTTCTCGGAATTCTATTACTCAATGGATGATTTACAATGAGGGGGAGAGGCCTCTATTTATAGTTAAGCCTCCCAAAATCAATGATATGGATTAAAGTACATCAATGGCTAGGATTAAAAGCTATCTACAATTCAAATCTCTAAGATTACATTATCATATCTTCTAAGATTACAAGTTATCTCTAAGACTACATATCTTTAAAGATTATTTTCCATATTTGTCATGCTTTGTAAATGAACCTTCAATTTCTTCAAGCAACTGTCACATGTGAAATGGTATGCGATTTGTGCAAGTATACATATCAAATCTAGTAATAAAGTGATGAGTGAGTATTGTTCCCACGAGGATCAGATTGAGGCATGAAAGTGGTCAAGTTATTATAAAATAATGTGATTAATGCTATGGTAAAGCTATGGTATATATGCAGTGGTAATTAAAATGAATACTGATGTATGCAATATGTGGAATTAATGAATACTTGGAAATGCTATGGCAAAATGAGAATAGAAATGTAATGGCAATTATAAGAATTACTATAGGAATATAATGTAAACGATCAAGTAAATAACTAAGAATGATATGGTAAAGATACGACGACAAAGAATAAAGGATATATGATATTGGTTTGGAAGGTCGGGATTACTAAGAATCTACCCTTACTGTTAATAATGCCTCGACAAAATTATACTTAGTTTACCGCTCAGAAGAGTTCTAAAATGGTCTACTTCTTCCAAAAGCAAAAACCTCAAGTTATCTTGCTCGTGTATATAGGCCTTTAATATGGTACCCTGCATGTTTCCTTTTGTATGAACGCTGCTCTATGTTTAGAGTCTACTACAAGTATCTGTCGAGTACTTGCTCATATCATTCAATATTGATCCAACTAATCCTACCTTTTCAGAATTAGACTTAGTTTATGGGCATGCTGAACAACCATCTATGTCTAGGGATTGCACGAATACAGCTTAGAAATAAAACAATTGAATGAAATAGTAAATTGATTCAGATCTATGCTTCAACCATTAAAGAAAATAAAAGTTTCATCATGTAATCCCAACCCTATGAGATTTAGCTCATGTGTTGGCAAATAAAATTCAAAACCAAAATAACATCCAACACCATTTCATCATTCAATTCATGGAAGAAAAAAAAAGTAAGAAATACGGAAGACTTCGGGAAGACAGCTTTCACGTGTCCAGTTCACACTCCAGTAGCACAGTGTCCTGCAATGGCTGAGAGGGATTTCTTTTGTCTTCCTCTTTCCGTCTCTGCTAAGCTACTACCATTTATTTTTGCACAAGGATCTCTTCCTTTTCGTTCATCGTTTAAGGTTTCCTTCTTTGGCTTTTTATAGCTTTTTTCTATGGTAAATCCAACTAGGGGTAAGTAAAACTCGATTCGACTCGAAAAATAAAAAAAATTTCGAATTTCGATTTAAACGAACCGAGTTATTCGAGTCAACTCAAATTTTTTTATGAATTTTGAGTTCGAATTGAGTTTGGTTTTCAAATTCGAATAACTCGAACAATTCGAATAAACTGAATATCAAAATATAATAATTTATATCATTACCCCAAACTCCTAAACCTCTTCACTTTCCTCCAAAACTTTTACTCCCTCCCACTTTCCTCCATAACTTTTGCTCCCTTCCCATCCCACCCCCTTCTTCCCCAAACCCATCCCCCCTCCCATTTTTCTTTTTGAATATTTCCCTCCCAAAATTTTACTTCCTCAACCTCCACAACTTTTTATTTTCCCCCTAAATTTTTACTTCTCACTCTTTACCCCCAAATAAAAAATTAAAACATTCAAAAAAATCCCTAAACCTAAATAATAACTTTATTTATATCTACTATTTATATTATTAAATTAAATTTCACATTTTGTAGTATTTATATTATCGAAATATTTTTTATCACATTGAATCTTTATAAATTTTTGCTAAAATTGAATTATTGATGATACCATAAAATATTCGTGTTAAAATTTTATGTTGGTATCAATTTCATAGTTTATCTTTAAGATAATTTTTATTAAAAAATCACATTTTTTTACATTTAATATATTTTTTTAATTTAAAAATACATAGTGACAAGAATTAAAAGATAATTGAAGCAACTAACCAAGCAAAGAAGTTAACCCGTATATAAAATATTAATAAATAAATTATAAGGGGATGAAAGTTAATAACAAATTTAATTACGGTAGACAAATTTGATTACAGTGGGTGACAGTGATTACAAGGACCTAAAATATTTTTATTAATTTAACTTGAATAAATACAGTCAATTCGATTCGATTCGAATTCCATCTCGTTCAACTCGATTCAAGAAAATTTCAAATCGAGTTAGGATGATAAAATATGATTCGTTAACTCGATTAACTTGAAAATTTTTCTTTCAATTTGATTCGATCGAACGCTCACCCCTAAATCCAACAACCAAGATTATCTTCTCCGCTTTTTAAATTCTTTTTTCTAGGACAAAAACCAATAGCCTAAGATTATCTTCTCCTCTTTTTTAGGCAGATTTTTATGGTACAAATACAGTTGGGCTGGGACTGATATGAGTAAAGTGCTGACTCGGTCTTTCCGGCATTGCCATGGCATTCGTGTAACACTCTTAGCCCGTGTCCGTTACTGGATTAGGGTTAAGAGGCATTACTGAACATTTTACAGTTCATATAAACATGCACTATATATATTATAAATCAAAATTTTAATCGCATTAAAGCTTACAATTTAATCAAATATTAAGTATAAATTAATTATGTCATTCACAACACAACTCAAATAAAACATAATCCAAAATGTATTAAAACAATTTATACATATACAGAACATATAATACATTAATAACTTCATTACTAAATATTAAATCTATTTTTATATAAGTCATGCACATACTTATACAAGCAACCACACATCATTTACTTACCTACAAAAGATACATTCCATAATAAATAAATAATTATATATATATATATATATATATACCATCAACTCAAATAATTACACTACTCAAATAACTCACTGAAACTTACCAATAATGTACCATTAGGAACCGAAACTTTCTTATTCATATTTATTGATTTCGGTTAACTAACAAACCTCATAGTCAAACATATTCTTTTATTTCACTCAATAATCATAAACCAAATACATCTCATATAAATGACATATATTTTAATTTGCTAAAGCATTATGTGATATAACATAATACACATCCATTATTATTTTATAATCGAAACACATGATCAACACCATTATACATATATATATCCAATAGGTTATGTACCTGCATATATCTTTACCACATTATAAACCAAGGCATACTAATATAATCAAGAACCAAATTACCGGTCAAGTAACTACCTTATTTTATTTTCAGCATATAAACGAACATATTTAACAACTAAATAAACTACTTAAAATCAACTTCACATAAGTATCTAATCTTAGATTGAACCACATTCAAGTTATCCAAATACTCCATATGCATATATATATATATATATATATATAAATATATACTTATTAAGGCCAATATATTCATACCACTTCCAACGTCATTAATCAATTTCAATACTCAAAACACATATTATAAATGCCTCTCATCCATAGCACATAGCATGATAATCAAAATGAGCTCAACCCATAATTTAACCAAAACCAAACTCAAGCATAATAATTAAGCCATTTTCAATGCGTAACACCTCCCACGAACATCATCCATTCATAATACTTAATACTTTAACTAAAACGAATTTAACCCACAATCAAGCATAATTGAATTATCAAAACAAAGCTCACTAAACATTATAATTAAGCACACATAAGACCAAGTCTAAGCATATTTAGCAAGCCATTTTCGCATGGCTTTATATACATAACCAAATTCCACATTTCAAAAAATATGTTCCAGCCTATACATGCCATAGTTCAAGTTCAACTATTTAAATAACGAAGTTGTGGATAGTGTGATAAACTTTGCTGATGATCCCCGAGCTTGTAACTTGAATCCAAAAATCTATAAGATAGAAACACATGTAAAAACACAGAGTAAGCTTTTGACGCTTAGTAAGTCATAAGCAAACAAACAAACCGATAATGTAACCAACTCATTTTAACCCACCAAATTACATTATCATTATCAAGTTTATTCTCAACTTACAAGTTTCATAAATAATATACCTCTACACATAACCATTACCTTGACCGAATATTTACAAGGTTAAGTCATCAAATCATTGTTAAATTTTCAAAAGCCAAATTGTCATTATAAAACCTAATGCGCATGCATTTGTATACATAAGCTCTTAAATCAAGATAAAATTTTATATACATACATTAACTAAATGGCCAAATATGCAAGATCATATATATATGTGTAATAAAAATCAATTCAACAAGAATCATACTTCTTGTTCATAAAGCCAAATACACATGTCATATTCACATATACTTTTCATTCATGTTACACATGCTTGTAACTAATATCATAATACTCACTTACCTTATTTCAAATAAGTACCAAACAAATACATACCTGATCACTTAGCTAAGTTTACATATTTGTTCACCACTTATCGATGCCCGATGAACCATTCGGAATTGGATAGGACACTCAGATAACCACACATGTATCATACAATGCCAATGTCCCAAACGTGGTCTTACATGTAATCACATATCGATGCCACTGTCCCAAATAGGGTCTTACTCATACACATATATCGGAATCACATATCGATGCCATGGTCTTACTCGCACACATATATCGGAATCCTATGTCATGACATATGTATCCTAACTATTCCTACGGTTCATACGGGGCTTTCGGACGTCGTAACTCGGTCGAAACGAATTCAGAAACGTAATAACCAAGCCTTTTCATATTCGATCATAGCAAATATAAATTCTAACATTTCATAACAACATATATATTTAACATTTAACTACCATTAAACAAGTCTATTTGCTTATAAACTTACCTAAGACGATGTAAAACGGAACGGAGCGGCTGGTCGACAACTTTCGTTTTTCCCCGATCCAAATCTGATTTCTTTGGTTCTTGATCTAAACATATTCAAATTAAGCTTATTCAAACATATTTTCATTCAATTTAGTCCAAAGACACATAAATGGAAAAATTACCATTTTACCCCTAACATTTACACTTTTTACAATTTAGTCCCTATTGCACAAAACACAAAATACACAAAATTTCAGCATACCCATGTTGAACCGAATTTTACCCACTCCCAAAAAAATCTATATATTTCATTTATTTCATATTTTAGTCCCTCAAATTATTATTTTTCCAATTTAGTCCTAATTACTCAAAATCATCAAAAACTCTAATACAAAACATGTTAATCTAAAACATATCTTTCATATTTCATCATCAAACAAAAAAAATCACAAGCTCTCATCAATGGCATAGCTCAAAATATTCACCAAAATAAAAAATTCAAGCATGGGTTTTGTAGTACTCGAAGCAACGATCTCAAAAACGTAGAAATCATCAAAAACTGAACAAAAACGAACCTTGATTGAGCTTCCAAAGTGCCGAATACCCTAGCTTCTTTTTGTTTTCTTTCTTTATTTGTTATTTCGGTGAATGAAACAAGAATATAAACTCTAATATTTAATTACATGTTTTATTATAACATATATAAGTTATTAACTATTTTACAAATTTAACCTTTTAAAATTAATATAAAACCAATAAAATATGCCTATTACCGTCCAACCATTAAGCTAATGGAATATTTAAAAAATAAATACTCCAATTTAAAAGCCATTAACATTTTAACCCTTATGCTTTAAACTATCAAATTTTCAATTTACGCGATTAAGTCCTTTTATTTAATTAGACACTCCAACAATAAAATTAAATCACGAAAATTTCACACATGCCAATTCACACACAATAAACACAGAAAATAATTTTAAATATTTTTCTGACTCGAATTCGTGGTCCCGAAACAACCGTTCCGATTAGGTTCTAAATCGGGCTGTTACAATTCGTACTAACAAAATGTCCAACTCTTTGCTCAACAAACCTTCACTCTTTATTTCTCATTCGTCAACCTGCAGCTGCCAAACCACCAAACCCAACCCTACCATAAGCAATTAGAAGTACCTAACATTTGTACACAATCCAAGCTTCTTATTCAATGTTCTAAAAATGCTAAAATAATATCCTAAAATGCAACTAAATTCACTTAAGTACAGACAATTGAACCAGTCTAAAGGCATGATTTATAACTCTTTTCAAGAATTATTAGCAACGGGCCAGTCCGATTGGGTCAAATAACATTTCTTGAACATGATAGGTCACACAATTGTGCCATGGTTGCGGGCTCCCATGCGCAACCCATAACACTTGAGCTTGGTATGAAACGCTTTCAAAATTTTTAACTGAAAAGAAGTTTTTGTAGAGGCAAATTGAATTTCACCTTGTTCATTAAGACTAGAGGCAAAGACTTGGGGATCCAAATCAAGAAAATAAAAGATGATGAGATCTTCATCAATGAAGCAAAGTACATAAATGAAATGCTTAAGAAATTCAAAATGGAAGACTTCAAGCCTCAATCTATACCAATGTGTACTTCAATAAAGCTTGATAAGGGTAGAGGTAAATGTTGACACTAAAGTTGATATGTCTATGATTGATTCATTACTTTATCTTACCACATGTAGACTCATATTACATTTAGTGTTTGTCTATGTTTTAGATTTCAATAATCACCTAGAGATTCACATTTACAAGTAATTAAGAGAATCATTAGGTACCTTAAGGATACACCTAACTTAGGACTTTGGTACCCCAAAGTCTCTTTAGTTTGCATGCTTACTTTGATGCAAATTTTTTAGGATGCAAAATTGATAGAAAAAAACACTTCTAGCATATGTCAATTCTTAATAACTATGCTTGTTTCATGGTTCTTCGAGAAATAAAACAGTTTTGCTTTCTCTACCACCGAGACAAAATATGTATCTGTTGGTAGTTGTAATCAAATTCTTTGGATGAAGCAACAACTAGAAGATTATGAAATTTCCATGGATCACATCCCAATTAAATTTGATAATATCAATGATATATGTTTAACTAAAAATGCCATCCAACAATTTAGAACCAAGCACATAGAAGTTGGATATATTTTCATCAGGGATCATGTGCAAAAGGGAGGCATAGTTTTATAGTTTGTAGACATTTTTCATCACCTAGTTGGTATTTTCATTAAGCCTTTAGACAAAGAAAGATTTTGGATAAATAAATGAGAATTAGTCCTCATGAACTTGCTTTGGTAAGATTTTTCGAATTTCAAATGTTTGTTTTCTCATACTTGTATATAGTATATGTAATATTTTGACTATTCATTGATTTTTGCATATATGTTTGACTTTTGCTTTAATAAATTATCTTATACATAGTTGCTTCTCTTGTATTATAGATTATATTAATTCCTTGTCACATTTCAAAAATCGGGTTAGAAGAATCGAGAAATTTGATTGTGGGCTCGAGAAAAAAATTGAGTTTAATATTGTAGAAATTAAAAAAAAGTAAAATAATTAAATAGTTCATAATAATTAAATTAAATAATCAAGTTATTAGTAAAGGTTAATAGGGACTAATTTGGAACAATGGCTTAAATAGAGGTAATATATGTAAGTCAAGACTAGTAGTTAAAAGGGGATTTATTGGAACAAGGGAGAAATAGGAGGGGGCTTAGAGGTTAAATAACCCAAATATTTTAAAATCAAGTTTGCTATATAAAACCACCCACCATCCCTTTTCCCCTCCATGCCTTCTTCATTTTACAAATCTGTTAGATCTAAATGGTAGTTTTTCCTCTCAAATTCTTTGCATCCTTTTGATTTTCCTGGCATCTAAACACCCCTTATTCCTTCAATTTTGCAATCTTTCTTTTCCAATTTCTCACTTAAACTTAGCTCATTTTTGCTTAAATTAATACAAACTCAAGGAGGTATTTGAACTAAAGGTAACTCTATTGTTTTCTTATGTATTAAACTTTTATTAGGTGTTTTTAATCTGGATTTTTATAGATCTAACAAGGACATTAAAGATATATGGTTTTAAAGCTTTAATTTGAATAAAAATGGTGAATCTCTTATTAAAGAGCTAAGTGATGATATGAAAATCGTTTTCAATATATTTTGATAGGATTAAGAGGTTTGCAAATTCAATTAATTAAATCTTTAAGCAATTTCATGAATTAAATTATTTTCTTAAGAAAAAATTTGAACGGTGGTTTTTTTTTGGAGAATAATGTCTAGTAAAATTGAGCTAAATTTAAGGTCTAGATCTATAATTAGGAACTAGATAGGAAGTTAGGAAGTAGGAATTGGAAGTTTAATTGAGTCAATTGACTTAACTAAAGAGTTTAATTGTAATGCGAGGTCAGCTCGCCATTACTATACGAGTGGTGAGCTACTATGTGAGCAAGAGAGTTATGCTGGTTGTTTCGAATGCTTAGTAACCTGTGTATTTTTGTGCAAAGCTAAAAATGTTGACGGAGCCTCATCGAGGAGGGATAAAGGCAAGCAAAAGGCTATTTAGTTCGGCAAGCTGTGGTGAACAGTAGGTGAGTGCTTTTGTATACGGTGTTTTAGCATGAGTTCGCAAGATATAGAAAGTCAAGCAAGGTTTGCGAACCATCGCATTAGATACGTGAACCCTTAGATATGGTACGCGAACCCTACTTTTACATGACCCGAACCTTTGTATTTTGTGCAATCCATATATGCATGCATGTTGAGCAAGCTCTATGATACTAAATATATGAACCCTATACACATGCATGTAGTTATAAGTATAATTTATGCGAGCCTATGTACCATGCAAGTATAAATATATGTGCATGAACCCTACATTGCATGCAAGCTAATAGGTATAAACTATGGACCCTAGTGTTACCTGTGAACTTATACAACATGTGAACTCTACTGGTAATGCACACCTATGCATATTGATAACTCTTGAAAATAGTTATGTTTCATGCCTTTAGACCCAGCTAATTGTTTGTACTTAGGTACATTTAGTTGTATTTTAGGACATTTCATTCGTATTTTCATCATTTTATTAGGAGCTTGGACTGTGTTTAAATATTAAGTACTTTTAATTGCTTGTGGTAGGGTTGTGTTTGGTGGTTTGGTAGGTGCAGGTTGAGGAATGAGAAATAAAAGAGTGAAGGTTTGTCGGGGCAAAGAGTTAGACATATTGTTAGTACAAATTCCGTGGTAATGCCGAGAATATCGAGTCAAGACTTTATGCATATCAGTCCCAGCCCAATTGTACTTGTACCAGAAAAAATCTATCTAAAAAAGAGGGAAGAAAATTCTGGGTTGTTGGTTTTTAACCTAGAAAAAAAGAATTTAAAAAAAAGATAATCTCAGGTTGTTGAAAAAATAATTTAGAAAAAGGAAAAGATAATCTTGGGTTATTGAAAAAGAATTTCAAAAGAGGAGAAGATAAACATGGGTTGTTGGATTTACTTCAAGAAAAAAACTATAGAAAGCCAAAGGAGGAAACCCTAAACGGCTAACAAAAAAAGTGGGTGAGATTTTTAGGCGTGAATAAAGGTCCGACTGCATAAAGGAAAGGAAGTCGAAGGTACTTCTTTTTAGCTATCACAGGACACTGTGCTACCGAAGTGTGGACTGGGCAAGCAAAAGTTGTTTCCCAAAGTTCTTCTGTTATTTCCATTAGTGTTCCTTCGAAAATTTAATTGAAGTAGTTGAACACAATGTCGGATAATATTTTGGTTTGGAATTTTATTTCCCAACCCATGAGCTTAACCTCATAGCGTTGGGATTACTTTCGATGAAACATTAAACTATTTTTATGGATGCATTATATATCTATTTTACTTTACTGTTTCATTTGATTTTTTTTTTTATTTATAAATTAAAATGCAAATTATCTCTAAACATAGAAGACTGTTCGCATTGCAAATGATCTCTAGACATAGAAGATTGTTCGCATACTTATAGCTAATTCTAATTTCGAAAGGGTTAGATTGGTTGGATTAAAATTAAATGAAATGAGCAAGTATTCGATAGACACTTGTAGTCGACTTTAGACATAAAGTCACGATCATACAGAAGGAACCCATGCAAGATATCTAAAAAGCCTATAAACATGGGTAATGTAACTTGATGTTTCACTCTCGCGAGAGGCAGACCATTTTAGAACTCTTCTGTGTAGTAAAGTAGATACGATTTTTCCAAGGCATTGTTGAGTAAGGGTCGATTTGGGTAATCCTGACTTTCCGAATCAACATCACTCTATCATTATTCTTTGTCGTAGTATCTTTTCCACAACATATTTAGTTGTTTATTTCTTTGTTTACATTATATTTGGATAATCACTCTCGTTATTGCCATTACATTTCTGCTCTCACTTTCGCCATAAAATTTCCAATTATTCATCAATTCCATCTATCGCATACATTATCTGTAACACCCAACATCCGTATCCTATGTCAGGATGAAATACGAGGTGTTACCTAACACTCACACATTTTTGAGTCACCCAGAATAGGTCAAATTTAAAACTTTTCCAATCTTTACCATAAACTCCTTAATATGGGCCTACGAGGCTCCAAACAATCATTTAAAACCATTCACGAATTATTCGGGTCTTTTAAAGAACTCTGGAAAATAACATTTAACATAGGGGCATACGCTCGTGCAGAAGGGCAACACGTCCGTGTGGTCCACACGGCCTAAGCACTTAGGGACACGCCTGTGTCCTCTACCCGTGTGGAATTAATTTCCAATTCGAAACTACAGGGGATTTCACACAGCCTGACACACGCACGTGTCCATGGCCTGTGTCTCTTACACAGCCATGACACGCCCGTGTCTTAGCCTATACGCAAAAACCTAGACATTCTGTTTCTGACGTCAGCAATCCTTAAGGCCACACGACTAAGGCACATGCCCGTGTGCAAGGTCGTGCCCTTCACACGATTGAGACACACGGCCATGTCTCTACCCGTGTGTTTATTACCATGCATACTAACTTACAAATTTCACGTGCAGGGGACACACGGTTGAGTAACACACCCATGGGGCTGACTATGTGTCATACACGGCCTAGAAACATGCCCGTGTGCCTACCCGTGTAGACAAAATAGGGCTGTTTACCAAGTCTCTTTGCCACCCTTACTTACACAACCTGCATAAGATCTCTCTATACCAATACAATGACATATCATATAGCCAGAATTACCGCAATGGACAATATTTCATTTGTGCAATTTACTCATCCATGAGAATAACATCTTCTATATATATATCAAAATGAATATTGACCCTTATCCATGGCCTTATACAAAATAAAGGGACTTATCTCAAGGCAACACATTTGGCTAATTTCTCAATGACACAAAACATTGAAGTCTAAGTCCTATGCATGCCATACTCACAAGTAAGAAATCTAACTATACCAAGTGCTTCAGATGATAGTGTGACCGGCTTCTCTGACGTAAGTGATGATCCTTGAACTACTTTGACGGAACTATAAGAAAATAGAAAGGAGAGGGAGTGAGCATAAAGCTTAATAAGTTACATGTAAATAAATATAATAACAATTTTACCATTCATCAACATGCTCATAACACAAAAGCAGGCATAAGCACAACTTACTCATCACTATCCCATACACATCATATAGCATATATTAAGCTCACATCTCATACATACCAAATAGGTACCTGTACCATTCACAACAAGGTTATACTTTCCTCATTAACTTTAACCATAACTCTCACCGTTGAACCATTCGGAACACTACCGGATATTCAATAAGCCTCACACATGGGGTAGAATACCGATGCCATGTCCCAGACATGATCTTACGTGGGCTCATATCTCAAGTCGATGCCATGTCCCAGACATGGTCTTACACTGACTATCGTCATTGAGGCCGACACCATGTCTCAGACATGGTCTTACACTGACTATCGTCATTGAGGCCGACGCCATGTCCCAGACATGGTCTTACACTAGATCTCGCATATCCGTGCCGATGCCATGTCCCAAACATGGTCTTACACTGACACATCTCGTAGCCGATGCATGTCCCAGACATGTCTTACACTGGCTTACATCTCGAGGCCAATGCATGTCCCAGACATGTCTTACACTAGCTCTCGTCTCAATGCCGATACCATGTCCCAGACATGGTCTTACACTGACTCTCATATTGTGGTTGATGTATGTCCCAGACATGTCTTACACTAGCTCACAGATAATCCAAATATCATGGCATGAATATCCGATTTGTTTCCTAAGGTTCAAACGGGAATTCTACTATCTCAATTATCATCATGCATTCTCATTTCCACAATCAAGCATTTCATGCTATATTAATTCAATCACATATAATAATAATGTAGTTGTATTATTTACACACAACTTACCTCTGATTACAAAATATGGCGACTAGTTGGTCTATTCTACTTGTTTGGCCTTCCCCCCGGTCTAAGTTCGGATTTAGTATTTCTTGATCTAAAATGGAAAAAAACTTTATTCATTTCATTAGAATATTAATCTAGACACTCAGAAATTCACAATTGGGCAAAATGACCATTTTGCCACTAGACTTTAACAAAATGACCATTTTACCCCTATGCTTGAAAATCGATTTTTGTCGAATTTATTCATATCATAAGCCTAGGCGAACACTTTTTACTCTTATAGGAATCCAAAATTCCACTATTTCACACATTTGTCACTAATTTACCACTTGTGCAAAAAGATCCCTACTTAGGGTTTCCATGAAAACCTCTTCACAAAAATTCTTTATTATACATCAAAGACTCATACTCTTCCATAAAATTTCAGAAAACTACATGAAAAATCTCATGGTAAAACCCTATACTTCCAACCATTTTGCAAAATGGTCCCCTCTTTTGAAACCTCATGCTTTAAAGGGTCCAAAAATGTAAAAATCATCAAGAAAACTCATTAAAATCACTTACTTGTAGAGAGACTAAGTGGCTGAAATTTTCAAGCTTCAAAACCCCTCTAATGGTTGATATTTTTAGTAGGAAAGAGATGAGAAAGAAATGAAAAATGACAACTTTTTCTTTTTGTTATATTATATTTAATTAAGCCACCAAATATCACCTAATTTTGACTTTTCTCATTTTTTTGTCCCTATGGCCGACCACCTCTCCTAGTAGGGTCTAATTGAACTTTAAATACCCCAATATATGATTCATGGCTAATTTAACACATTTAACTATCAAAATAGGACTTTTTCACTTTATGCGATTTAGTCCTTTTTCGCAATTAAGCTCACAAACGCTAAAATCAATTCACCAAAATTTTCCTGCATCTTTATGATCATACTATAAATCATAAAATAATATTTAAAATAATTTCTCTGACCTCAGGTTAGTGGTTCCAAAACCACTGTTCTAACTAGGCCCAAAATCGGGCTGTTACATTATCATTCATTTGAATTATCACAGCATACTTACCTTAGTTTATGATAACATCTTATTCGTCAGTCTTGCCATAACATTAACCATATTACAATAAATTGACTGATTTTGTGCCTCAATTTGATCCTCATGGGAACGATACTCACTCATCACTTTATTACTTGATTCGGCGCAATACTTGCACAAATCGCATATCATTTCACACGTGACACATATGCGAACCAGATGTGTATTACGAGCTCTACAATTATGCAATCTCTACTTAGTGTAAATTATGCTACTATAGAAAGCTATGTGTGAGCTAAGCAATGATGCTAGCCTAGTTATATTTTGTAATGGGAATGTGATTAAATAGATATGTTGGCAATGTGGACCATAGGGTTTTGGGTACTCACCATTTTTACTATGTGTGGGGCATTGTGACCCAGAGATAGAGTTAGAAAGATAAGGGAATGTCAAGCTTAGTTCCATTCATTGTGATAGCATGGTGTGTTGTAAGACTGTGAGCACTCATACTACACTTATTTGGAGATAATGTTTGACTTATTGAGTCATTTGGTGTGTTTTGGATATCCTCTTTTCTAATGTATAAATAACACAATTATGTTTCACATTCACAATTGCTGATATATCACATTGTAGTATTTGAGTACTACACTACATGCAAACTGTCATTGCATGTACAAGGCATTGCATGATTAAGGTGTTTAAATGTGTAGTATGCATGCGCACTCACTGAGCTTCAACAAGCTCACACTCCTTGCATTATCTTATAGATAAGTAGTTCGCAGGCTAACGAGAAGGGTGGCAATTCAGTGACCAACCTAAGGCAAATTCTTTTAAGTATGCGATGAGCTTATAAATCTGAAAGTGAAGGCCATGTGGGATCGCTCCAAGGGGTTTAGAACTTAGAATGTATACCTAAATTTTTTTTAAATAAATTTTTAACAGGTTGTAAATGGACATTACAAACTGTTGAACTTCAGATTTTGGAATTTATAATTGCTTGTTTGATTGGATGGATGGTATTACATGATTGGATGTATTAATAATTGAATGAACTAACAAGATTTTGCAACCAAATGAGTTCAACAAGAAATAAGGTATGCCTTTATATCTTCTGTTTGACTGAATCGCAATGTGAACTTAAAATGCATGAAATAAACTCAATAACATGTGAATGAGTGCCTGCATGCCAATTAAGTATAGAGCGAACTAGGGGTCGCAAGGCAATAGTACTCGCCAAATGAGGTGTTCGTCAGAAATAACATGAGATCGCCAAAGCTAGTGTTCGCCAAAACTTATTCTTCGAACCATAGAGTGTTCACCATGTAGGTTGGTTCACCAATTTAGAACAGTTTGCTAAGCTAACTATGTTCACCAATGTGAGTAAACACGCAAAACGTTGAGAATCTACCTGTCGATAAGTGCGCCAGAGATTATGTGTACGTCAGGATAATGAGTTTGCCATTTAGGAGGGTTTCGCAAGTGATCTACTTGTTAGATAGTTAGTAAGGGAGAAAGTGGGGCATGGTTTAGTTCGTAAGATTTGAGAGTTAACTAGTCTGTAGGGATCATAGGTTAAGTTTCCAGCTGGGTTCACAGGTAAATTGTGAGTTGTTCTTGTTAGGTGGTGTGCGAGGTAGATTTGTAAGTGGCTTGTTATTTGTGTTTTTGGTGCTTGATTAGATTATGTGTTTAGAAAATCATGCAATTAGGATTATTTCTCATACATTCTGTGTTTCGAATGTGTGGCATGAATGGTTGGTTGGTGTGTTCCGTGTTGTTTTAATGGAGAATCACTTTGGTGGCTAATATAACGTTCGGAATTCGGATTGGACCGTCTCAGCTAGGTTTGGGTGCCACATTCCTTATCTTTTTACCATGCAAACATGTTTTAAATAGGCTATATGGACAAATTATCTTATTTGTTAAGTGACTTTGCTTAAATGTTCAATTTTTGATATATTATTAATTTGACATAATCATTGTCTTAAATTATCTTATGTTTTTTTGAATTTGAAGCATATTTGTATGACACTTTTTGATTGTATACATATGTTTTATATTTATATATGATTTAGAATAGTTCATTTTATTTTTTTATGTATTTTAAATATAAATTTTAGGTACAAAATATATGTAATTCTGAAGAAGAACTGATACAAGTGCCCACTTTTTGTGCTTTTTAGGTTTGTGTTCATGTGGTATTACAACAAGGGGCTAAGTACCGATACCCAAGAACTTGTTGCAATACATGTTTTTGAGTATAGGAACTTGTAGACATATAAATTCCTTGGCAATGCAATTTTTCCTCATTTGTGTTGCAACAAAAATGATACTCACTAACCTTTTTCTCTTATCCACCATTTTCATTCATTTTTTCTTATGTTTTTCTCCGCTAAAACTCCACCCGCACCATTTTAATCACATTTCCTCAAGCATTTTCAACAAATCCTCCATTTTCATCCCTTTCTTATTTTTTTCAAGGTATAAAACCCTAACTTCTCTATTTTTATTTATGTTAAAATATTGTGCTAATTTAGTATTTTTCTTGTTATAATATTAGACTTTAGGCATTATAAGCATAAATTTACCTTTGAAATTCATTTTTTACCAATATCCATTTTTTTCTTAATATATATAACTAACTTAATATCCTTTATATATATACATAATATGTATACTATATACAAAATACTTTTGTGTATAAATTTAGTTTATATGTTATATATATTTGTAAAATGCCTAACACATTTTTATATTTCCTTACATGTATAAATATATATGTGTGTATTGTTTATATATATATATATATATATATATATATATATATATATATTTGTTTTTATAAAATTGTATTTTTTTAGAGTTAGAATTTGGTACATTGGCAGTGCATTTTTTTAACTCTACAAGCAAAGTTATAAATTTGTTGTAACGCCCTCAACCCGAATCGATTCACTGGATCCAAATCTGGATCTCGGGTATTACCACACGAATCAATTTAATCTATTATTAAAAACCATGATTAATTACAAATTCTATTGATCACATAAACAACAATGACATATACAAAGATATGTATAGTAATTTAATTACAAATGTTATCATCTAATATTATAACTTATTATAATTATCCTAAATATAGACTCATATACAATACTATTTATTCTTATACTCCATCAAACATACTCTGTAAGAATAATAACTCAATGTGCCACCTCATTGGCATGGTCCTACCATCGTCCCGGTCTCTCAGCATACTAACCTGAAACATACATACACATAGATAAGTTCATAAGAACTTAATGACAAAAATACCATTTACCTTAGCTGATACATGCACAATGTAGCTGATGATTCATAATGGTGATCTTGTTGTTCTCAACATTTAACTTTGCTTCTAGCTAATACTTCCTCGAATTTCGATCTTTTAAATACGCTAGTTACCATACCTTACTCTGACTTCATTTGTTTCCCATCGATGACTTCGATTCTTTACTTATATCCTTTAGTCTGAACATTCATATATACTAATCAATTTCCTCTTTAGAGATCCATACTACACAACATCTCATTACATATGTATACTCAACCCAACACCAATGCACAATCACCTATCATGAATTAGCACATACATAGTTGGCGGGTACAATATTCAAACATATAGATACAAACCTTTAATCAGATTCATTTTTTAAATATTATCTCATTTCTTCTATGTATCATTTCAATTCACCAACTTTAGACAAATTGTAGCCTTGTATAGTACTTGTCATATAAAACACGCCACAGAGCTTCCAAATCAGGGTATTCCATAAAGACATTCCATTCAGAGTTCGCCACAAAGGTTATTTTTTTAGAGTTCACCATAAAGCTTATTCTTTTAGAGTTCGCCATAAAGGCTATCCTTTTAGATTTCACCACAAAGGTTATCAAAATGACACCTAGACATTTAAAGACTGACGAGTTTACAATATGGATTTGCCTAAACTCACATTGCGTGAGGCGATGCGATCCTAGCTCGGGAAGCTACCACCAAACCCATTGAGCTGCCACAAGGACCTATAACTCGATCTCGTGCTAAGAGGTTCCAAGATGCGTTAGCAAGCTATATCGATAGAGCTTGGGGAGAGCAAGTAGCCGAATCCATTGATCATGTAACACCCCTATCCCGTAACCATTGTCGGAATAGGAAATGGGTATTACCAGACTTGTAACTCATGTCAGAACAGTAAAATTTTAAACTTTTTCTTGAAATAAAGATCATTCATTTAGATAAATGCTAAATACAGCCAGGGATAAAATTAAACTTCTATAAGTACACATTTAAAGGATGCCATTTTCGCATGGCTTATATACGTTAACCAGAATATTATTCCGCTACTAGTCTATTCTATACATGCCATAAAATAATCCAAAACATAGTAGTACCAAACAGTGGATAGTGATAGTGTGACGAGTTGTTGACGATCCCCGAGCAAAGGCCAAATTTGATAATCTATAAAACAGAGAAACGTAACAACAGAGTAAGCTTTCAAGGCTTAGTAAGTCTTAAGTAAAACAATTAACTTTGCTGGATTAAATACATTTATAACTTACACAAAATCCAAGTGAAGTCTCGATGGGCTTAATAAGCCTACACAAGTACATAATACATACCTGGCCAACTTAATGTGCTGAACATCCGTAATTGTTGATTTATTACTAAGTCGCTTAAGATTAGGCCTTACACAAATCACGTTTTGAAATGTCAAGATATATCACCATTCGGTCAAATAGATTAAACCCTATGTATGCACATGTAATTCATCTATTTCATCCAAATTTAAGAGTATATAGCCCTTCGCATTTAAAAACATCAATGCTATTTTTAGTTTAATCAGTCGAACTAAAACATAACACTGTAATCACATTCGGTTTCCATATTTGGAAGCACATATTCATGTTTTCATATTACATAAACAATTTGATAGAGTCAATACTCGTTGAATATAACTTATAACCATCTCATAAGTGATTTCCCGAGTACATTTGTAATACAAACGAAATCGAGTTCACATAGCAAGTAAGTATCACTTACCATATACTTAACCTTTGTACACTTACCGTTTCCATAGTTACCAATTACCAATTCAATCTTTCAATACCTCTAACCACTTAATCATATGCACTCATTTCGTGCACATACATAAATGTATATATGTATTTAGGAGCTTAGTTCTTTAGTTCATATTCACATTAATATTTCAAATAATCAAATCATGACAAGTATTAAAGTTCCAGTATCACGTATATAAAGGACCAAACATATTCCTTATCACATATACATAAATGACCAAACATAATCCATACCTTGTATTTGCACATCTGCGAATACAACTCAAATTAGTAAATTTTTATGAAACTAATTAAATCCTTATCTTAAAGATATACAAATGGTTTTCGGTTTGAAATAATTCAAGGCACTTAGCCATAAACTCGCTAGGTTTAAAAAAAAATCCGAATCCGATTACGAGTACCAAGCTGCATGGGACTTTAAGCCGGATATAACATCATAGTTAATTCACAAAGTTGTATACACATCAATTCACATATCTTCGATTTTTCCAACACGGAAACACATTAATAAGGTATCACTTCATTCGAACTTATTCGTATCTCAATATAGCTAGTCTCTTTTCACAAGAGCCATTAGGCCACATCACGTAGTCAGCGAGTCTTAACCCGGATACTTTCCAAATTCCATGTATATTTAATCACATGTTACCACATTTCACACAAACTATCACCATTGTAATTCATTAACCTCATTCGAATATAAGCATATAGCATGTACCTTAACTTCATGTCATAATATCATTCGACTTTAATACATATATATATATATATATATATATATATATATATATATCCCTTTCAATAAACTTCCAACTAAATAAGAAAATACACACATGACTTACATTCTTCTCATGACAACCATTCGGCTAAACAACATATAAGTCACTACACCTTCAATTTATAAAACTATCAACACATATTACATATACATTGCTTATGTTTATAAAATAGCCATTCGGATAACTTGCACACATTTAAATTTTAGCCATTTTGGCCTCACCACCTATATATTTATCTTGTACATCAATTCAGCAATAGCTTATAAGCAACTCAATTAGTTTCATCAATGTTTACAACAAAATCACAGATTCACTACGAGCTGTTTTCTTGAGCAACAATCATTAAATTATTTGTAACTGGAGCTACGAAACTCCAAATGAAGTGCCGTAAATTTTCCCCGAAAATAGACTCATATATCTTCTATCCATAAAATTTTCAGGATTTTTGGTTTGGCCAATCAAAACCAGAATTTTCTTAAAGTTTCCCCTATTTCACTGTTCGACTATACTGACCACTCTTCACTACGAATCAAATTTCTCATTGTACAGATTTCAAAATATGTTCTTGTTTATTTCATTTGAAACTAGACTCATTAAGGAGTCTAAGAATATAAATTTTATCTTATAAAAATTTTTGTACTATTTATAATGATTTTCTAAAAACAGAACAGGGGATTTCAGATTCATTCTGACACTGTCACACACAACTTTAAATATCTCTCTATAGGAAATTCCTTTGCTTGCATTGTTTATTTTATAAGAAACTAGACTCAGTGAGATTTGATTACATATTTTATTCAGTCTCTAATTCCACTCCAACAATTTATGGTGATTTTCAAAAATCACACTACTGTTGCTGTCCTAAGCAGATTATTACAATTTGCTCTTAAATTTCCAAGTCCAAACACTTAAAAACTTACCATTTGAGTTTAAAACATACCATCATATATAAGTACTTCTTATTATCACATACAAATCATAATTTAAATATCACTTTTCTAATAACCAATCGGCTAAGGCTCATAGAAGTAACTTATTCCTTATCATTTTACTATAAGTAATTACACCAATTCATAGTCCCATCTTTACCCCGTATTCCATATCATTCTTCATTATAACTAAACTTATATGCTAGAAACTTACCTTAAGAGTTGTCGACGACTATAATTCTCTGACTATTCGCTTAGTTTTGTCTTCCTTTTCCGACTTTTGTCCTTGATGCTCTTGAGCTAATGATTAACAAATTTACAAATTAAAAAATTCTACCATGACAATTATAGCCGAATAACATAGACTAAGAAATTAATGTACATATAAAACGTATACATATATAATTAGCTCAACCTTCAATAATTCAATTTGCTAATTAAAACATAGAAATTTATAACCAATTCAAAATTCCTTAACAATGGCCGAATATCAAAAGGGCTATCAAAGGACATCATCAACTAACTAACAAGCTTCAATTGTAATTCAAAACTTAAGTTCACATTCGGCCATTATAAGCAAAACAACCATTCAAAGCTCTCTTCAATTATTTAACAAATAATACTAATGTTTAATACTATCTCCCAATTTGGTATGAGTTACCGAATGAAATTAAACTCCTAATTCATGCACTAAAATCACATTCGGCACAAGCAAACTTCATTTCAATTATACCACTCTTAAACTTATCCATAATACCCTAAGTTCATTTAGTAGCTAGGCAACAATTATACAAAAACAACAAGCATTTAACAACAATGTACTTAACCAATTCCTTAAGCATACATTCGGCAATATATATATATATATTAATGACTAAAACACTTAGGCCGATTCTAAAACATCCACAAATCTTCATAATAGCACATGTAACTAGCTCAAATCTCAAACCATCTAATATACTATCAAAATATATATAATATTACAACCAATTTACCATTCCTTAATATGACCAAAGGTAAGCTTTACATGAACTTTGAAAATCCTTACAAACATCACTTATTTCTTAAAATTAAAACTCAATTCTACCAATTCAAAACTCCATTCAGCAATTAAACATGAATTACGAGCTTTAAAACAAAATTTCCACATTTCTCTTAAATGGTCGAATGCCCTATGATCACTTAATCTAGAATTAAAATCATGGGTTATCTACCACATGTCATTAACAACCAAATTTCATAATCAATTTGACAAAAATCACATTACATACCTTTAGAATTAGATCTATGCATATGGCCGATTATTTGAGCTTCACTCTCCTTATTCTTTCTTTACCACGGCAATGAAGAAGAAGAACCAAACTTTGTTTTTTTTTTCACCCCAAAATATTTTATTTATCTTTTCTTTATAAATTAAGGCCATATAATATTAATATACTTACTTAAATTCATTTTCTATGTACCCTAATCATTATGGCCGGCCACTACTTCTCAAAATAGGGTATTTGACATGCAAGTCCCCATTTTGAGAATCATGCACTAATTAGTCTTCAAATTAATTCATCACTTTTTTTTTTTGTGTTTCTCACGTAAGCCCTTTGACTAAAATTCACATTCAACTAACAGAATTTAAGCATCAAAATTTCACACATGCACTATCACACATAGTAAATATGAATTTTAATATTTAATAAATTTTATAACTCGATTTTGTGGTCCCGAAACCACATCTCGACTAGGGTCAAATTAGGGATGTCACAGATCATGCTTGGACCAACTCAATAGGCGTCCCTTACAGCTTATTCCAAGCTAAACTCTAGCTCACTTAGCTCATTTTAGCTCATTTAGTTGCTGGAATAAATTATAGTTAATTTAGTTTAAGTTATTTAATTAATTTAGCTAAGTGTTAAATGTGTTTTTAAGCTATTTAATTTGTCTAAATACTTTCGACATTAATAGGTTTAAGGCATTTAATTTGTCTAACAGCAATTTAAGTTGTCTTTAGCTTATTTAATTTGTCTTAGTCCTACAGCTATTTAAAATGTCCTAAGTTAAGACAACTTAATTAGGCTCATTGAAGGTGTCTTGACCAAATTCTAATGGATGCTTGTAGGTGACCATTCAGCTGGAGTCAGCTAGGTAGATGGACGACATTTAAAGGGAGCATAATGCACCAATTAATTCGGCAGCTCATTCCTCTTCCCCAAGGGGTTGTTCCTGCATAGAAATGGACAAAGGAGTGTTCACATATGGTCATTCAGTTTACAAATCCTTTTCACACTTGTGACCGATTGCATCCACAAGTTCACACTCAAGGGCTGTTTGTGTGCCCAAAACGCCACTAAATGCTATTGCTGTTCATTCGGCTACCCAAGGCTGATTTAATGAAGAGAATTGAAGTTATTTGGCTGCTCAATCATTGAACTCTTCCAGCCTAAGTAATCATCTCATTTAATCAGTTGAATTGGAACATTAAAGTTGTTTTCCATTGCCATCCCCTAGACTTAAAAGACTTCAAAGGCTTGAACTTAGTAACTAAGTTTATTTCAACTTATTATTAGCTCATTTAAGCTGATTAATTGTGACTATTCGACTGGGCTCTTCCTAGGCTATAAATATTTTGTAATCAGCTTGTTTTTAGGATTTTTTGGCCAATTTTATGCTTAATTTGAAACTTGTGAGATTTCTAATTCTCCTTGTTCTTTTCGGGACTGAATTAACTTATGGAGTTGTCTTGTGGCGTCATTCTTTCCTTTGCTAAATCGAACTTATCACCTTTGGTGTGGCGTTCATATACCTTTGGTTCCTATCACATTTGATAGCGGGTCAAGGTTCAACTACCGTTTCCTAAACCAAAATCATCTAAGTGCCTTATTAAGATTTAGGTCAACAATTCTTTTTATTGTTGTTTCTTTCTTTGGGCTTAGCCGACTTTACCTATCCATTCCCTTAACTACCTTGCATCCTTTGTGTTCAAGCCTATTTCCCTTATCTCATCAGCCTAATTTTGATAAAACCTAATTCAATTTGAAACGAACAAACTCTTACTCAAATTCACGATTGGGTAACACATACGACTCGAGACATCTACAATTGATCTCGTATCATTTGGTATCAGAGCTTCTGGAATTGGAGTAAGAATCAACATTCTCGGCACTACGGTATTGTAATTTGATAAAAAAATTTCGTGAATTCAAAGTACCTATTGAAATTAACATTTTGTATTTGAAAAAAACAAAAGAGAAAGTGTTCAAGTTCTTTGTTGCCGAGTTTTAAAAGCTCTGTTTGCTGCCCGAATTAGTCTTATTGTTTCATTCTACTATTCGGCTACACCTAAACCAACCTTTGTTATTTCTAGCCTACCTACTGGTCCTAACATCAATCCTACCCTAAACCATCAACTCTTTTGTAAGCCGACCCACCTTAGACTGCTTTTAAGTCTAAATAGTCCACTTAAAGAACTTAGAGAGGCAGATTGAGAGGAAAAATGCACGAGAGTTATGAGCTTATCCGATGTAGAAAAAGCCAAGTGTGTGTGATTTTTTTGTGAGAGAATTCGTGAGGGTTTTTATTTGAGTACTTAAACTGTCACATAGTCTGGAAAGAAATCGAAACGAAGGTGATGGTATTCGACCAATTCGAAATGTAGCTCGAGGTGGTGGAGTTCCCGATTTGGCGCAACAAGCTATGATGCATGAATTCCAAAGGATGCTTCAGGAAGCAATAGAACCAATACACAAGCATTTGGAGCAATTAGATGAGCAAGTCCAACGGGAGAGGACCCCTTAAAATCAGAGGCAAGGGCGCGACGTCCTACGCAAAATCGAGACGATCCATACAAGCCTAGTGACAACGAGAGTGACCATTCCTCTGTTCAAAGTGGTCAACAACAAGGCCATAGAAGCCGAGGCCATCGAAAAAGAAATCATGTTGATGGCAGCCTCAAAAATATAAAAATGGCTATACCTCCGTTCCAAGGTAAGAACGACCTCGAGGCTTACTTGGAGTAGGAAAAAAAGATTGAGCTAGTCTTCGAATGCCACAATTATTCAGAGAGCAAAAAGGTGAAGCTCAAGGCGATCGAGTTCTCAGATTATGCCATTGTGTGGTGGGACCAGCTCATGACGAGCTGAAGATGAAATGGTGAGAGGCCCATCTCTACTTGGGCTGAAATGAAGTCGGTCATGTAGAAACGATTTATCTTTTTGTAATACCACTGAGATCTTTATCAACGTCTCCAAAGCCTTACCCAAGGCACTAGAAGCATTGAAGACTATTATAAAGAAATGGAGATAGTAATGGTCCAGGCTGACATAGGATCAAGAGGCGACTGTGGCCAGATTCCTTGCGGGCCTAAACCGTGATATCGCCAACATAGTTGAATTACAACACTATGTTGAAGTGATGGACAAGGTCCACATGGTGATAAAATTTGAAAAAAAACTCAAACGAAAAGGAGTTGGTCGATCCTACACTAATCCCTCCACCAACAAATGGAGCCAAGGAGTCAATAAACCCCCTGCTCAAACAAAGGAGCCGGTTGTAGTAGCTAAATCTAATAAGCCCGTTGGCGAGTCAAGTCAGAATAAAAATGAGCCGGTGCCAAATCGCACGAGAGACATCAAATGCTTCAAGTGTCAAGGTCGGGGGCACATAGCTAGCCAATGTCCCAATCGGCGAGTTATGGTGGTAAAGGCCAATGACAAAAAAGAATCTGAGGAGAAAATTGAAAATGATCCCGAAGCGTCAACCGACGAAGAAGAAAATTTCCGATTAAAGGAGAAATCCTTGTGGTGAAGCGAAGTCTCAACATCCAAAGTACTGAAACTGAACGGTAATGGGAAAAATATTGTGCACACCCGATGCCACATCCAAGGCAAGGTGTGTAGTATGCTCATTGACGGCAGAAGTTGCACTAACATCGTAAGTAGCATGCTGGTGGAAAAGCTCGGACTGGCCACAACAAAACACCCAAATCCGTATAAGTTGCACTGGTTGAATGACGGAGGTGAGCTTAAAGTGACAAAGCAAGTTGTGGTAACATTTTCGATCGGGAAGTACCAAGATGAAGTGGTGTGCGATGTAGTTCCTATGCACATGGGATATCTCCTTTTGGGGTGTCCATGGCAGTTTGATAGGCGCGTGATCTATGACGGCTACACTAATCAATATACGTTTAAGCACTTAGGTAAAAATGTAACCTTAGCCCCACTTACTCCATAATAAGTGTACCAAGATCAATTGAAATTGAAAGAATCTGTGGAAAAAGCAAAAGAAAAAGAACAAAAAAAAATTGAAAAAGAAAAAGAAAAGAAGAAGCGAAAGAGTGGAGGTAAAAGCACGAGAGGAAAAAGAAAGTCAAAAAGAAAATGAGAATAGTAAAATGAGCGTATTTGCAAGGAAAAGGGAAGTAAGGAAGTCCTTGTTGATGCACCAGCCCCTGCTTGTACTTATGTACAAGGAATGTTTATTTGATGCTAACAAACTTGATAACTGTTTGCCTTTTTCTGTTGTTTCGTTGCTTCAGGAATTCGAGGACATTTTCCCGGAAGAAGTGCCTAGTGGGTTGCCTCCTGTCCGAGGCATCGAACACCAAAAAGACTTCATTCCCAGGGCTACAATTCTGAATTGACCGGCTTACCAAAGTAACCCCTAGGAAATTAAGGAGTTGCAATGACAAGTAGCGGACTAAATGGAGAAAGGATACATCCGGGAGAGCTTAAGTCTATATGCGGTGCCCATTTTGTTGGTGCCCAAAAAGGTTGATTCGTGGAGGATGTGCGTAGATTGCTGAGCCATCAACAAAATTACCATTAAGTACCGTCATCCTATCCCTAGATTCGACGATATGTTAGATGAACTCAGTAGCACTAAACTGTTCTCTAAGATCGATCTAAAAAGCGGTTATCATCAAATTCACATGCAGGAGGGGGACGAGTGGAAAACAGCGTTCAAAACCAAATACGATTTGTATAAGTGGCTGCCATTCGGCCTCACCAATGCCCCAAGTACCTTTATGAAGTTGATGAACCATGTTTTGAAGTCTTTCATTGGTCGTTTTTGTGTAGTTTATTTTGATGATATTCTAATTTATAGCAAATCCTTATCTGATCATCTTGAACATTTACGTGCTATTTTAGAGGTTTTGCGAAAGGAAGTATGTATGCAAACCTTAAGAAATGTAGCTTTTGTATTGACAAATTTGTTTTTCTAGGGTTCGTTGTGAGTGCGGGTGGTCTTGAGGTGGATTAAGACAAGATTAAGGTGATCCAAGAATGGCCTCGTCCAACCAACATCAGCCAAGTTAGAAGCTTTCACGGCCTTGCAAGCTTCTATAAGAGGTTTGTGCTGAACTTCAGCACCCTTGCTGCCCCATTAACCGATATTATCAAAAAGAATTCTCCTTTCATTTGGTCTGATGAACAAGAATATGCTTTTGTTAAAATTAAAGATTGCTTAACTGATGCTCCAGTTTTATGTTTACCTGATTTTAACAAAACCTTCAAAGTGGAATGTGATGCCTCTAGCATAGGTATATGTGTGGTTCTAACACAAGATGGGCGTCCGGTGGCTTATTTCAGCGAGAAGCTTAATGGGGCTACGCTCAACTACCCTACCTATGACAAGGAAATGTACGCTTTGATCCGTGCATTAAAAACTTGGCAGCACTATCTTTGGTCGAAAGAGTTTGTTATACACACGGACCATGAAGCCTTGAAGCACTTGAGAGGGCAAACCAAGCTCAATAAATGTCACGCCAAATGGGTCGAATTCTTAGAATCTTTTCCATATGTGATTAAATATAAGCAAGGTAAGAAAAATATCGTTACGGATGCACTATCACGTAGGTATGCTCTTATAAATTGTTTGGATGTTAAATTGCTTGGTTTCGCTTATTTGAAGGATTTATATGCTAATGACTCTGATTTTGGAGAGATTTACAAGTTATGTGAGCAAGGTGCATATGATAGGTATTTTCAGCAAGACGGCTTCTTTTTCCGAGAAAACAAGTTGTGCATACCCCAAGGATCAACTAGAGACGTGTTGATTCATGAATAGCATAGCGGGGGTTTAATGGGTCACTTTGGCATAGCTAAGACTTTGGCTGTACTTCAAGAACACTTGTATAGGCTGAAGATGAAATGAGACGTGGCTAAAGTGTGCAAGCACTGTATTGCTTGCAAAAAGGCGAAGTCAAGGATCTAGCCACATGGACTTTACACTCCGTTACAGATTCCGGAAGCACCATGGATGGATATTTCTATGAATTTCGTTCTAGGGCTTCCTAGAACAAAGAATGGCAAAGACTCTGTGTTTGTTGTAGTCGATAGATTTTCTAAAATGGCTCAATTTATTGCGTGTAATAAAACTGACGATGCCTTAAATGTTGCTAATCTATTTTTTAGGGAGATCATGCGTCTGCATGGCATTTCGAGGACCATCGTTTCGGACCGAGACACCAAGTTCCTTAGCCATTTTTAGAGGACCCTATGGGGTAAGCTTGGCACCATGCTATTATTTTCAACAACGTGCCATCTTCAAACTGACGTGTCGTTAATCGGGTTTTGTCAACACTACTGCGGGCAATTATTCGAAAGAATCTAAAGACTTGGAAGGAGTGTCTACCCCACATCAAGTTTGCATATAACCGATCGGTGCACTCGGCTACCAAGTATTCACCATTTGAGGTAGTGTATGGTTTTAATCTCTTAACTCCCTTGGATTTGTTAGCTTTACCTGCTGATCAGTTGGTGCATATAGATGGAAAGAAAAAGGCAGAATTGTGAAACAATTGTATCAATGAGTTAGGGATAATATTGAACGAAGAACTGAGCAATATGCTCGTAAAGTCAACAAGGAACGTAAACGAGTGAATTCGAACCTGGTGACTGGGTTTGGATTCACATGCGCAAGGAGAGATTCCCAACTCAAAGACGGTCTAAACTCTTGTCAAGAGGTGATGGTCCTTTTCAAATCTTGGAAAGGATTAACGATAACGCCTACAAGCTAGACTTACCTGGTGAGTATGCAGTTAGTGCTACTTTTACCATTTTTGATTTATCCCCTTTTGATGTAGGTGACGATTTGGGGACAAATAGCCTCGAAGAGGAGGGATGATGCGAACCTAGCTCAGGAAGCTACCACCGAACCCATTGAGCTGCCACAAGGACCTATAACTCTATCTCGTGCTGAGAGGTTCCAAGATGCGTTAGCAAGCTATATCGATCGAGCTTGGGGAGAGCAAGTAGCCGAATCCATTGATCATGCTTGGACCAGCTCAATAGGCATCCTTTGCAGCTTATTGCAAGCTGAACTCTAGCTCACTTACCTCATTTTAGCTTATTTAGTTGCTGAAATAAATTATATTTAATTTAGTTTAAGTTATTTAATTAATTTAGCTAAGTGTTAAATGTGTTTTTAAGCTATTTAATTTGTCTAAATTCTTTCAACATTAATAGGTTTAAGTCATTTAATTTGTCTAAATCACTACAGCAATTTAAGTTGTCTTTAGCTCATTTAATTTGTCTTATTCCTACAGCTATTTAAAATGTCCTAAGCTAAGAAAACTTAATTAGGCTCATTGAATGTGTCTTGACCGAATTCTAATGGATGCTTGTAGGTGACCATTCAGCTGGAATCAGCTAGGTACATGGATGGCATTTAAGGGGAGCATAATGCACCAATTAATTCGGTAGCTCATTCCTCTTCCCTAAGGGGTTGTTCGTGCATAGCAATGGACAAAGGAGTGTTCACATATGGCCATTTAGTTCACAAATCCTTTTCACATATGGTGGCTGTTCAAAATCAACCTTTCACACTTGTGACCCATTGAATCCACAAGTTCACATTCAAGGGCTGTTTGTGTGCCCAAAATGCCACTAAATGCTGCTGCTGTTCTTTAGGCTAACTAAGGCTGATTTAATGAAGAGAATTGAAGTTATTTGGCTGCTCAATCATTGAACTCTTCCAGCCTAAGTAATCAGCTCATTTAATCAGCTGAATTGGAACATTAAAGTTGTTGTCCATTACCGTCCCCTAGACTTAGAAGACTTCAAAGGCTTGAACTTAGTCACTAAGTTTATTTCAGCTTATTATTAGCTCATTTAATCTGATTAATTGTGACTATTAGGCTAGGCTTTTCCTAGGATATAAACACTTTGTAATCAGCTTATTTTCAGGACTTTTTGGCCAATTTTATGCTTAATTTGAAACTTGTGATATTTCTAATTCTCCTTGTTCTTTTCGGGACTGAATTGACTTATCAAGTTGTCTTGTGGTGTCATTTTTTCCTTTGCTAAACCGAACTTATCACATTTGGTGTGGTGTTCATATACCTTTGGTTCCTATTACATTTGATAGCGGGTCAAGGTTCAACTACAGTTTCCTAAATCGAAACCATCTAAGTGCCTTATTAAGATTAGGGTCAACAATTCTTTTTATTGTTGGTTCTTTCTTTGGCCTTAGCCGACTTTACATATCCATTCCCTTAACTATCTTGCATCCTTTGTGTTTAAGCCTATTTCCCTTATCTTATTAGCCTAATTTTGATAAAACCTAATTCAAGTTGAAACGAACAAAATCTTACTCAAATTCACGATTGGGCAACACATACGACTCGAGACATCTACAACCGAGCTCGTATAATGAGGTTTGCCCATCACTGCTTTAGGACACGCAGAGAACCCCCAGTGACATACACTGTTCTTAGTTCTTTTTTTCCAGAGATTAACATGGCCATAGACTTTTCCTTTAAAGTTTCATATCACAGTTCGTGTTTTTTATCCCGATGAACTTTTTCATACACCACTGTGATGATCAGACACAAACTCACTTTATAAATTCTTCAAGCACTGACACAAGTTAAACACAATACTTTAATTCCCTAACATACATCATGAAGAACACACATCTCTAAGTACATACTTGATCTTATACACGCCTCCAATACTTTAATTCCCTGACACAATCTAGATAGACATATACAACTATACTTCAACATTACAGTACTCATACACCACTCATCACATACTTGATCTTATCAAATTCCATACCAAATATATATACTATCCCCGACAAACATTCATACACTCATATATTTTCTCTAGTAATCGTTCAAATAGCCACATACATATCATATTCATACTATACTTTCCATGGTATCGAAATTCATAGTTCAGCGAATCTACTACAAACATACTTCAATGCAAACAGTATAAATGCAAGAGTCAATGTAAAACTCACCTGATTCTCACAAACAACAATTCAAAACTCTAGATCTGGATATCCATCTCGAACCAGCAGTAACCACTGCTTTCAGAACATAAGAACATCATTAAGATTCATTTGTAAAGAATTTATCATCAATTTGAGAATTGACAACTCCCATGCAAAGACTTATACTTACATATTACTGTTCATGCACCTCTTAAAGACTTACTTTTTCAGAATTTAACATGCAAGATGGTAATACTTACCTAATAATGGAATAGCCATTGATCATAACATAACCTTAGCTTCTAGATTATCGATAAAGAGATACATCCAGACTTAAAGAAGGTATTAGTAAATTCTACTAAAGGAAGAGGAAGAAGAAAGAAAAACCCCCCTTTTAGAACACAAAAACCCCCATTTTAGAACACACCCTCACATATATATGACTCATCTTGTTTAGTGGAATTTAACAAGTGTAATACGTATCAGAAATTGTCTTTTTATTGGCCTACAGTTTTTGATAAAAATATAAATAAGTTCCCTTCATCAAACTTATCAGGCTAAGCTATACAGTTGGTTTCTAACCAAATTACTTAAAGTCTAACAAGTATAGTATCCCATACAAACCAGGCGTACTATGCCTTTGGCGAATACTCATCCTATTTTTCCTTTTTATCCCTTAATACAAACGTCTCTTTAATATAGCATAATATCATGAAATCAAATTCTTACTAACTCAAGTGTCGGTTGCTAAATGCACACATATACACACCAAAAGAAATATTTAGGTGAATAACATTTCGCCACATAGACTATTTTGAAACTACGCGTCATAACCTGGAATCTGCCAAAACTAGGGTGTTACATTTGTCGCATGCCCTATTTTTATACATTTATTTTTTAAATTGTTTTACCATACCGTATATACACTTGTCATCAACCTAACAAGAATTTTTAAATTCCACTAGTAATGTATGAAATATTTTCCCCTTTTTTAAATATATGATTATACACATATAATGTATTTAATTTTTACATATATATAGTTTGTATAGTCTTTCATGCATATTTATATACATATATATAACCATACCTTAAAAAGTTGTTCTCATATTTAGCGTTTTTTAATTATGGAAATTTCATCAAGTTGTTGTTGCAATTGGGGTATATAAATTACTTGTTATTGCTCCCTTTTTGTAGGTGCCATATTTTTAGATTCTCTTAGGTCTATCATTTTATTACCCTTCTACCTAGTCTACCATGCCTCCTCGAACCTGTTAGAATCGTGTAGCCAAAAAATGCCTTACAAGTGAATCCTCTAGTGCAAAGAATCCACCCTCTTTAACCAACTGTTTTGAAATTGACAACCCATTAGAAAAAATTAACACCTACTTTGCCACTTGTCATGTCCAAATATCTAGATTGGTTAACCTCTTCTTCCTATCTGACTAATTTGAATTTCAATATCTTGATCTTCTACAGGAATGAGGTTGTTTATTTTGTGTTTAGAGACCATGTAATGACAACATTGTTTGAGTCTTTTATTCAAATGAAAAATTTACTCATGATGGTGATGGTCATATCGTAACCTCTATTACCCTTTACATCATGGGAGAAGAGGTTTATAATTGTCATCTACTATCGTAAAACATCTCCAAATACCAAATGAAGGCAATTCTAAAAGCCATGACCCTTTTACCTTAGAGATTTCTATTCCCTAAAACAATGTCAGTGACCTTTCCCTTCATAATAGGATGATCCACCTCATATTCACTTGGGTAATTTCTCCCACACAAATATGCCTCTCTTCAAAATTCCGATTCTTGGATGCTTCATTGCTCATATACCAAACACTGCTTAAATCTTGCCACTATCATTTTCCTTAATATGATTGAAGTAGTTAGCTTGCCCCTTAAGTATAACACATTCTTCTCTTACATTTTCTACCAATTTAAACTAAAAATCTTTGTTAAATTAGGTTAAGCTATCTCATCCTTCCTTGACATATCAATTGTCGTCAATTGTGGGTGGGTCAAAGATAACAAGGTTTGAACACTGAATGAGCAAAACAAGCTTAACAAGCAGCAACAGGACAATAAGGAGGTGAAGCTCAACAAGAAGGAGAGTACCTACAAGTCGAAAAGGTTCCTATTTTTGCTCCACCACCACTGCCTCCCATAACTGCTTTTCTCGACACTATTAATGGTTTGTCCATGAGGGTTGATGCTCAACTTGATGCATTGACAAATCATGTGGATGCGAGGTATACCCATTTGGAGGAATACATGACAACTTTAATGTCTTGTTTTCCATCGGCTCCCGATACATGATATTTTATGAATTTAAACCTATGGATTATGGTCATATTTTGTTGCTATTTTGGTTGATAGTTTTTTTTTTTTTTTTGCTACTTTGTTGATATTTTGGTAACTAGTTTATTGCTAACTCTCCTTGATACTATTTTGTTGATATTTTGATTTTACCATGTTAGTATTTATTTGGTTAATTATATGGATTTCTATGCTTCTATTATTCTATGTGTTTCATACATGTTTATCCTTATTTTCCACTTGATTTTATGCTGTTATTGCTCTATTTTTAACTTTTTTCCCCTTGGTTTTTAGAAGTTTTTCTATGATTTTTGATATTACAAAAAGGGGGAGAAGATAATAAAAATTCGCAATAAGTCCACAGTTCATTTTTTTTAAGATTCCATGACCAATAAGCCTTCAAATTTCAATCTGAATTATTGCATGTATATTAAAAATTAAATGTAACACCCCTATAACCCGTATCCATCACCGGAGTGGGTTATGAAGAGTTACTAAACCAAAAATCAACATTAGTACATACAATTCTACATAAGTTCATTTGAAATTATATGTATAGCCAAACACAATCAAAGATAGAAATTTAAATTTATACCGACATTCAAAAGTGGCTATTTTCACATGGCTTATATGCAAAAACATCTTATAATATCATTCACTTAAGTCTATTCTATACATGCCACACTAGCCCCAAAATATAATACTACCAAAATGATAGATAGTGTGACGAGTTGCTGACGATCCCTTCTCGAACAGATGACTGGAGTTAACAAACTATAAAATAGAGAAACGTAACAAACGGAGTAAGCTTTCATAAGCTTAGTAAGTTTTAAGCAATGCAACAAATAAACTCAATTATACATTGATTATTTAATTTCTCAAAAGGTCATTTTCTAGATATAATAACGTTTTGGCCAAATATACACAAGCAAATGATGCCCAATTAGCATTCTAATTTCACCTAATCTGAATTCATATGGCATAAATAAATAAATCGAATATTTCCACAGACCAAATGTATCATGAGCTTAGATATAGGTATAACATTTATTCACATATGTATCGTATTATACACTTTTGATTTAATTCACATACTCACATATTAATACAAAATACGTACCTGGCCAACTTAACATATTGAATGCATTCATTTGTCGATCAAACATGAGGTATCTTAGTTTTAGACTTTTATCGAATCATCGGCATTTTAGCCGCTAGGTTTAAAAACTGAGATTCATTCATGGCATTTCTTTGCTAGGCTCGAAGGCCGAATAATATTTCACCGGCATTATAGCCTGCTAGGCTCAAAGGCTCGAATAATATTGTGCATTATTCAAATCAATAAGTTTCATATAACACAATCACACCAAATTGGATATAGCATCATTCGAATATCATCCTACATTTTATTTACTTTTATCTCATTTCATCACTTACATTTGTCATTTAATAGTTTACACGTAACATCTTTCTCTTATTCATCTAACACTACCATTTAATCATGAAAGCATATCACATTTTTCTTCCATTATAATTGTCATTCAGCCATAAACATATATGACAAGCAATACTTAATTCTTGTAATCTATCATGTCATCATCGAATATTTTTATATATTTAACTACTTAGAACTTAACTCGAATATATTCGAACAGTCTCGGATCGGCTATTCAGCTACTTTCTCTTTTCCCCTGTCCAACCTTGGCTCTCTATGCTCTTGAGCTTAATTAAATACAAATAAAAACATACTTAAATAACAATTAACAATTAACTAATTAAATTAAGCAAATGACGTTCGAGTTTCACGACTACGAACTTACCTAGCATGTAAACACGAGATTTTACTTAACTCCATACATTAACCAACATTATTCAACTTCAATCTCATCATTCGACTACACATCTCCATATATAACATTTCCTTACTAGCAATTTAAATTCTAATCACTTATTGATTCATTTCATATTGTCACATTTCATATATATATACCATACACAATTTCTCATCTCATAATTTAATCATTTGCCTATATGTAAATATAATTAAGATATCAAAGTAATAATTAAGTATTTAAATTAAATAAATAGAGTTCGAGTTCAAAGACTACGAACTTACTCGGAAAAACATAATAAAAATGTCTTGCTTTGGACTGCATAAACACTTCTTTAATATTATCATTTAATTTAGCACAAACATAATAGAAATGTCTAGCTTGGACCGTACTTAATACATGCTTTGGACAACATTTAAAGCTTATTTTGGACAACATTTTTGAATAATAAAGACCTTAACCAAGACATCAATAGCTTTTAAAATTTGACAAAGGCCAAGAAAGGCTCACAATTAAACATGATTGAGTTCTCACTAGCAGGGTATTTCATTCTAAACACACAAACAAACATCACATTACATATAAAATTTCAATATTTTATACATACAGTACTCGTATATATATATATATTGTATTATAGTTCGATAATGATATATCAAAGCCATCAAAAGCATTTAATTAATCATTCAAGATCATGCAATGTACTAATTTAATTTTTTTTAAGTATATCAGCTCTTGACCTGTTTTGAAGCAGAACAACAACAACAATTATTGAATAGACAGGGTTAAATTACATACACATTTCGTCTATTTAAGTAGGGTTAAATTAATCTCCTGTATACATTCAGACATATTAAACTCTAGCATGCCTTTAGATATTAATTTCCAGCACGCATTCGAATACTTTTCGAGCTAACAACAATCAAATTTTCAGGCAATTTGGCCTCATACATCCTTTCATCAAATACTTGTTTCTTAGTTTCAACTATTAATAATGGGACATTACTAAAATTGAAACTTTTGGACGGCAATATAAATAGCAATTTAAACAGTTTTAAGCTCCCAAATTTTAAACTCCTCAAGCATAAACTGAACAGTAATGCATGTTAGTTCCAACCATATTTATTTTGTGCATTTTACCCACAGTACAAGATACGCAAAATTTAACAGCAACCAGAATCAGGCGACATCCTTAATCTTTTTCTCTTCAAAAATCTTCCATAGCCGAATACTCATATCACTACTAAAAATTAAAATTTTGACATGGCTAAGTTAGGGACTTAGTAACTAGCTTAATATATGCTACAATTTCAAAAATTAACATGAATTTCATACCTTAATTTTAGCTCAAAAGTGACCGAATGGCTATCTCCCCTATCTTCTTTAAGGTTCGGCTAAACAAGGAAGAAGATGAACCAAACCTTTTGTTCTTTTTTTCTTATTTCAATTAATATTTTTATTTCATAATTTAAACCATTACTATTATATAATATTAATATATAATACATATTTTGCTTAACATCATCATTATAGCCGGCCACTACAACTAAAGTGGGAAATTTGACATGCAAAACCACTTATCTTACACCATTAATTATTTAACCACTACAAAAATTACCTATCACATTTTCAAAAATTTCCACATAAGTCCTATTTAATAATTTCACTCACAAATGACAATATCAAAGCATGAAATTTTCACACATGCACTTTCACATATAATAAGCACCGAATATAACATCTAATTATTTTTATGACTCGATTTTGTGGTCCCGAAACCATTTTCCGACTAGGGTCAAATTAGGGCTGTCGCATTAAATTTCAACCAATCATTTAAATTATTTCAATTTAAAGATGAAATTCAGAATTGATTCAAAATGCCTTCATAAATTGAATTTTATAGGGAAAGTTTAACTTGAAAATAATATTTTATTTAAAAGAGTTTATTAAAGAAAAATTTTCAAAAGTTTTGTTATATAAAACAAGGGAGATCGTTGGCCTTGGTTTTCATATGTTTTGATATAACAAAATTAACTTAAAATTTTCTTTACTCAAATTTGCAAAACTCAGAACAAAATATTAGAAAATCATTTTCAAGTTACTTCAGACTCAAAATGAACCAATTTGTTTTTAAATATTTTTTATGAATTAAATTTCCAAAAGACTTTGAAAAATATCCTCTAAAAATTGTTTTGACCAAGTTTGGGACTTGTATTAGTACCCAAGGGGAATTGTATTATCCTAAGGGACTTGTATTGGTACCACAACTAAGTTATATCGATACAAAACAAATAATAAGCCACCTTATTAGCCTAAGGGACTTGTATTGGTACCCAAGGGGAATTGTATTATTACATGTTTGATAGTGAGCACCTCAAATTTTTCCTAGGACTTGTATCGATACCTAGGAGGAGTTATATTGTCACAAGTCTAACACTGAGCTTCCTTAATTTTCCCCCTAGGGCTTGTATAGGTACAAGTCCAATTGTTGCGATACCATGGGCTCTAATAACTATAATTTTCAACCACTTGACTAGTACCAAAACACTTGTATTGGTACAAGTCTTCTACATATTGCAATTAATGCATGAATTCAATGCTACAATGGAACTAATTTGTTTCTAATGACTCCAAATGTCTCCAAACTTGTTAGAGGGTATAAATATGATTCAAGGGTTCCACTTTTTCACCTATAATTCTCACACTTTTCTTATACACACTTGAGGCTTCATTCACTTTTAATTTTTCAAGTGTTGTAATTCATTTGAGTGAGCATAATTGTTGTATAGAAGCCTCTAAGAGGTACTCTTTCTTTGATCATTCATTTTTCAAATTTGTGAGGGTTTACTTGAGGTTTTTGGATAGAATACCAAAAGAGGAAGTGGCTCTATCTTGCCTTTTCAAAAGATAGTGTTGTAAAGGTTAGCCCTTGTCCTTAAAAGGTTTCATATTAGTGGATTTGAGAAATATTTAGTTATTAAGAACTAAGGTAGTGGAGATAACTAATTAGTGTTGAATCACTATAAATCATTGTGTCATTTTGATTTTCCATCTTTCTTCCAAAATTTTGAATCACCAAATCACCCCTTTCTTGGTGCAAATTGAGCTCTACAACAACTTTTAGAAAATAATTTTAGGAAAATTTATTAAACAATGAAAAATATTTTACACAAATTTATCCAGACACCATGAAATATCAACTTTTATAGTACTTATAAAATTTTATTTCAATATAAAATTTGTTTTTATATGTTTTTATATATCTCAAATTTTTTAATTTTTTTCTATTTTTTCAAAGTGTTCCTAGTGTGACAGATACATTCAATTGCTTACGTGGCCTGTGTGTTGCGTGTACAAACTATTTGCTCCACATTATCCCATTTCAATGGTGGTACAAAAATGGATTAAAATGTATACTAGAAGCAAAATTTAGGTACCAATTTAGACAAAAAAATTAGATATTAAATTAAATATTGATGACAAAATTAAATTTCAAATGTTATATTAACCCTTCTTTTTAAGTGTTATTAGTCCAGATTCAAATTTAATATTTAAAAAAATGTTTAAATTTAATTATGAAATATATTAATATTAATTAAAATAATTCTTAGATTTTAGTTTTTAGTGTTCAACTAGGGTTTTGGACTCCTCAGATTTCTTTCTATTGATTTTAATCCACATAATCATGGACTCTTCGTTGGACAACTTTAAGGCTACTAAGCCTTTGCAGAATTTGGGCCTCCATAATTGATTTAATTTCAATGTGACTAATTGGGCAAACAATTATCCAAAAGGAATTAATTAATTAAATCATGGGCTAATTTATTATTAACCAAACATTTATTAATTTATTCAATTGGGTTGGACTATATCAGAATTTTTTTTTTTTTAAATTAAGCACTTTAACCCATGGTAGTTGATACCGTATTAGTATCGATCTGTACATACCGTTCTAGTCTTAAACTTATACTAAGTAATATATGTTTCGTTTCGACTAAAATTTTAGTGTGTTTTAATAATTTTGATGTGTTTCAACTCGTTTCGGTTAATAAATTAATGATATTTTAAACTAATTTTTAGTTTTCTTTTATCTTGAGCACTTTAATTTTTCTATAATTATATTTAGAATTAAAAGCTATTAAATTAAATTATTGAAGCTAATTAATCATTTTATATTTTATATTTACATATAAATTGGATGTAATTGAGATATAGTTGCATGTATATATAATATATGATAATTTTTTTTTATCAAACTAATATATAATTTATTAAGATTTGTTAAGAAACTAAAAAATCAGCTATAAATATATATATGAAAAATATTTAAATGCACATATAATTTATCAAGAAATAAAAAATGAGACTGTAAATATATATATCTGAAAAATATTTAAAAACATCAATAAATTCGAAATGATGCATCGAAACATATTGACATCAAAAATTAGGTATGTCCAAATATGATATTGACTACTTTACCTTCACCTATCATATGCTTCTTTTTCTTTATTTCAATCATTTTTCTTTTTCTTTTATAATTAGGTAAATGATAAGAATATTAAGGATAATACTAAGGATTGAATCTAAACTTAGGTGTTGTTTGATAAACTCAAAAGTTAAGTATTAAAAATTTAAGTATCGAATATAAGTTATAGATTTGATTGATATATTACATAAAGTTAATTACAAAATATAATTAGATTGTTTGATAAACATATATTTTAAATTATAAAAAAAATTATATTCTACATTTTATCCTAAATTTTTAAACATTTCACTTTATTCTAAACAAAAATCAAATTCTAAACATAATTTTTTTATAGGATAATATAATATTAAAATAAATAAAATAGAATAGAATTAATTGAAACTATCCTCCATTAAGTGATAAGTAGCTCTTATCTGGCTAAGTTAGGCTTATGTGTCGTTTTTTTTAATTCACCTTTTAAGTCATTTTTTTTAAAATTAGGGAAATAGGCTATTTTTGGAGAGAGTGTGTGAAAGCACGTCCAGCCAATGGTCGTTTTTGCCAACGGATTTTTAAACATTGGCAATTATAAAATTATTTAAAAGGGCCAATAATAATATTTTTTTCCTATAAATACGATGTCATTTTTTATTCTTTTCACTCAAATCCAACTCTCTATTCTCTCTAAACTCTCAATTCTCACAAATTTCTCAATTTTTGTTTGAAATTTTCCTATACACTTTGTTTAAAAATATTATAGTTTTATTTAATTTCACGAATGACAAGTTTTTTGATTTGTTTCAACGACAAACACATTCTTGGCGCTCAAGCGATAATGGTAAGACGAAATTTTAAATTTCGTTATTTTCAATTAAGTTAAATTTAAAGTTTTTTAATTTTTAAAATATTTTAATTTGTCAATATAAATTGGTAGATTATCGTGTTTTGGAGGGGTTTATACATAACTTGTCAAAGAGCCCAGATACCGAAATTCGTGGTTACTTGCAAGACGCAAGATTCTTGCATACATCTCATATGATCGGGGGCTGCAAACTCAATCCTACACTCATTAATGCATCGGTGGAAAAATGGAGGCCCGAGACACACATTTTCCATCTTTCACGGGGGAGTGTACAATCACACTTGAGGACGTAGGTTTGAAACTCGGTCAGTTATCACGGGGTCAGCAGTCGTTCCCGGTAAAGAGGACATTTGCGAGGCATTTTTGGGGAAGGTGTTGAACAAGTTTCAATGTGGTTAGATAGATATGAAGTGGTTGGAAACCAAATTCAAAGATCTTTCTCCAAATGCGTCTGACGTAGTCAAAGAAGAATATGCTCGAACATTCATCCTGAGGTTAATCGGGGGAATTTTAATACCCGATAAATCTCAAAATTTGGTACACATAAGGTGGCTACTACAACTAGTCGAGTTCAAAAAATATGGACGATTGAGTTGGGATCAACCGTGTTGGCCATGTTGTACAGGGACTTGTGTCGGACGACAGAACCAAATAAAACATCAATCGGTGGTTGTCTGCTCCTGCTATAGTCATGGGCATGGTGGCAACTACCATTTCTACATTCCCGAGTGAACGAACCTTATACGCTCCAATTGGTGACAAGATAAAAATCATTTGATACTAATATGTAGTTAATATAGTAAATATTATTTATTTATTATATGTTTGAATTAACATATCGTTGAATATGTGAAACCATTGGCCAAGTTATGTGGGACTACCAGAGCAGCTTAAAGATATTCAGCTATTGTTAGATCAATGATCGGAAGTCGAAGTTAGTTACTAATTTTTTCAAACCTATAATAATTACAAAATGATTTGTAATTTAAAATTTCGTACATAACAGAATTTACAATTGTGCACTACAGTTTGAATGGATGTCATACACCAATTTGGATATCATAGAATGTGTCTCGCCAGAATTTTTGGCCATAAGGAGTATGTAGGACACAAATATTCCATTGATAGTGTACACGACAATAAAGATAAACAAATTGGATTGAGTGATACGACAGTTTAGGTGGAGGCTAAAAATTTTGCCACCATTGCGAGACATGAAAGCACTGCACAAACTGGATTTGTGGGGGAAGACCGACGAAAATTGGTGGGATTACATTAGGAGTACATCAACATTTAAGATCATAGGATGAAATTCTTACCCATCTGCGAACCCTTTTTTCTCATTGGACACGACAGCCTGTTTGGAGTACATGCATTGGTTCAGAGCCACTGGCAAACCATATTTGCTATTGGTGAAGGTGAGGAGTAGGCAACTTCGTCAGAAAAGGCCATGGTGACTGTCCCGACGACAAATTTCCGGAGGAGGTGTCGCAACAGGTTCATCCCCAACTTCAACCTAACAAGTGCCACTGATGTCTACACCACATCCTGGTCAATTCACTCCACTTATTCCTATTCATTTCACTAACCTTTTTTTTTCAAAAGCACCACACTATGCACCACCCCAGCATCCTGCATTTATACCTCTTGCAGGTATGTTTTTTGGGGCACCTCCGTCCCCAACATTCTATGCCCCTATGTCGACGTCGCTGCTGACCAGATGCCAATGCATGTATTGACACCATTGCAACACTGATGTTGTTATCAATGCCAGTATCGGTGCTCAGGTCAATACTGTCGTATCTGGGTTTTGCGATATTGTATGGTTATTCACTGATAGTGTCATAAAAACTCATTGCATCATTGTTTTATTGATGTGGGTCATTGGCGCAACCACCTTCTCGTAGAGTGGAAAACACACAATAAGAGGCTAGGACGGCACCGCACTCAAGTACAAAGAAGGCGATGGATGATCGTCTTCAGACGTACTAACGTCCAGAGTGTGAATACTGCAACTAAAGATATGAAATTTGAGGTGGTGTCTGCAAGTATATGGGTTAAGTTGTAATATAGTTTACAACAAAGTCGATAAGTACTCCGAGGATTGTACCCAAGGGAGGCAAGTACTAAATTAATATTAACCTAAACAAAAAAATAGATCTAATTAGTACTTTAAATAAATTATATTACGATTAATCGTAAATAAAAGAATTTAGGTTTTATAAGAAAACAAATAAATATGCAAAATAAAGTGAACACTGAAAACTAAGATGTAAATCAACCAAACATAAGACATGGGTGATTAGCTCGCTTCAGTGATCATAACTAATTCCTATTTTTGGGTTTCTACTCAATCAACTAGTTGTTACCCTAGCAGGATCTCTCAATCCTTCTCTAAACTAACGAGTCGGCAAGAACTACTTGTCTCTCGTCCTCATACTCTAGACCGAATTAGGGTAATGGGTTCACGGATAGACAATGCCAATTTTGGGTTAATTCTGACCTAGATGGCTTCCTAGGGTTGTCACGGATAGGGTTTAAGTTCTTCCTATCCCAAACAGTTGATCTGTTAAGAACACCCTACATAGAAAGTAATTAATCACATTTCCACTCACTAATCCCTCATAAGATGATTAGTTCCTCATAAATTTCATAAACACAATAAACTTGAAAAAATAAGTAGAAATTAAGAACAAATCAAGGATAAGAGTTTAAAGAGAAATCCTAATTATATTCAATAGATGAAACGCAAATCCACAAAGAGATGGTCGAATCAACAAATCAGATTCTCCGATGATCACGAACGAAACAAATGAAAATAAATCTCAAGCCTAAAAAGAACTAAAAACTGAAAACTAAATTACAAAGAAAATTCTAAGTTATGAAAGTCGTTTTTTTCTCATGTGCCTTATGAGTCTATTTATAGTGTTAGGGTTGGTCATCGTCCTTAGCCCTAGGTTGGATGATTTTTTTACTTTAATTTTCATTGTGCAGACCAGAACACCCTCCGCTCGATAATGCTTTCATGTATAGGGCGGATGTCGCAACATCTAGTGCTTGTGTTGTGACATCGAAGGCAATTTGCTTGACTTCAGGTTAAAATCTAAGAGTGTGTCGCGACACCGAAGGTAGTCTTGGGATTTTGTCACTTTATCTACTACGTTGCTACATTGGACTCTCGTGTTGCAACATTGGACTCACGTGGCATACGTTCGGCTCGATAACACCAATGATATGTTTTTCATTTACTTATTGTGATGTAAATATAAATGACATCAATAAAAAAATGATCATTTTTTTTATATTTCAGTTGCAACTCATATTTGTCTTTATTAAATTCTAATGTAAATTATATGTAATTTTCATATATAATATTTGATATGAAATATGTAACTTAGGATAGGTACCTTTCTTGAACTATTGATTAACAAAGGTAAAGGGATTAACTCATAAAAATGGTAAAAGTTCAATTGCTAGAGAAATTAGATTTGGTACTTGAAGTAGCGCTTAAAGTAGAAAATTTTGTACTATATAAATGTTAGTAGATGGTGGCAAATACAATTGAAATACAAAAAAAAAAAAAGAACGGATTTTGCACACAAAAAAAAAAAAGAAGCATTGTAATCAATCTTTTATCACCGAAAACAAATGAATGTTAGCAACACTGATGTTGATCATCTCATACATATATATCAACCTAATTTCGCACTTAGAACTAAGAGACCAAGTTTACTCATGTCTTTCTTTTATATGAACAAATTAGATGCCCTCATATCAATAAGAGCATTTTTTCTTCAGCCTGCGATGTTAATGTCTACAAACATCAACCATTTTTGCTTGTGATCCCTCTTCACTTTTGCAAAATTGAGTATCATTGACCCAAGGTTTGAAGTCTCACTCTTTGGCTCCGCTTCCTATTTATTGATTGCGGATATCTTGGATCCCTCTAGACAGTCCTACATCTTATGTGGGCCACAACATAAGAAGCACTTCATTGGCTTCTTTTCATTCTCACTGACCCTCTTAGCTTCGATAGAACTCAAGATCGAACCAAGCTTCATCGGTTCTTTGTGTGGATTATCTTTCCTTTTGATGATAGAAAGCGCATATTTTTTTGGACAATTCATCACTATATGCGGACCATCATAAAGAAAGCGTTTCATTGGCCCCTTTAGTTTGTTGTTGGGCTTCAACTTCCCATTATGTGGTTTCCTATTACCACTATTCTTACAATTATCGTCTTTGTCATTTTTATCATGTTCTTCCTCATGGTCTCCGCCACCATTTCTCATCTATTTGGGCTTAGAAGACTCGAACTTGTTTTTCCTTGAACCAAGCTCGACAAAGGAATCTACCTCTACTATGGCTATGATAAGTTCAATGATACCCTGTTGATGCAACTCAAGTTTTCGCACGACTTCAACCCAATCTTGAACCAGTAGAGTGCTTATTTCTCACTCAGGTTTTGAAGCATCAATTCACTATAGTTTTTTACATACTCCTGAACAATGCCTTGTTATGTAAGCCGACATAACTTAGCCTGAGCCTCCTTCTTGGCATATTATGGGTAACACTGCTTCTTTAATTATTTTTGGAACTCCTCCCAAGTCCCAATAGTGATCCCACCTCGTTTCTTATCTTTGGGCTTACGATGCCACCATTAGAAAGTGACATCAGTAAAATAAATTGGAGTAGTATTTTGTTAGATCTGATGCCTTAAGTGTAGTATTTTCGTCTATGTACACTTTTATTTTTTCGAACAAATTGGTTTAATAAAATTATTCATAAATTGCATTAATATTCTTTTTATATGGTCCTAAAAGGTTTTTGCATGCAAAGCAAAATGAAACTAAATATTAGCTCACTAGTTATCTAATATTTAACTAATAGTAAGTGGTATTACGTGGTCGAGTCATAATACAAAAAGGTAGCTTATATTAGTATATGAATCTAAACATGTCCTTAGTTTAATCGGAAATAGCAAACCGATTGAAAGACTAATATGTTGTTTATCAAGTCCAATTAGGGAGATGCTTTGTCTTGGGAATCAGAGCGGATGACTCCTAGAAGATAAAAAACATAGACGTGATTGCCTAGACTGACAATACATCAAACATAATCCAAGTAGAATGGATCCTGAATCTATTTACGGATTTATTCACTTGTGACGTTCAAGTGTGGCATACCTTAATCTTGAGTGGATGATAGACTATGTATGTGTGACTCATGGGTAAATGATATCCTCTTATTGACATTAAATGATAGATGAAAAGTAAATGGGATCACGATTTGTTTTTCTTTGTGATGAATGACTTAATTACTATTTGATAGTAATTGATTTTTCTTGAAGGAAGATGTTGAAACACCCTAAATTCAGCCTAGACGTTATGTCCGAATCTTGGAGGTTACATTAAAATTGTTGAAAACATTTACTTGTTGAATGCAACTAGGCTACAATTGTTTTTACGAAAATCTTTAAATTTAAATATCGACTAATTTTGTTTTTAGAAAACACTTATTAAAACATGAATATTTGAGAAGTTTATTATCATATCAAAATATTGTATTAAATCATTTGAGCAAAGGTTTTGTAATATTTTTAATGGTTTTTTAAAAAAATGATATTGATAAAAAAATTCTGCAACGGGTTTTTGAAAAATATTTAGAAAGATCACAAATTATAAGTTTGTTTAAAAACAAGTAAAAATTATAAATAATATAAAGGATTTCAATAATTAAAAACATTTGTGAACTCATCCATCATGCATGCATAGTAGTTTAAAATGGTAAAATAAAGAAACAACCCAATTATAAAGTCCAATGTCCCAAAGTCCAAAATAACATCCAAAAATAGTTCATAAACCCATTATTAAAAACATCCAACAGAGAGGCTCCTCCAAATGCCGAGTCCAAGCCCTAAGTTCGTGTATTACCTGAAAGGCTATAAAACTAATCGGGTAAGCTTTTAAACCCTACTTTGGGTCTTATATCAAGTTAAATAACAATAAACACATATTCATCATATAACATAATCAAATTTCATACACATGATCGTGGCAATGAAATTTTTGTAATACAATTATGCAAGTTTTTATAAAACATTCTACCTATCACCACTATGCTCCAAAAAGAGTTCCCCGAAACTCATCTATCCAAACACTCCAACATGGACGAAGCCTACAATATTTGCAAACAAGCCACCATATAGGTTGTGGATGAATCCACCAGGTAGGTTGTGGATGAAACCATCAATTCTTTCTCCTTACAATATCCCACCCCATACATGTGATATGGTCATAATGAACATATATAAACATTTCACTCATTTCAATATATCACTTGTCACATTAGGCATATTGAACATGCGAATTGGATAATATCATGTAGGGCATGTTCTAACATACAAATCGGATAATACCATGTAGGGCGTTTAGCATGCAATCAAATCTCAATTTTAATATCGATGGTATGATTTATATATTATGCCTATCATACAATGTCATCATATCACACGTCATGAGAAATGGGAATATGCACATAATTTCACAACATTCATCAAATCACATCAAATAACACATACGATCATTTAGACGATAAGTGCGAAGTACTTACTTGAGTATCACCTTATTTAACATCCCTTTTTGAATACTTGGTGTATTCTCAACATTTGATATTATGAAGATTTTTAACAAGGATTCAATTATACATAAATATATTTTATTTGACAAAAAATCTCATATATAGTTTTTCTAGTAAGTTAACTCACACCTTATTGTAGATCTAAAGCAATACACCAATCTAAGAATGCCCACACTTGGATCTAATCGATAAGTTACCTACTTATCAACAAAAGCGATCTTTCATTAGGGAGATTGTTTTAAACGTTTTATGGCATAATTCCATTTAATAACACTCCGATTAGTACTCACCCTTTAGAATTCAATTGTAATATGATCTCGTCCCCAACATTAGTAACTCTCTAGGTTGGTATCAATCGACCCTTCAACAAAAAGTAGTATAGAATATGTTAACATTTGAAGGAAAATATATTATGGCCTCTATATACATTCGGCCTAAAGGAAAATGAGAGAGGAATAAGTGGTTTTTCATTCCACTACCATACTCACCCTCACTCGATTGAATCAGAAGGGATGTTGGATCATCGAGGTTTTACGTCTGAGAGGAGATTGAGACTATAGAAAAATCACTTAAAAGAATGAGTCAAGATACAACATTTAAGTAAAATAATTTAAAACTAAGGGAAATAAGGATCTAGGATTTCGATTACTTAAGAGGATGAAAGAGGTCCAAAAAATAGTGAAGAAAAAAAAAAGGTCACCGAAGCTGTCAAGGCACGGTAGCGCGGCGACAATGGCGACGGTGACGACGAGAACCCAACAAATGAGGAGAATGAGGGAGAGACGGATGTTGCAGCAGTAGAGTAAAGGAGGAGAAAATTAAAAAAGAGAAAAGAAAATGGGTGTAGAGAGGAAAAAGAATTATTTATGATGGTGACACAGAGTGGTGGTCACAGTGGTGTATGGTGGTGCAAGGGGCAGTGTTGGAGCAAAAATGGATGGAGTGAGCGGTGGCAAGAAAGAGGTCTGATGGTGGTTCAGTTTGTAATGGGTGGTGAAAGAGACGAGAAAAGCTAAGGCAAATGTGGTGGAAAAGATGGCCAAAATAAAGAAAATGGAGAGAAAGGGAGGAGCTAGAGAGAGGGGCGGCAATATGGGGGAGTGAATAAGAAAAAAATATTCAATAGGTGAAAATAATTGTCTGGGTGCAATCAATCGGTTCATAAGGTAAGGATGTAGAAAAAGGCATGTAGAGGGGACAAAGGAGCAAAAAGGGGACCATGCTTTTAAAAATAAAGCATGCTGACTTGACAAAAAGGAAAGAATCTTCTCCATGCAAGGAAACATGTATGGACGGAAACGATTGGCACATGTTAACATTTTAAAAAAAATTAAATTAAAAAGTAAAGAATGTAGAAACTTGAACCTAGGACCTTTAGGATATTTTTAAAGCACTTAACCATTAAGCCATTTCACTTCCTTATTCTCAATTTAATAGAAAATATTTAAAACATGGAATGTGACATTTGTTAAGATTGGAAGAAAAATTACACTACATAGAATATAATAAGAGGGAAGGGATTCAAACATTGATCATTAAGGACAGCTCCACCACTACTCAATCGCTAAAAAAATTTGGGCGTGACCACTCTCGGTTCATTAACCCAATTTCTACTAACCCGATTTTTGGGATGTGGCAGATGTAATAGTTACCATGAGATAAAATAGGATCATACTGGGAGAGCGAATTTATCCCAAAGAGACGAAGAATATCCTACGAGGATAATACACTTATGACAATGTTATTGGACGAGCACTAATCAAGTAGCTTTCATAATGGTATGTTATTAGGGAAAGCTCAATCAAGATACTATAGTAGAATGACTTTGTAATTAAATGAGTTTATAATTAATAGAAAAAAGTTGGAACTTAATTATAAATCATTTGTTCCCTAATTAGATATGTCCAATTGGTCCCTCTGTTAGCCCGTTGAAACCATAAATGAAATGCATATTGAATTAAATGAATAGAAATGGATAGAAATGATATAGTTAGAGAAATGAGTTACATTTGATTTATTGTTTAAGTAAATAATTGAAATTCAAAAATAGAATTAAGTTAATTGGTCATTATGAATTAGTTTAGTGTAGAAATTAAATATATTTTCTCATGTATTCTTTTATGGTTAATTCGTAATAACTTTAACAAAATTAGAGTTAGGCAAGGAAAATTATTCAATGAAAATAGTAATTTATTTCAATTAATTTAATAAATAATGTATATTTTGGAAAATAGAAAAACATGTATTGGGTTAGATTAAATTATAAAATATTGGTTAAAAGTCCAGAAGCATGTATAATTAGTCTCGATACAAGAGAGGCCCCAACCCCTCATATTAAATATTAAGGCCGACAACCCTAGTAAAATAACTAGGGTTAGCAGCCTCTCTCTCACACAGTTCAACTAGAGGACTGTTTTTCTATTAAATAGGCATTAATTGCATTATACTAATTCAACTAGTGTCTCACTTCCTCTCGCTATAAATAGTGGCATCGGTAATGTTAAATAAACAACTTTGAGATATTGTTATTCTGCCCGAAAATGGTCAAAAATTTTTCTAATTATAAATTATATTTTCAAGAAGAACAATTCTATCGGTTTCTATAAGAGAGAGAATTACTTTCCTACTGAAAGTAAGAAAATTTATTTTTGGTTCTATATTTGATTTGTAATTGGTCAAGCCCACATTTGAAGCAGTTCATGCTATAAGAATTGTAACACCCCCAAAATCCGGCCTAGAAGTTTAGACTGAATCTCAGAGGTTACATTGATCGCCAAAGTGATCGTAGGAAAAATTTTAGTTTAACCAACTAGAAAACAATGGGTATATAAGTTATGTAAAATTCTTCGTTCTAAAATCCCGATATTACAAAAATTTTACTCCAAAAGATGCTTACGTGCGTATAACACAACATTTCATACTAAAATATTCAAAATAAAGATTACAATTCAAACCGTTTATTATAAATGCAGAATTTATGAAAATACCTTTAAAGTCGATTCTTAAACGTGGCTGCTCGAGACCTCCGGCGTGCCGAGTCCAGCAACAGCATACGGAAATACGAAAAAGGGAAACTGAGGGGGGTGAGCTATACGAGCTCAGTATAAGTTCTAAACTATTAACAATAGATTTATAAAAGAGAATTCCAGATTGCAGCTCAATAGCAAAACACACATACAAATATATACAGAAACAGAAGGTAAATTCAAGGCCAACGTCCCAACAGAACTTAACAATCAAGCACACCACATCACAGACAGAAACTCAACTGATAACCCGTCAATGGGTTGGTACCAAAACACTTATCATCACAAACACGGTGTTCCAAAATGTTATTACGCTAACACCTCAATACATGCAAAATCAGTCACACATGTTAAGTCAACAAGACAGAATATCGAAAAATAAACTTACACCCAGTTACTTAACCATATGCGCATGAATGCGGTCAAGTAGAAAAGAAACCCACCCATCCAGCCAAAACACCTCTTTGTCCCTCGATCACACCCCAAAAGAGCTGTTTAAGCTCATCCAACCCAACACACCACTTAGGACCTTGAAAGGCCTATCCAACCCTACACACCACGTATGCGGACTAGGCCACTTAGATAATAATACGCAGCAAAGCTGACGTATATGCCGTACAGTGCATTGCGGTAAACTGTTGTACAGATATACTGCAGTTAAATTGCCAGATCAGATCAGAATTAGTCTTCCTTCTCTTCACAATCAAACCCTAAATGTTTTATGCAAATGTATATATGTAGGCAGGTGTACAGAATCATAATACAAGATTTCCAGAAATCATTCGGACACAGAAACTCCCATCCAGTTAATCAGTTACAGAATTTCCGTCCAGTCACAGAATGCGCACTACACACAAACACTCACACACCAATCACTCTGAATCAGAAATGCGTACATTCATTTACCCGTATTCAGTATCAATTGCAAAGTAACCTTAAGCAACAATCAAACAATCTATTTAAATAGAGGTATATCTACACAAAACACACCAGTCTAAGCCGAATCAAAGTCCCAATCACCCTTGCTAAGACCTTGCTAAAGTTAGAACACACAAAATCACGGTCAAGCTTTAATTTGACACAGAACAAAATTTGGTAAGATAGGACCACACGAGCATGTGCTCTGGTCGTGTGGAAATTCCTAGGCTGTGTGGGGGTTAACACGCCCATGTGGAAGGGCACACGCCCGTGTGGAAGGAGGCACACGCCCGTGTGACTTAGGGACATGGCCGTGTGATCCAGCCATGTAACTCTCTGTCTATTTGTACTAAATAGGATACAGGGCAGACACGACCGTGTGAGGTTTTCACACGCCTGTGTGCCCACCAGACATGGCCGTGTGTCCAAAACACACGCCTGTGTGGGATCCCTAAATCCCCAAATTGACCATACAGCCATGTGGCACCAAATTTTACTTGGAACCTTAACTCCCAATTGTACACAGCTGTGTGAACTGCCCGAATGGGGGCACACGCCCGTGTTGAAGTAGCCCATTTTAGGGTTAAGTCGGAACAATGATTTTAGAAGCACAAATTCGAAGTAGAAATATTTATTTTATTGTTTTTTTAAGGTCTACAGTATGATTGAATGATTGTGTGAAAATTTCGTTAAGAAATTTTATCGATAAGGTGGAACACCCGTATCTGTCACCAGATTAGGGTTACGAGACATTATTGGACAAAACACAGCTCAGTACATTCATATAATACATTACATGTACAAAGGTATATCAACTTCTTTCCAATAATTCTCAAACTCAAATAGCAAACAATTTACTGATTCATATAAATCAAATGTGCATATGTAAACAACTTAACCAATTAAATTTAAACATGTTTTATAATTCAATTACATCAATATCGTCAGCCTATTCAAGTATTTGAACCAAGCTATTATACATTAAAACCAAAATTTGCATATGTTTCATAATTACAAAGTTCAAACTATATGGCCATCAATTCTATATCATTCGAATACCTAAGTCATATATTCATATTTCAATTCATAAATCGAGCTTACAATAAGACATCCACTAGTGCGAATTCACTTCTTTGATTAAATACTAAACACATCATTTTATATATCTATGTACATTCGCATATTATACCATATCACCATATATCTCATGACATAATATTCATTAGCATAAAAGATAATAGCTAGCATTACAACATGGCCAAATATATTTCTATTACATTGCAAATTCATGCGCACATTACTATATCAATATGGACTATTTTTTAACACAAATGTCAAATCATATCATACCTAATTCGTAAGCTAAATAACATGTCTAACCATCATATATTCAACCAATCTATGAACCATTTCTAAGCATAATTACCAAATTAAAACATACCAAAATTTATATGCTAGTATCATGACAAAAGTACAAATACATAACCAATTCATTTGCTCACCTATTCGACTGTCAAAATTAACCATTAAAGTCATACCAATTCCATCATTCAATCTTAAGTTAAATATACCATTGCATAACCGAATAAAAATGTCAACTTGTCACTTTATGACTATCCATTTAGCTAACAAAACATGCCTAATACAAAATCATTATTTACTAATAAGTAACCAAATCAAAGTAGCCATTTTACTTCTATAATTTGCCGTTAACACTTTATGCACATAACAAAAATAATTAAACGTTAAACTAATCAACTTGACCTTTAAATATCAAACCATAAACAAACATGTCATATGCATACGTATTTAATTTATCTATCATTAGCTGAATATGCATGCACATCATTTATCAATTCAAAACAAATTTACAAGACGAATTATATATATCAAATTTTATGTCAATAATGAATCACACCAAATAACCAAATTCACAAGATATAGCAAAATCATCTCATAGCTTATCAGAACATGTACCACAAATCAAAAACACATCCATTCTTTACATCATTACTCAAGCCTCATATATTAATAAACCATAGCCGAAACATCAAAACCCAAACATAACCATCATTTGATCAAAGCATAAAATCCAAGCTTAACAAAATAATAACCCATTTTTGCATGGCTCATATTTACATACCCCAAAATTAAATATATAAACTAGCCTATACATGCCATAGGTTCAAGTTCAAACTTATAAAAGTACCGAAATAGTTGATAGTGTGACAAACTTCACTGACGATCCCTGAGCTCGTAACTTGACTCCAAAATCTATAAAATAGAGGCAAACATACACACACAGTAAGCTATCATAGCTTAGAAAGCCATAAGCAAATAAATAACTCAATAACATAAACAAATTAATTTAAACAAACCAATTCATGCTATCATAATCACATTTAATTTCAAGCTTAGTTCATATACAACATATACTTTCATATATAAACTTTATCTTGGTCGAATATACATATATCAATTATCAAAGTATCATTCAATTTCAAAGGCATAATATCATTATATAACCGAATATATATATACACTCATATGCATAAACTCATGAATCAAACTTTAATATTACATACTTATACATAACATTTGGCCGAATATACTTCACAAATACACATATATTTACATTAACATCATGTATAATTTGCATCAAACATCAAATAACCAACTTACCTTATTTTCAAATAGGTAAACAACTATCACATACCTATTCACTTTAGCTCAATTTACACATTTGATCACAACTTATCATTTCCCGTTGAACCATATGGAATTGAATAGGATACTCAGATAATCATACATATCGTACAATGCCTGTAACAGCTTGAAATAGGGCCTAGTCGGAACAGTGGTTACGAGACCACAAATTTGAAGTAGAAATATTTATTTTATGACTATTTTAGTGTCCATGATATGTTTGAGTGATTGCGTGCAAATTTTGTTAAGTAAATTTCATTGGTAAAGTGCCCAATTTTATTATTGGGATTAAATAGCATTAATTGCAAAATATGAGTTCTAGAATATGAGCACTTATTTGAAATGGGGGTTTAAACTAGAGGTCTTTAAATGACAAGTAGACCATCATATTTTGGTATGGAAAAAACTAGACATGGAAGGGTAAAAATTGAAGGGTTAGTAAAAAGGGCATTTTGGTCATTTGGGTGTTTTAAGGCATAAAAGACAAAATAAAAGCCCAAAAATCTGCTCATCTTCTTCATATGGCTGTCGAAATTTACATGAATCCATGGCTAGGGTTTCAACCTTTTCAAAGCTCAATTGTAAGTGCATTTGAGCCCCGTTTTTAATGTTCTTCGTATTTTTGAGATCCTAAAAGCTTAACCTTTCTATTTCCACCATTTATTTGCATGAAAAATGAAGTTTTAAAAAAAGACCCATGTTAGATAATTGTGCATTTTTATGTTTAATGGTAGAATAAGGATGCTTGAGGTTAGGAGAACGATTTTTGTTAAGTGATTTTCGTTGAAAATGGTTAAAACGAGTATTAGTAAAAGTTCTTAATGTTTATAAAAGCATGAAATAGTGAGAATTTGAGGTTGTCATAGAAGAGAAAAATGTTCAGCATGTCTTAAATCTTATAGAAATCTAATAAATTTTAATTTCCGAGCCTTGGGGTAAATTCATAATTATGCAAAAGTTTAAGGGCAAAAATGTGAATTTTGCCAAAATATGTTTTAGGTCTGAAATGATTGGTACATTAATTCAATGAGTGACTTTCATCATGATAGATTAAGGAAATCGAGATTCAGGCTTAAATCGAGAAAATACAATGTTATAGACTAATGGTAAAATTACCGTTTTCGTATTCGAGGTAAGTCCGTGTAATTAAATAAGCATGCTATTAATGTTGTTATTGTTAGACTTGAAAATCTTCTTGCTATTATTGTATTGAGTTATGTGTTAGTGCTAGGGTGTATGAGAAAATGTTATACCCCCTATGAAATAATCGAAAACTTAATATGTCGATTTCACTTTGTGTATTTATGAAAATTTGGAAATTATATGAAATATGATATATTGTTGAGATGAGTAAATTATAGGACGATGAAATGAAATGAAAGTTCTTATAGTGACGAATCTTGTGAATTGTATGATCAATTCTTCGAACGAGCTTGGCTACGACATGACCCTTGAGAAATTCCGGTTGGACCTTTGGAAATACCTAGAATACGAGCATTGAGACACTGCTGTTATGTGAGCCAGTGTAAGAAATGTCTGGGACATGCATCGGCCTCGAGATATGAAAGCTAGTGTAAGACCATGTCTAGGACATGGCATCGGCTTGATATGTGTCAGTGTAAGACTATGTCTGGGACATGGCATCGTCTTCGACAGATGAGAGCCAGTGTAAGACCATGTCTGGGACATGGCATCGGCCTCGATATATGAGAGCCAGTGTAAGACCATGTCTGGGACATGGCATAGACCTTGATATATGAGAGCCAGTGTAAGACCATATCTGGGATATGGCATCGGCTTCGATATGTGTAAGATTTTCTTATTATCTTTTGGTATTCCAAGTGGTTCGGTGGATAGTTCAAAGCTTGTGATGAAAGCGAGAAGGTAAATATATGAGCGTGTTGAAAAGGTACAGGTATGTACTTAAAGCTCAAATGCTATTACGAACATGAAACAATGCACCTTTGGTAAGGATACATATAAGTAAGTTATGCCTATGAAAAGGAAATTGTGATGACCTTGTGATTATGGTTTTATGTTTATGATGTACAAATATGTATTCTTACCCTGATGGTTGAAATGTGATTGATGAATTTTTGTGAAGCTTTGAGGCCACATTAAATTGAGACATGAAATGTATATTCCGTTACTTGGTGGCCTAATGAATATGAAAGGAGAAATGGATTGGCATAAATGCCCATTTAAAAATGATCATGAAAGAGTGAAATGTAATAATAAAACAGTTTTGGGCAGTAGCAGTAGTCCAACTTTGAAAATACACCAAATATTGTAGAAATTGATTTAGAGGCTAAATAAAATATAAAATTAAATCCTAATGAGTCTAGTTTCACATTGAAGAAATGGTGTAAGCAAAAGAGTTTCATACTATGAAATATTTTAGTTTTTGTGAGACAGAGTCAGAATGACTTAGAAATCCCCTGTTCTGATTTGAGAAAATCATTGAAAATCGTACAAAAATATTTATAAGTTATAATTTATATTCTTAGAATTCTTACTGAGTCTATTTTAAATATAAATATGAGAACATCATCCGAGTCTCGTATTATGAGATAATTAATTTTTAGTGAAGAGGGGTCAGAACTATCAGACAGCGAAAAAGGGTAAATTTCAAGAATAAACTGTACTAATTGGCTAAACCAAAAATTCTAAAAATTGTATCGTAAGAAGATATGAAAGCCTAGTTGCAGGAAAAATTAGCGAAACTTAATTTGGGGTTTCGTAGCTCTAGATATAAATAATTTAGTAACTGTGACTTAAGAAAACAACTTGACTGGAACATGAGTAAAAATGCAAATAGGGTTGTCTTACCATGAGAAGCAAGTTGATAAGTTGCTTATTATTTTCATACGGTCTTATTAAGCTATAAAGTTTACTCCCTTCCTTTCTTTTCCTTTAGTGTTTTCAGGTTAGCTAGGGGTTGGAGATTGTCGGAGGCAGCATCACACTATCAAGTTGCTACCTTTGGAAAAAAAATGAAGTATATATTAGAAATTTTCAAGTGAGTGGAATGTATAGGGATTTAGTTGATTGACATGCATTATTTTGCCTTGGCCAAATGTGTTGGCTTATATTGAGTTATATGCATATGGCCATGAGATGTGGCTCATATTGATTATGGCTTGTAATCCTAGCTATTCATGTCATGTCTAATGTTTATAATGTGATTATGTTTGTTTGTCATACATGATTAGTAATATGACATGTATGTTAGATGTATGCTCTATGACCAACTGAGGTGGTCATAACCATATAGTAATTGCACGTTATAAACACAAAGTGATAATGATTGAACATGAGTGCTTGATTAATAAGTTGGTAACCATAGTATAATGATAAAAGAGGACATGTTAATGTTAAGGATATGTCTTAATAAAGAGCGTTTAATCACTAAAATGATGCCATGATTTGTGATTTTGATGTGCATAAGGTTGTAAAATATTATGGGTAACATGAAGGCTTGGAAAATAACCTAAGTGTTGGCCACACAAGCTGAGACACAGCCGTATGTCTTATCCGTGTGAGGGACACGGGCCTGTGGCCCGACAGTGTGGTTCGATGTGCATGCTGACGTCATTAACAGAGAGTTACACGGCCTGAGGACGCGAGCATGTCCTTATGTCCACACGGGCGTGTGGCCCTGTTTCATGGGAAAATTTTCTAAGTTTTCCTAAAACTTCTTAAAGTTCTCGATTTAGTCTCGAATCAATTCCGATGAATGTTTTGGGCTTCGTAGACCCAAATAAGGGACGACATGCATGTGTTTGAAAAGTTTTTAATTAAAAGAGATTTTATGGCCCGATTTTTGCATGAATACGTATGTTTAAGTCTGGTAATACCTCGTACCCTATTCCGGCGTCGGACATGGGTAAGGGGTGTTACAATGCCAACGTCCCAGACGTGGTCTTACATGTAATCACATATCGATGCCACTGTCCCAGACAGGGTCTTATATGTAATCACATATTGATGCCAACGTCCCAGGTGTGGTCTTACATGTAATCACATATCGATGCCAACGTCCCAGGCATGGTATTACACGAGAACACAAATCAGAAATCCTATGTCATGACATATGTATCCTAGCTATTCCTCAGGTTCGTACGGGGCTTTCGGATGTCATAACTCGGTCAAATCGAATTCATAAACATAGCCCCAAGCATGTTCATATTCAGCTACCACATATATACTTTCACATAGTTCATTTCAGCATATAAAACTCATATTTATTTAAAATTAACAACATCTATTTGCTTATAAACTTACATCGGACAACAATAATCGAAACGGGACGATTATTTGAAAACTTTGGTTTTCCCTCTATCCAAATTTGATTTCTTTCATTCTTGATCTAAACATATTCAAATTAAACTCATTCAAACATAATTTCATTCAATTTAGTCCAAAAACACATAAATAGGCAAATTACCATTTTGCCCCTGACATTTCACACTTTTTACAATTTAGTCCAAATTGCACAAAACACAAAATATGAAAAATTTGATTACACCATACTTAGGCCGAATCTTCCTTATGCTCATAGAAGTCCATACATTTCATTTATTTCACATTTTAGTCCCTCAAATTATTATTTTTACAATTTAGCCCTAATTACTCAAATTTATAAAAAATTCCAATACAAAACATATTAATCCAAAACATATCTTTCATAGTTCATCAACTAACATCACAAAGCTCAATTATTCATCAATGGAATAACTCAAAATATTCATCAAAATCATAAATTCAAGCATGGGCTTTGTACATTACACTGCAACGATCTCAAAAACGTAAAAATGATCAAAAACCGAACAAAAACTAACCTTGAATCAAGCTTGGACAAGGCCAAATATTTGAAAGCTTAAAACCATTTATTCTTTCTCAAGTTTCGGTCAAAAGTATGAACAAAAATGCATGGCTTTTAATTTATGTTTTATAATATATTAACTTAATAATCATTTTATATATTTAACCTTTAAATTAAAATATAAAAACATTATAATTCTTGGCCAAAACCATCCATATCATGTTCTCATGGACAAATTGCATTATAAATACTTCAAGTTATAAAGACACATTCAATTCGGCCCTTACACATTAAACTATCAAATTTTTATTTTACGCGATTAAGCCCTTTTTATTAAATTAGCACTCAAACGATAAAATTAAAACACGAAAATTTCAAAGATATAAATTCACACATAATAAACACAGAAAATAATTTTAAAATATTTTTATAACTCAGATTCGTGGTCTCGAAACTACCATTCCGAATAGGGTCTAAATCAGGCTGTTACATAATGTGTTCAATTTGACTAATAGGACTAAATTGCAATAGGAGCAAAATGTATATTTTAGAAGCTAGAGGTGTCTAAGTTCTATGAAATTTTAAATTGGAGGTCATTAAATGGTAATTAGGTCATTATACTTTAAGTTGGACAAAAATGGACATGGATAGGTGAAATTTCAAAGTTTGGCATTAGGGGCATTTTGGTCATTTGGTAAATAAAGACAAAATTAAACAAATAAAATACGTTCATCTTTCTATTTTTCATCCCCCCTGGCCAAATGTCTCAAATGAAACCATAGCTAGGGTTTGCCAAGCTTTCAAGCTCGATTGAAAGTTCTTTCTTGTCCTGTTTGTAATGATTTTTATATTTTTGAGATTGGTGTAACCTAATCTAGCTATTTCAAGGACTAATTTGAAAGAAAATCAAAGTCTAAAATTTTACCCTTGTTAGATATTTGTGTATTTTGATGTCTAATGGTAGAAAATACATGTTTGATGTTAGGTAAACAACATTTACCAAGTGATTTTGATGAAAATGTCAAATAGGGACTTATTTGTAAAAGTTGTAAAATGTATGTTAAAATGTGAATAAATAAAAAATGTGGGCTGCTATGAGCATGAAAAAGGTTCAACTAGGCTTGGGTAATGAAGAAATTAGATGAAAATAATTTTACGAGCTTAGGGACTAAAATGTAAAAAGTTGAAAAGTTAGAGAAAAAATATAATTTTTTGCATAAGGTGTTTTTGGGATTAAATTGAATAATGTGATAATTGAATAAGTTAAATTTGATATTATAGATCAAGAAAGACGAGGTTCTGACCAAGACTGGGGAAAGAACAAAGTTGTGGACTAAGTCGAACTATTAGCCATTTTGTACTAGGTAAGTTCGTATGTTAAAAATAAGCTTTAATATGATTGTTTTTTATTGCTTTAATATTGTATGAATTGTATGTTTGATAAATGTGGATGAGCTTGATTCTATGCATGAGTTCGAAGACGAATCGACAAGCAAGAAATCTCGTTTGAACATTAGGAATAGGGTAGGATACAAGTGACATGTCACTAGGGTAGTTATGTGTTATGTGATTATGTGATCCGGGTGCTGGTCTTGTACGTTCTACCAGTGGCTGAGTATGCCGGCATATGTTGTGGATACTTGATAGCTTGTGTGAGCAGCACCGCGTAGCTACGTCTTGATTGGCAGCTTGTGTGAGCAGGCCCGTTGATAGCTCGAGAGCAAGCAACTATGTGATATGAGATTTGAGGTAGCATTGGCTACATATGTGGCACTTAGTTTGCAAATTTCCCGAGTATCCGACATTGTTATTCCGAGTGGTTCACGGGTATGTCAAAGATGAAATTATGTGTAAATTCATTTCAAGATGGTACAGGTATGTACTTGAAGCTCATATCTATTAAATGCTTGAAATGATGAATATAAGGTAAGTTTTGTGATGGAATGAGTTATGATTATGAGACGATGGTAAATTTACATTTAATTATGTTATATTATTGGAATGTTATATGCATGGTAGGGTTGCTTATTTCTTGCACACGAGCTCACTAAGCTATATAGCTTACTCCTTTTATTTTTCATGTTTTTATAGTGTTGCCAAGCTAGCTCAGATCGGAGATCGTTGGAGATTCGCCTCACACTATCGAAACTGTTATTTTGGGTATTTGATGATCTTATTAATTTGAAAGTATGGCATGTATAGGGACTTGGTCATTTTGTTATATGTTTCATTTGATTTAGCCAAACGTATTGGCTTACGTTTGTTTGAGGTGACTTGGTATTTAGCCATGTAATTGGCATATTTTGGCTAAAGTGGTTGTAAGCCCAATTATATATGTATATGTGCTAATGCCTTTTTGTTTATGTGTTTTGTAATGGGTTGCTATATGTTTATTATGGTTAAATGATTTATGGTGAAATGGATGAGATTGGTCCTTTAGTGTGCTAGGAAATCCAAGTAGAATTGTGCATGATGAAAGTATTCATGTTGACACTTGTGAATGTGAGTTTGGTATGAATTGATTTGGTAAGATATGCTATAGTAAATATGTTAAGTGTTGGTAATGAATTATATGATTTAGCCATGATTGTGGATGTTCGGTTGCCTAAGTATGCCATGTTTTGTGCCTTTGATTTGGTGTAAGTGTATGTGTGAATAAGGGTGGCAAATGGCTTGGTAAATAGCCTTTATTTTGTCCACATAGGTAGACACATGGGCTCGTGTCTAGGCCGTGTGTCCCATGGTCATGTGTCTTGGTCGTGTGTCCCCTGCACCTTAATTTTGAGAAACAGAATGTTCAGAATTGAGCACACGGGTAGAGACACGGGCGTGTGTCTCAGCTGTGTGGACAGCACAGCCCCAAACACAGGCGTGTGCCCTAGCCGTGTGAAGTCTGCACCTATTTTATGAAAATTAATTTTCCACACGGCCTAGCACACGGGTGTGTGACTTGGCCGTGTAACCTCAATTTGTTCATGAGTTACAAGTCAGAGAGTTACACGGGGTTGGGACATTGGCGTGAGTGACAACACAGCTTGCCCACACGTGCGTGTCCCATATCTACATGGGCGTGTGACCCCTGTATATTGGAAAATTTTTCTAAGTTTTGTGAAAATTTCTAAAGTTCTTTAGTCCCGAACCATTTCCAAAACATGTTTTGGGCCTCGTAGGCTCGTGATAGGGACTTTATGATTAATTTCAAATAGTTTTAATTTGGACGCAAATTTATGATTCGAAATTGTATCATTGTTTGTGATGTGAGTCCGATAATGCCTCGTACCCTGTTCCTAGGTCGAATACGGTTAAGGGGTGTTACACGTGTGGCCACCCATGTGGTCACGAAACCACACCAAAATTGGCTGCAATCCGCACCTTTCTTCTCAAAATCGTATTCCTACCATCTGTAGTCCTAAAACCCACAACGAAATTGCTTAACAATCCCTCAACCATCAACAAAACAAATCACATCCTCTTTAATCGAAAAACATACAAGAAAAATAATCAAACTCCAACATTAAAACTTAATGATTTAGAAAACACCAATAACTGCTAAATTTCACATATCCAATTCATAATTTCATTAATAAAAAAGAAATGTTCGAATCCCACACTTGACTCGTGACCAAAACTTTCAGACGCCGGCTTAACAACAGAGAAACGAAGTTTTCCAAAACAAAACTGTTCTTCTTTTGTTTTTGTCCAAAGGCGCAAGAAACCAAGAAGAAAAGAAGGAAAAGGCAAACCATAGTGAGGGAGAAGAGAGAACGTGCAAACCAAAAACAAAATAGAAGAAGAAAAAAAATCCAAACTAAATATATATTTAATAAATAAATATTAAACTTTTTCAACAAAACAAAATTTAAATCAAAGTAATTCCCTCAAAACACACCTGAGGCTCGAGCCTAGAACCCTAAACTAAACTAACATATAACCAACCACCAGACCAATAGGCCCATTCTGATACTAAAACGCGGACACAAACTCGCATTCCTGATCTAGCCACTAACCCTACCTACAAATATCAAAACTTCTAACCCCAAAAATCGAGATGTTACAAGAATTGTGGAGAAGGTCATTCAGTAAGGATCCGTCTTGCACAAAGCACTGATACTTTTCAAGAAAGTTTATTCTATAAATATCACAAATCGACTTGGTTTTCAATTTTTTTCCGCCGTGTAAGAAAACCATTTTCGGGTCAGAATTTTTCCAACATGTTTACCTTAGTGTCATCATCCTCGATGCCTATTGCACGATAATATTGTTCCATTTTATGCTGCTTAGGGATCGAAGCCAGAATCTCTTTTCCCATAATAGCTCTGCACACAAATATTAACCATACCACAACTTCATTACGATAATTTTGACAGAAGAAAACCTTGTTACAACAAGAGCTTGAATCTTGCATCTCCCCCTATAATGTTGGCATATAAAAAAGTCCAAGAAAAAAGAAGCTAATAAATAATGTGGAAATGAACCTAAAAAAAAAAAATAGTGAAAGAAGAGGTACCCATATCCCATCTTCCCTTGATTGGCTGTAGAGGTACGATTACTGGGGGAACAAATGAAGATTTTGATTTTAATTGAGTTTAAAAAAATTAATTTTATTGAATTATTTAAAATTAGAATTAAATTGATAAAATATATTAATATTGAGGACTAAATGTATTATTATACCAGTTAGAAAAAAGTCATGGTATTATTTACTTCATCAATTTAATGGCACATGACCAAAACAAGAATGAATACAAATGCTAATGCTTAAATTAATTTTTTTTAAATTGGATAACCAAAACTAGAATGCGGACATAGTTGAGTAACAATTATATAAACCCTTACAATTATTATTGATGGTTTCTTTAAAGAAATATGGTAAATTCTCAGGTTTTTTTGTGTGGGGGGGAGGGGGATTACAAAACAAGGTAAAGCTTAAATAGTTAGCATGACTCGAACCCAAACTACTCTTAACCATCAAGCCATCCGGGTTCAAACACTAGTATTACCTTTGGCTTTTTTTTTTTTTTTTTTAACTTATAGGAAAATGATTAAATTTTAGTTTTAGTCCTTCTACTATGTCTAAAATTGAGATTCAATCTCTATTCTCTAATTTCTAAATTAATTTGGTTCATATATTTTTACAATGCTATTTATTAGTCCAAATAGTTATATTGTTAACTTTTCGATTAAAATGTTGTATGGTTATATATAATTTGGCTTGCTTTTTTTAATTATAAGATAATTGTCAAATTTTAGTTTTGTCCCCTATACTATGTTGAAACTTAAGATTTATTCCATATATTTTAATTTTTGACATAATTTAGTCTCTATACTTTTATAATGTTATTAGTTAATCTAAAAAGTCAGTATTGTTAACTATTTCAAATAAAATGCTAACACCAATTTTTCTAAAGACACTATTCCAACAACAAAAAGATTACAATGACAAGTTCGAATGAGTGTTTTTAAGAAAAAATCTACATGAACATTTTAATAGCCATAACAACTGGGTCTGAGTTTTTTAATTCGAAAGGTAGAAGGATTGAATTTCTAAAAATAAAAATAAACAAACTAATTTTCAAATGTACGAAGTGTGTAGAAATTGAAGACATATTTTAATCTTTAATTTTTTTTGCTCTATAATTTGATACAAATAAATAATAAACATAATGTGAAACATAGGTTAAAACCATACTGTAACTTTATATAAAAAGAAGGTCCAGAAAGCGCTTAGAGGCATCTTAATTAATATTTTTTAACATTATAAGAATTTATCAAATCTCATTTTTGGTCCATGTTTAAATTTTTTATTTAATCTTTATATTTTAATTCTTATCATAATTTGATATTTTTATTTTTATAATGTTATTAGTTAGTCCAAATAGTTAATATTATTAGCTATTTTGATTAAATTTTTGACATAAATTTTATTTAAAAAAAATTTATTGTAATAAAAATATTTTGGTATGGTAAGTTGGAATAAGTGTCTTAAAAAATTCCATGTCAGCTATTGAAATCATTAAGGGTACTAATTATTTGGACTAACTAATGACACATAAACTTTTTCTCTTTTTTAGTCATTATAAGATAATAATAAAATTGTAGTTTTGGTCCCTCTACTATGCTTAAATTTGGAATTTAGTATTTAAATTTTAGTTTGACATAATTTGGTTATCTACTTTTACAATGATATTAGTTAATCTAAATAGTTAGCATATTTAACCATTGCGATTAAAATGATGACATTAAAGATTTCTCTTAAAGATACTTTTCTAACACATAAAAAGCATCTATTTTGGTATGATAAGTTGGAATAAATATTTTTAAGAAAAAAATCAACTTCACTATTTTAACCGAAATAATTATGAGTGTCAACTATTTCAACTAACTAATGATACTATGTAGAGGAATCAAATTATAAATTAATATAAAGACATAACTATAATTTGACCTAAATTAAAGCAACCTATGTTTAACACAAAAAATTGTCAATTAATTTAATAAAATTATATATATTTAAAATATTTTTTAATTAAATTAATAGGATTTTTTACGTCCAATCCACGTGTTTAGTGGACAAATTTAGGATTCACGTGGTTAGTTGATTTGGTAGGAACATAGCAAGATTACCATCTAATTGACATTGTTAGCTACAATTGAATGGAATTGTGGATCACGTAATTAAGTCCACCACTCTCTCTCTCTTTCTTCATAATATTCATGATACTTTTCAACATCATTATTAGTTCCTAAAATGTTTTAACTACACCATATCTTATTTCAGTTATATAATTTTATAATGTATGTATATTTCCCCACTTTCAATTTAAATTCTATATTTATTTTGATCAATCAAAAATAAATAAATATTTTTCTTAAAACTTGATTTACCATTTTGGAAAATATAAGGCGAAAAACAAATTCCTTTCGTTTTTATATAAAATTAAATTTGAATCAATCATAATATTATCATATTAATAATAAATTTTAATTTTACAAAAAATATTGAAATTAATGTCAAATGTTTTAATGTTCAGTATTAGTAAACATACCTATTTACTTATTTATATTTAATAATATAATAAACTATTAATATAATTAATATAGTTTATTATTTTAATAAATAATTTAATATTGCAATTTTATTTTAATAATTAATTTTAACGGTAATAATTTACAATTTTTAATTATATTCTTAATATATTATTGAAAAATATTTATATTAATATTTTAATAATAAATATACATTATAATTTATAAATATTTAATAATAAATTTTATTTTCTAAAATGACCGGAAAAAATATTGGAATATATACTGTTGGGTAAAAAACTTCTCCGGTCCATTTTGATGTTGACATTAAGTAAATTGGTCTTTCTAAAAAAAAAAAAGAAACATTTTAATTCCTGTGAATTTTGAAAGCAGGTAATTAAAGATGATTGAGGACGATGTTAAATTTTTTTATTAAATTTATTTGATGTGGTAAGAAGAAATGAAATTAAATAATGTAAAATGTTTTAACTAATTTTAGATATATATATTTTTAATTTCTGTGAAAAGAAAACGGTAAGAAAGTCAACATCATAGTCTTCTCAACCTTTTCCACAACAATCCTCAATTCATCAAAGCTAAAACAATAGAAAGCTACTTTGATAGGAAAGAGAGTTATGGAAATGGCAAAAGAATAAACAATGGGTTAAGAAGATGAGTATTGAATGATGGAAATTGTTTTAGGAGAAAATTGGATTCCAAGAGAGATAGAAGGGTTTCTAATTTGTTGATGAGATTGGATTTAATGAAATGAAGAGTTAATTTATCCATAATTTTTTTTTTATGTTCACTAAACCCTAACCTATATCTATATATTAAAGGAATGTCCAAGAGAGATGGCGTTATATGAAGAGTTAATTTACCATTCTCACCATCCTCATTATTTGTCTCCCAAATATGGCGTTATATGCCATTGAGTGGTCCACTACATAAAATTGGACATATTCTGTAGTCATATGCTCATCGTCCCCCAAGGTGATCGGTAGTGTGATTGAACCTTTCACCTCGACAGGGTGGTTCGCAAAACCATACACTGGGCTGGCATTGAATAATGACTGTTCTTTTAAACCCATTTTTCTATATGCTTCCCACGATAGAACTTCTAATGTGCTTCCGCTATCAACTATTATCCTCTTAACTTCGAAGCTGGCGACCATTGCTGAGACTACCATCAGGTCGTTTCCTTCATTGTCACAAATTAGCTTTTCGTCACCGCTTTCAAACTCAACATTTCACTTTTCCTGGTGTCTTGGCCTTTCCAGAGTACTAAGCAACATTACGCCTCTCATGTGTGCTCGCCTTTTTGTGTTCGAATGTATCTAGTTGTCGTTTATGCCTATGATTACATGAATGGTGTCTTGCACCTTCTGTTTTCCTTTGGGGTCTGAACCTTCGAAGCTTTTGCCTCGCTGTGGGCCTTTTCGGTTTACGAATTCAATGAGTTCACCATTCCGTATCATTTCTTCTATAGCATCTTTTAGTGTAAAGTAATCTTTCATCTTGCACTTCATATCATCGTGAAAGACACAAGGGTCCCTGGAGTTCGTTCTTCTACCGGTACTCTGCATTGGGGATAGTTTGGGGAGGATGCCCAAACTCTTCACATGGCTGAGGATGTAAGTTTAAGTGGCATTCAGAGGGTGTAGGCTTCGAACCTCCCCTGGCAGGTAACATCTTACGTGCTCTTGCTGGGGCCTCTAAGGGTTTCTTAATGTGTCACCTTGGATTAGGGCTCTTTGCGACCTGTCAATCCTAACTCGTAAAGATTGGTTGATGGGGGCCTATCTATCGTGTGATCCCTTTATATTTTTAGGTTTTCGGTCTTCTCTTTGAAAATTAACTTGGGATGCTTTTTTAATCTCTTCTGTCTCTGCAAACTTATGGGCTCGCTTGTATATGTAAGCTAGACTTTGCGGCTTGTTATCTATGAATAAATACTAGACATGGTTATTTTTTACTCCCAAGATGAAGGTATCTATCGTTGACTGGTCTCCCAAGTTTTTTATTTTAAGGGTTACTGCGTGGAACCTTTTCATGCAATCTTGAAGGGACTTGCCTTCCCCCTACTTCATTGACATCAGCCCCATGAGCATGTTCATGATCGCTTGATGGGCCCTGAACCTACCCAGGAACATTTGCCCCAACTGTGAGAAATTGTGGACTAAGCCTTGCGAGAGAGAAAGGTCCCAGTCTTTGGCACTTCCTTTCAGCTTTGTCAAAAAGGCTTTATACTTGGCTGTGTCTAACACCTCCAACACGTTCATATAATCTTTATATTACATCAGGTGGGCCCGTGAGTCCTTCTTTCCCTCGAACATGTCTTTAGGTACCCTAAAATCTCGTGACAAGCCCACTGTTGCGATTTCGAGAGCTAGCGAGTTGTTGGAGTAGAACAACCAATCCATATCCTGCGACTCAAGGTGCCGCGCCCGTACGTTGCGACGCAGCTCATCCATTTCGTTAAGCTATTCCTTCATTTGCATACTCCGAGCTTCATCTTGGGTGTTGACGTTTCTTTAGGACCTCGAGTTGTCTGCATGCACTTTTCTTCATAGTTCTTCGTTCTGTTTTAGTAGCTTTTGCTGGAAGACTTGTTGTTCTACAAATCGTGCTTCTTGGGCAGCCACATTTTCCTTTGTGAACTTCATTTATTCTTGGAGGGCCAAGAATTGTTGTGAGGTGCCTCCTGGTTGAGGCGAGATGGCAGTCTCTGACCCCGATGAGAGATTGAGGTCTAATGAAGGGGCAAACCCGCGATAAACAGCATTGTTAAGGTTTTCGGGCGTATCGATGAACTATGCGGTGAACAGGTCTGCCTCATCATGCTGGGCATCGGGACGTGAAGCTTCAGTTTACCCGGAAGAAGAGTTGAAGGAAAAAGTTTTGTTTCGGTGAGTCATTTGGTTTTGGGGTTGAAGGAAACTGAATCAAACTAGAAAAGATTTGTCGATCGGAAGTAAATCCACGCTCACTGCACCAATTGTTGAGCCATGTTTTTCTCATATCCCCTTGAGAGGAATGTTAGGTGTATTTATACATACTCCTATCGTTACTATTACAGCTCATAATTGGGCCCACCATTTTGTCTCAGCCTTGGGGACTCTAGTACTGACATTCCCTGTCTCTAGTGCTAACATTCTCTATGCCCCCTGGTTTGTTGGACGTGTGTCTGCGTAGCACGCGGTCCTTTCTAATCTGGGGGCTGACATCCTCAATGAGCTTCATACCCGTTGGTCACGAGTCTGGATTACTTGTAAGGCTTGCAATCCTTCTTGCGAACATAGTTCGCGACTCCATCCTGCGAGGTGTGCCTGCGAACTCTTCTTGATAGCTGTTTTGGCGAATACGCTTCTTTTGAGTTGGGCCCATCCGAGTTAGAGGTCAGAGACTCGAATCCTTTTAGGACATTTGGGTTAGCGGTTACAGATATATAACATCCTTAATTGTGCATTTTCAAAATTGATCAAAATTAAATTACTTCATTTAAAACAAAAAGATCATTTTGCTCCTTATTGACGTTCTTTTTAGCTTATTGTTTTAGCTTATTAGCAAACTTTCTATAAGAAAAATAACTTTTGAAATAAAACTATTAATTTGAAAATTTATATTTTTACCTTATTGTTTTAACTTATTAGCAAATTTTCTATGAGAAAAACAACTTTTTAAATAAAACTATTAATTTGAAATTTTTTTTACCTTTCTGTTTTAACTTATTAGCAAACTTTCTATGAGAAAAAATAACTTTTCAAATAAAACTATTAATTTGAAATTTAATTGGAGACGATGACAGATTTTTTTTTTTATTTCAAAATTGTTTTGATGTATCTGAGTTTATAAAATTAGATAAGTTTATTCATCGATGCTTTTGAAAAGTATTTTTAGAATCAATAATATTTTTAAAATTATAATCAATATTAAACAAATAAAAAGTATTTTATTTTTTATTTGGTGAAATTAAAGAAAGTTAAGTCTTAGTGCGAAATATAAGAGGTCCAAAAGCCTCTGCTAGCATCAAACCCAAAAAAGAACAAAAGCATGTAAATTCTTAAATGAGAACATTTGAGTGAAGCCTACTCCCTAAATTTGGCAGAGCATTAATACATTGATTTCTTTCTCTGAAGGTATGCTTAATCGTAGTCATCGGGATACTGATTACTTCAGTAGCATCATGCAATCATCAACTAATGTTGCTTTCTCTGGGTTTCCTAGAGAGGAGTCATCGGTATTTAGCTTCTTCTAGCCTTGTTTAGGTGCCTGCCATGAAACTATAATTGTCGTTAGGGGGTATTTCCACTGGAGACAGAGCAAATAATTCCCCCGCCCCACTATGGCTCGTTGTCAAAGTGAAATTTATCGTGGTGTGCAACTGAATATGTGCTATTACGTTGCAACCATAATTCCCATAAAGCAAAGGAGAAGATAAGTTACCAGGGTAACTTAAGCTTGTTGCACCAGTTTTTGCATTCCAGATTTTATTTTATTTCATATTAATATAATTATATTTATTTAATATTAATATAAAATTTTAATTTGTTATATATTTTTTAAACATTTATTTTTATATATTTTTAAAATTTATTATTATATTCTTTGAAAATATTTATATATTTTTTTAGAATTAGGATCAAATTGAGAACATTTGTCAAATTTGAAGGGTATTTTTTTTTTTGAAATTATGATTAAATCTATATAATATGTAAAAGTTGATGGATAAATTTGTTACCACGCCGATTTTTTTAACTACCACGTAAGATTGTTTTTTATGATTTTAATGGGAGTGACCAAAACGATCTAACTATATAACATGAGTGCTTAAATTGCAAACCTTTTATTTTGGGTGCTTAATATGAAAAGTTTTTTACAGTTGAGTAACTATCTGTATAGTTTACCCTTTTAATTAATAGATTTTTGTTTGGTTTTAAATTAGAAAATATATTTATAACATAAAATGTTAAAAAATTTAGTTTTTTTAATATTAAAACTAAAAAAATGAATGTGATGGTTTGATATTAAATTTAAAAAGGAAGAGTTGTTAATTTTGTTTAATTAAAATTTTCTGGTTTACGCATACAAATTAAATTGATATCTGATATTTATTCTCATAATATTTTTTTTTGATCAATTTTTAAAATATCTATATGATAGTGTTGTTATTTTATCTTTATTAAAACTCAAAATAAATGCTAAAGTAGGGGGCTTTCATATCTCAATGTTTTATTATTATATTAAAATTAAATAATAAAAAAAACTGAATGAGTAAAGTTTTATAAAAAAAAAAAATCAAACTTTTAAATTTTAATAATAAATAGCAACTTAGTATTTTAATTTATTGGTTATCTAAACCAAGATGAATTGCAATATACGTGATCATTCCAATCCAAATTAATGTTATTTTCACAAAAGGTAAAAAGGCTAATTAACTGATTTGATATATTTATATATTAATTGTTATATCAAAACTAAATAAATAAAGTTGGATAAATATTAAATAACACTTTGTATTTATCTTTAATTATATTTTCATTTTTTTATTTAAATGATATTAAATTTTATTATCAGACAAAAAAGACATAGAAAAGAGATATGCACATATTTTTATTTGAAATTCTTTTATTTTTTGTATTTTATATATTGATTATTGTAATAATATTAAATTTTAAATTACATAAAAATGTATATTTAGATGATGCAACGCACAGGTGACACTGAAAAATTAATAAAGAAAAGTTAAGAGGATGAGTGGAAGGTATAAGATATGAAAAAAGAAGTGCGGAAAGCATTGGTTTCTTTTAGTGTGCGAATATGATCACTTTGGTTTGGATTCCATCAATTTATTTCTTATTTTCTTTAATTTTACTCTAAATTGTTTTAATAGAATATCACAAGATGGATGATATATACAAATCTTGTTGAAATCAAATAATAATTAATTAAATTTATGATTAGTCATTTTTATAGAAATTTTTTTTATTTGGTAATGTTTACTGTGGTTTATCAAATGTTGAGTTGACGGAAAATATTAAGTTTCAACAATTTACCAAACTTATTTTTTAAAATATATTCCAGTTAGTTGTTGTTTGAAAATTTTCTTAATTATTTATTTATGAGAAGGTTAATAATTGTTAATATGTTGAGTACCAAAGTAACAATTATCCCCAAAATTTTCTCAGGATAGGATCTAGCAAAAAAGAAGGTTTTTAACAAGTAGCATAAAATCACTTTTTCAAAAGTTGGTATATATTCTAACAAGATTCTATACTTCCTCGAAAATGTTAATGGATTTAATTTTCAAAAAAATCGGTGATAAAAAATAAAAATTTAAACAATATTAAGTAACTGTAGTTATATATAAAATCTTTATAAAACAACTAAAAATAAATAAGAGTATAAAGGATTCAACCCAACATTAATAAAAATTATACATAAAACTTTTACTGCTCCACCTATAATTTATTCAAAAATATATATATAATTTTATATGAATATTTTTTACTTTCATCTAATTTAATTTTTATTTTGTTAATTTGGTTGCCAAAAAATATAAACTAAAATGATAGAAATATCAATATTAAATATATCTATATCAAGAGTTTAAAAAGTTCATTTCTTTTATAAAACAACAATTATTTTTTCGATGGGTAATGATTTGGTATACAAATGGTGGAAAGGTTTTTGTTCCATAACTAAGATTGAGATTTTGCCACATGTTTTATTTTTTTTTTAATTTTTTAAATACAACTTAATGACACGTGAAAAAATCTTAACCCCACTTGTGGAGTTAAAACACAGAGGATAATTATTTAATACACCACAAATGGGGTTTTTTAGACTCCACAAGCGAGTTGAGAGTGTAACAGATGTCACATTTATTTATATAATTAAATTTTTATTTTTTATACAATTTATAATACACTTATCAAACTTAATCCGTTTGTAGAATCTTAAACACTCTATGGATAGTACATCAAATAATTTTATATATATATATATATATATATATATATATATATATATATATATATATCTTTTATATTTTGATAAATCTAAAAAATGCATACAAATAATGAGAATAATAATATTTGAATCCAATACATTATGATCTTCAACTTTATTATTTCGACCAAAGTTATATTTGTTTTTTATATCAAATTTTTTTATAAATTGTTATACATTTTTTTTCACCCACATAGTGGGTAGGCCATAATCTAATTATATTGAATCATTTGATTAAGTTTATGTCGCAAGTCAATTGAACACAAATTAATTAATATATGAATAAAAACTTGTTAATTCTACATCGTGAGTTTAATATAATCTAGTTATAAATAATTATTTTTTATATCTAAAGTAATATAATCCTCGATCTTTAATGCCTATGTGTTAGGTGGCACAAAAAATTATTGTAACAAATATTTTATTTTTATAATTAATTTGTTCCTCACCCTATTTTTGCAATTAATTATTTAATATTATTTTTATAAAAAATGAATTCAATTCTTGTATTATTAAAAAGAATAAAAAAGTCAAATATTAACAAAGCTAACATTTACTATTTATAAAATGTCATTTATTGTTAGTTAATAGTTTTAAAGTTTGTATTATTCTGCAAATGAAATCTTTTGTTTAGGATTGAACTTAAAATAACAAAAAATCATGTCATTCTTTAAATAGTAAATATTAAATGGGTAAATTACTATTAATCACTAAATTATGGGTAAGCTTTCGTTTTGGTCATTGAAGTATTCAAAAGTTTTTATTTAAGTCGTAGGACTATTAAAATCGATGCTATATGACTTTCTCTGTTTTTCTCTTTCTTTTCTATAGTTCAGGTTCTATTTCATGAAACAACTTTAGGTATCACGAATCTGCGAATCAAAATTTAAATAACTTTTACCTTCGATCTTCGACATTGACCGTTAGATCAACTTGAAATTAAAGTATGTTTTTTTACTCGTCGATGAATACTAATCTACCTACTGGTCGTTTAATCGTCACTTAGAGCTTGTTGGCTAAACTTAAAAAAAAAAAACTTAATTGCCCAATAACTTAAATAAAATTAATGACTTAAATGAAAACATTTAAATAATTTAATGACCAAATTATAAATATTTTTAATCAAGTGATTAAAACAAAAATTTATTTATAATTTAGTCACTAAGTTAAAACTTATTTTAGAAGTAGAGGGACAATTTAATAATAGAATTATTAAATTGAATTGGACACAATGACCTGCTAGATATCTTGACCCAAAGAGTGCGTATAGTGCTTTCGTTAAGAGTGGTTTATAATCCAATAGCATATTAAGCTTCTTAAAAAAAACCAGGAGCATCTTGTTTGCCTGAAGAAAAGAACAATTTTGGTTCCTTTCGTCTCACATAACATAAGGATTTCTGCACCAAATATTCGGGTTTGCTTTGATGAAATGAGGTAAGCCAGTGTGTATATATACATATTCTTGCTTTACCAAACCCCCAAAACTTTTACTGTGTTTCTTTATTCTGCTTGTTTACATATAATACGATATAAATAAACCAATTTTATCAAAGAAAAGAAGGGGAAGAAGAAGAAGATGAGATGGGTAATTTTCTTTCTAAACGGAAGCTGAAGCAGATGCAAATTTTTGAATATTTAAAAAGAAAAACATCCATGTCCGCCGCACCGCTGCAAATTTCTACACGCGGAGGGGAAAGCACTGCTCCGATTAATGAACCTTCCGGGCCACAAAGAAAGCAATCTACAAAGCAGAAGTATGGGTTTATTCCTGATCATTTCTCAACCTTCGATCAGGTTCCCTCTCCAACTTTAAATCTAGTTCAAATATCTTCTTCTTTATTATTATATTTTTGTTGATATTTTGAGGGGGCGTAATTCGGTAGCTAATAGTATACATATTTTCCTTCTTTTTTACACAGAGAGAAAAAAGAAGTTGAAGTGTGTGGAGTTTGTTTTATTATTCTAAACAAATTAAAAAGAAAAAAATGTTTAAATAGGTGATTTGAATTTAAAGTTGATTTAGGTGTGATGATGTTGGGATTAAGTCATTTGATGCCTTTGGGATAATGGGGGTATTGGATTATAGAGAAGGGAGAAGGGAGAAAGAAGAGGAGAAAATGAAAAGAGAGTTTAAAACGCGTGATATGATTTTTTTAATCTGGAATTCTAATACAAATATTGTGTTAAAAATAATTGATAGATAAGACAAAGGTATTATTATATTTGTATCAAAGGCAGCAGGCTTACCAACGGTATCTGTCAAGTCTCAGGTTTTAGTCTAAGGCTCCGTAGGTTTGTTTGTCAGTAAAATATTTTTTAAAAAATAATTTTTAAAAATAATTTATTTTTCTAGAAATGATTTATTTTTTTGGTGTTAGGATGAATCTATGTAAAATATTTTCCGTTGTTTGGTAGATTTCTTTAAAAAAACTATTTTAAATTAAACAAATATATATTTAAGAATTTATTATCTTTTTATTATTTATTTGAGTTTATTATAAATATATATATTAATAAATTTATATTTTAAATTGTTTTTACATATATTGCAATGATTTTAAGTGCCAACTAGATTTTAAGTATATCTATTAATACATACTTCATCCGGCTAAATTATACAATTTTCACTCAAATGCATAATTTAGCCGGATGAAGTATTTATTAACAGAATATGGTGAGAGTGGATGAAGATTTTCCGGAAAATGTCTTACTGATTAAAAATCTGTGAGACATTTTCTCTAAAATGCCTTCTCATTTTCCCGTGTTTTTAAAAACATTTTACCAATATAAGTTATTTTCAAGTAAACAAACACTGGAAAACACTTTCCGGAAAATATTTTCCTAGTAAACAAACGAACCCTAAATACAATATTATTTAGTAAGGTCTCTGCTCCGAAGCAATCAGTTTCTACATTTATCCACCTTTTTCATTTATCTAATTTACAACTGATGTTAAATAATTATTTTTTAAATATAAAGTAACCCAATAAACACGAATTATTCCATTTCAATTTGTATACATAAAAATTAATAACATATTTCATGTAGGTTAAATTTTTAATAATACAGATAAAGGGATAAAAATAAAAAAATAAAAATTATGTAGTATACCAATTTTAATATTTTAAATAATAATAATAATAATGTCGCACTCCACTAGTATCTTGTCGCTTGTCGCGCGCTACCACCCTTTTATGCAGCGTGTCCCAAATTTCCAAGTCAATCATACCTTCAACTTCATTAATATTATTTTTCTAATGCCTATTTTATAATTTTATAAAATATTTCAACTTATTAATCATAGCGTAGCGCATAAATTTGACAAATAAACTTGGTAAACCAGTTTAAAAATAAAAAATAAAATCTCTTTTGGATAAAAATTTCGACTTTATTTTAAAATTCAATTTTTAAGAAATAAGGAGATAAGCTTCACTGCCTTAATGTTTACAAGTTCACTATAGCTAAAAACTCCAAGTAAAATCACATGCGGATGAATTATGTGTTGGTCATTATACCTGCATGAGTAGCTAATTCGTTATATAATTCATCTTAGGGGCAATGTATTGGTGTTATAGCATAATCATGAAACATGTATGTTAACATCTCTCAAGTCCTGAATAAGCTCCGATTTTACTGCAGGTTACCCAGGCTTTAAAAGAAGCTGGTCTAGAGTCATCTAATCTCATACTCGGAATCGATTTCACGAAAAGCAATGAATGGACAGGTTAGTTTCCACCAACTTATTGAGCAATCCTGATGTAGGGAAGCAATTCAAAACCTGCCATTACTTTAGCTTCTATTTTAAGAAAGATCAATTTTTTTATTTCCCAACTTTCTGTTGTTTCTTTTTTGGTTTTTTAATTGGTATCTTAGAAGCCAATACGTCAATGTTTTTATTGAAGGCAAAGTATCATTCAACAACCGGAGTCTACATGCAATTGGTGATACACCAAATCCATATGAGAAAGCCATCTCCATCATCGGAAAGACTCTGGCTCCATTTGATGAAGACAACTTGATACCTTGTTTCGGCTTTGGTGACGGTACGATGTCTGCTCCAGTTGTTAATCTTTCCTCTACCTTTTCATCTGTTTATCTAATAGAGTTGCTGGTTCGAATGTCACAGCTACCACGCATGATACGGAAGTGTTTAGCTTCCACAATGATCGTTCATCTTGCCATGGATTTGAAGAAGTCTTAGCTTGTTACAGAAAGATTGTTCCAAACTTGAGACTAGCTGGTAATTCACATCTTTCCTTGGTCTTGGCAATTTTAACATGTCCATTTTGACATTATATCATGACTACCTCATTTGTGCCAAATTGTAATGGCATCGAGCATGTATGGTGTGACGTAGGACCAACTTCTTACGCACCTGTAATCGATGTTGCTGTTGACATTGTGGAAAATAGTGGTGGTCAATTCCATGTCTTAGTTATCATTGCAGATGGCCAGGTTCTATCTCATGCCTGCTTTTTCTCCTTGTATGAGTAAATTCTTGCTTTCTCTCTCTCGCACTCTCACTCAATGTATGTCCGAATTTGTTTTCTTTTCATGTTAATTATGAAGGTCACACGAAGTGTTAATACAAGTGGCACAGAGCTCAGTCCACAAGAAGAAAGTACAATCAATTCAATTGTGAATGCAAGGTACAACCTTATCCTATTGATCCCTTCTTGTTGCTTTAGCCTTCAGTGACCGTTAAAGCCGTCCTACAAAGAAACCATGCTATCCATGCTATCTGATTGTATATTGTCAATTATGATTCGATCGTGCTAAAGCAGAGGCTTTTTTTTTTTTTTTTTTTTTCCCAAATTCCAGCTTATACCCACTGTCCATTGTTCTGGTTGGTGTTGGTGACGGACCTTGGGATGATATGAAGAAATTTGATGATAAGATTCCGGCACGCGAGTTTGACAACTTCCAGGTTTCGTTCATGCTAGAAGAAAAAAAATAAAAAATAGTGTGATAATTATAGCAAACTGATTAATAGGATGAAAAGGAAATGTATTTTGGTTTTCATGTCTAGTATTTTTGTGCAGTTTGTTAACTTCACAGGGATTATGTCCAAAAATATAAGTCCAAAGGAGAAGGAAACTGCTTTTGCGCTTGCTGCTCTCATGGAAATCCCTTTACAGTACAAAGCAGTGATGGAACTTGGCATTCTTGGGTGAGTTAATCTTCAATAAATTAACTTAGTTTGCTCTCAACTAGGAAACTTGTAATTTACTCAATTATTATTAACATATGAAATTGCATTGAACAAATGAAGACAACGAACTGGAAAAGCCAAGAAAGTAGTTCCACGGCCTCCCCCAGTTTCCTACCGTAGACCTACACCTGCTCCACCTGAGCGTATACCGAGCAATGTCTCATCATCATCACCTGCAGATGATCAGACCCAGGTATATATATCTGTGTGACATGCATGCATGCTTGCTTCTATTAAAACATGATTGATTGTTCTTCCTAAACTATATAATCTTAAAAAAGTGACCTTAGAGCATTTGTTAGCAAATCCCGGAGATAAGAAATGTGTAAAATGGATCAATCTTAGTTACATTGGAAATGTATAATTATTATGAAATCTTTTCGTAATATATATGTTTTTATGTTGTAAAATTTGCCCATAACTAATTATGTTTGCAATTGCAATGTAAATGTAGGCTACATGCCCAATATGCCTTACGAATACAAAGGACTTGGCCTTTAATTGCGGGCATACGGTGAGTAATTCTTTTTTTCTCTTATCCTTTAAATTCTCCCAATAAATAAAAAAAAAAGAAGAAAATTTTGGAGTTGAAAATAATTATATATATGTTATGATGGCAGACTTGCAGGGAATGTGGGTCAAAAGTGTCGAATTGTCCAATATGCCGCCAAAGGATTACTAATCGTCTTAGGCTGTTTACTTGATTTCCATATTTATGTACAGCTTTCCAAGTGTTGATGATTTCAGACTCAGTAAATCATTAATTAGGTTTTTTTTTTATTATTTTATTTTACAAATTTAATTTATACTTGTTGGGTGAGGATTTGAATTTCTGCGTTAAGCTATTAATTTGCACATATATAAAAGTAGTTTGTTTCAAATAATTATCAATAAATACCTAGGTTTTTTTCTGAAGAATTTCATTGCTTTTCCTAATTTTCCTGTTGGTTCATGCCTAGCAAGACAACATCTTGTTAAGACAAAATCCATGATAAAAAATTAGGACATAGTAAATTTAACTTTCTAAATCTAACAAATTCTTTCCATCATGTGTAAGTTGTTAACATGTCGATATTAACATAAATCATAATCTACGTTGCCAACATTGCTTGCCATGTACAAACATTAGATGATTACAAGTTTCTATCATTGCCTGAAGATCACGGCTTTTTTAACCAAATATACTAGTTTAAAGATTTATTTAGTAAATTAGTTTCCTTCATCATTTATTTAGTGAATTATACGAAGTTCGCACCAACTTCAATTTCTTCCATTTTCTCAACCAATCAATTTATGTTTCAGCACATCAGGGTTTGAATTCAACTAGTTTGAAGGAAAATACAAATTAGATTTCTTGTTTAAGATTTTGAAGTCATAAAATTTTGTCCTACATGCAAGCACAATTGAGGATGGAAGTCTAATATGTTGGAACAACACATTGAAGGATTCAGATTGAATAGATGGAAGATTGAGATGATAAAACAAGTTCTCTACATGAGTTGATGGAAGTTTGATGACTAAAATGATAAAACAAGCCTCTACATGAATTGATGGAAGCTTGTTCAATAATAGGTAAAATGTAAAAATAATAATGGCAAAGGTGGGGAGACTTGAATATCATATATACAGACACATTCACAACAGTTTAAGGGGAGAAGTTTTTTCACCTTCATTCCTTGATCATTTTTAGCATCTTCTTGGTTTTATCTTTCAAATCTGCTACAAAATGAGCAACATGTTTTATGTTGTGGTGAACTATAATAGTCAGATTCGTAATACAGGCATCGATGTAATCTTCGAGTCTAAAAGTCTAATTAACATGATGTTTAGAAAGAACATCAAGTCAGTGGAAAAGAGGCGCAAATTGGAGATTTGATTAGGTTGTTAAGGTATAGATTTATTACATGTGATGATCCAGTCAGATACTCGACAATTCATTTAGCGGATAATGATGATGATATACAAACAATGGATTCAGTTCATAAGTTTAATAGTATAAGAAGAGTTGACCTATATGTCGAGCTCAACAACATTGTAGAAGGACATGAGGGGTGATATTTCAAGCTCATTTATGACCACTTTAATGGATTCACAAATGGGAATGCCAGACATGACATACGAGTAGATTAATAGCTTTGTATCATTGTTGGGAACGCCTTATATGTCTGATGAATACAATTAGACAGAGATACAATTAGGATATTTCTAATTGTAGTTTCCAACATCCAAATTCAGTGATGCTCCTAATCCATATGAGGTGCTGTCAACTTTTACTGGTATATACCATTTCCAACAATACGAGGGGTTGTCCATTTCTTTTGGAATACACCATTTCCAACCAAAGCAAGAAGTCTATAAGAATTTGACTGGATTGTTATTTGGAGACCTTGTTGATGATTTTAGTGATGCCGATTTGGAGACAATGGAACCTTTAAATGCTGATGATGTTGGATAGGATAATTTGGAATTAGAATCTTTAGCTCGTATGTTGGAAGTTAACTTTGACGAGATGAAAGGTCTTAAGTTTCCAGAGTATCCGTACATCACTCTAGGTTATACCACCCCATCCGCTACATATTTAGAGCAATTGGTTGCTAGTGCTCAGTTTCCAATGAAAGAGGTTATCATATTAGCCATTCATGAGTACAATGTTAAGGCATTCACAAATTATAGAATGGATGTATCTACAACTTTAACATATGTAGGAACATGTGTAAAATTCAGTGATGAATGCAAGTGGCGAATATGAGCCTCATTTCTAAAGAGGAAACAATTGTGTGAGATAACCAAATACAATGGTTCTCACACCTACACAGTTCCAATGTTATCCGAAGATCATTGTAAATTAAGTTCAGATATGATAGCTAAAGAAATAACACTACTAGTGGAAGCAAATCCGAGGGTTCTAGTTTCGATGTTAATCGTGGATATTTGTTCCTGGTTTAAATATCAAGTATTGTATGCGAAGGCATGGAAGGCAAAGCAAAAGGCATTGGCAATTATGTTTGGAGATTGAGATGATATTTATAGAAAATTTTTGAGGTTTTAGGCGACATTGCAACAACATGTATCGAGCAAGGGCACTATAGTTGAGTTGGAGACTTTGCCTGTGTATGATGGCAATTGACTAGCCTGGGGTAAGATAATTTTTAGTTGCGTCTTTTGGACATTCAATTATTGCATCGAAAGGTTTTCGTATTGTAAACCCATTGTCCAAAATGATGGTATATGGATTTATGAGAAATACAAGTAGATTTTTCTCCTAACGGTATCATAAGATAGGGATCAAAATGTTGTCCCACTAGTCTTTGCCATTTTAAGGGTTAAACAACTGAGGTATGGAGTTTTCTTTAAGGAATTTATCACAGTAAATTCTAAAGAAAGACAACGTATGCCTTATATTTAATAGAGCCTGAGGCATACTTGCTACTATGGAACATGAAGAGTATGAATGAACTCCTCCGTATGCTAATAATGTTTTTTTCATCTAACATATTAGAGAAAACTTTATGAAGGATTTTAAGAACAATGATTGGTGTAAGAAAGTTGTTAACATTAGTATGATTTATTTATTATGTTTTAAGGCATAGTCGAGATGTGGTTTAGGTTTTAGTTAATAATGCATTTCTTTATTTGTGTAACAAGATACAAACTTGTTAGACCTCTATTTTAGTAGAGGTACACAACTTTATGCTTATATGATGATAGTATCGAACCATGGCTAGCTCAAATAGAGATTGATCAATTGGCTTAATATTATGGAGGATGACGTTATGGCCACATGACCACAAACCTTGTCGAGGCTACTAACTTCGTTTTGAAAGGGACATGTCATCTTCCTATAAATGGTGTGGTGAAATAGACTTACTTCAAGATAGGTACTCTTTTTGCCAAAATGGAAACCAGTTCGAGGTACTAATTAACGGTGGCCACACATGGTGTAAAACATTGACCAATTCTATGGAAGAAAATCAGAATAAGTCAAACTAGACGTTGGTGCATGGATTTACTTAGAATAATCAAACTTTCACAATTGTTGAAATGGTAAGTTTGCACGAAGGATTCATTATGGGAACATACCTAGTACATTTGCATCAAAGATGGTGTGACTGTGGAAGGTTTCAAGCTTTTTGATTCTCGTATGCACATGCAGTTGCATAACTTCTTATTGTTGCATTGATCTAGTGAGTTATGTCGACAAATGTAACACCCCTTACTCGACTCGATCATCAGGTTTGAGTTACAGGATGCTACATTCGTTGTCGGAGCAACTACTTTAACACCCTGATACCCAACCCGATCGTTGGGTTCGAGTCACAAGGTGTCACATTCATTGCCGGAATAACTATGTTCAAACGACATTAGATTTATACTATTAAATGATTAATTTCAACCAAAACATTTATACAATACAATATACAATCATTTTTGGGTCTTAGACATGTTGGAAAAAATTCGGTTTGAAAATAATTTACTTGCACAGCAGAATGAAGGAATATCACAAAGAACATACAAGAAACCACACTTAATTTCTCAATATTGTACTGAGAATAATCTTGCTTATTTCTAATTTTGATGAATGTATTTATAGACAAATAGAAGAGGAAAAACTGCTATTAACAGCATAACAGATCTTTAACAAATTAAATCTAATATTTACCCATTAGCTACAACTTTTGTGACTTGAAGTTTCTCCCTTAACCAATAAAAATAAAGTGATGATAAAGGTTTGGTAAGAATGTCAGCAACTTGATCATATGTTGGAACTTCATAAACAGTCAACTTTCCAGCCGCAACTTTCTCTCGAACAAAGAAAAGATCAAGTTCAACATGTTTGAATTTAGAGTAGAGAGCCGGATTGGTAGCAACAGCTACCGCATTGGAATTATCACACCAAATAGTAGTTTTGTCAACCGAGGCTAGATGAAGTTCACTTAACAAGGACTCAAGCCATGTAATGTCTACCACAATGGCTATTATACCTTGTTATTTTACTTTAGTTGTTGAACGAGAGACAACTTGTTGTTTCTTGGAACACCAGAAAACCGGATTCCCACCAAGGTAGACACAATACCCAATGGTTGAGTGACGGTTGTCAAAATCCAAACCCCAATTTGCATCAGCGTACCTAATGAGAGACAATCATTCAGAAGGTCGAATCTGTAACCTACAGTCAATAGTATCACACAGGTAGCGTAAAATTCGCTTGATGATAACAAAATGAACATCAGTGGGGGCGTGCATAAACTGGCATATACAATTAATAGAATAGGCAATGTTAAGTCTAGTAAGAATTATGTATTGTAATGCTCTTGCAATGCTACGATACTCATGTGGATCGACAAGAAGTGTACCCATGTGTTTGGACAACGGACAAGAACTAATCATGGGTGTAGTTACTCCTTTAGCTTTGTCCATATGACATCCTTCCAAAAAATCAAGAACATACTTTCGTTGATAAAGATGAAGTCTACCATTTTTGAGGTGAGTCACCTCAATGCTTAAGAAATAGTGAAGAAAACTTATATCCTTGAGTGAAAACTCATTGTGGAGTCAGTTAACAAAAACATCAATCTTTGTACTTGAGTCACCGGTAATAATAATGTTATCCACGTAAACCAACACATATATATGAAACATATTGGTAATGCGAACAAATAAGGAGGCATCGAATTTGGAAAGCTCAAAACCAATGAAAACAAGAAATACCTTCAATTTATCAAACCAGGCTCTTGAAGCTTGTCGTAGACCATACAAGGTTTTATTCAACCGACATACAAGGGTTGCCTATTTTCATCCGTTCGGACATAACCGAGAGGCTGCTGTAAGTACATTGCCTCGGTCAAATCACCATTAAGAAAAGCATTGTTGACATCTACTTGTCACAACTTCCAAAATTTAGTTACGGAAACAAAAAGAATTGTGCGAATTATAGTAGATTTGACCACCAGACTAAACGTTTCACGAAAATCACACCTAGGAACCCAAGGACATTATTTTCAAATCAATCTCCTTTTTCAACGAGCCATTATACCATTAGGATTGTGTTTTATCTTGAAAATTCATTTGCAACCAATCTCCTGTTGACTCGGAGGTAAGGGAACTAAATTCCAAGTGTTGTTATGAAGCAAAGCATCATACTCCTCTTGAGTAGCCACCCTCCACTCAGAACTAACAAAAGCTTTGTTCAATATTGCGAGGTTTATGTTTGACAAGTTTAACTGTCAGGATTTTTAGTTTAAAAATACCAATTTTCGACTGAGTTATCATAGAATGAGTATTGATCAAACGAGGACCAACTGATAGAAGAGTATCATCAACAAGGATAGGAACTTCTGGTGTAAGAGGAAGGATCAGAGATACTGTTAAAACAAACACTAGCATTCCCTTTAGCTAAATTCAAGTCTTGAAACAGAGATGTCAGAACATGAGTAGGCTTGGTGGAATGAGCTTCCGGGTTGACCAAAGGAGCAACTATCGAGGCAAAAAATAATTTGAGTGTTGAATGAAAATGTATGACTAGGAGGAAAGTGGTGATACGATCCGATCCCGGGGGCATAGACTAAGTGCTAGATGAAAGGGCAAACAAGAACCAATTCTCATCAAACACCATGTGATGAGAAACAAACACCCGACCATTCGAAGCAAGATATTAATAAAATTTATGTTGGGAGCTATATCCAAGAAAAGTGCAAGGTTGAGACCAAAACTCCAACTTATACTGACTGAACGAATGAAGATACGGATAACAACAACACCCAAAAACCTGAAGATGACCATAATCTGAATGACGTGTAACTCTCGAAATAACCCTGCACGCCCATCTACTAGCCGTGTGGTAGGCCATGTAACTCATTGATTTGCATATAAAAGAACCTTCAGAAGACAGACGGTCGTGTGAGTCACACGCCTGTGTCTCAGGCCGTGTGGACCTAAAATTCAACTAAAACAAGCCAGTCCCAACACCAATTCATGCATAGTCATTTGAACCATATGTGCACACCTACAAGGCATCAAACCATACCTAAACATACATATATATATATATATATGTCATTTCAAGACCCTAATTCAACTAACCAATATGCCATTTAATGGCACCTCAAATACACACAACAACAGTTTCCTAAACATGCATATTTTACCACACTTCAATCACCAGTTACTAGTTCAAAACTTACCAAACATGCCACAATTTGACTATCACCATACCATACCAAATCAAAGCATACCATTTAATTTATTCAAAAACATGCAACATAAGATAGTCAGAATGACATAATTTTGACAAAGCATCAAATGATACCAAAATAAGATAACATCCATAACTTATACAAGTCAATTCAACAACTAAACATTCATCATAATGACATTACAATTCAACTTATACATGCCATTATAACATTGGCCAAAACATTCAAAAACTACCGATATTTATGCTGGATCATGTGATAGATCTTCGACTAGCTTCTAAACAGGTCGAGCTTTCGATAATCTATAAAATATAGGAAAGTGACTACGTAAGCAAGTAATGCCTAGTAAGTTCATAGAAAATAAAACATAATTTATCATTTCATTTACATAAAAATAAGTATAAGCATAATGTAACCCAAACTAAAAGCTTGGCACAAGCCTATGCATCATTATTAATACACAAGTTAGTGCATTATACATAATTCATTTGAATCATTCATATGATAAGTTATTACCATGTAGAAATACATCATTTGATTCATACATCCTTTCCTTGAGCATATACATAATTCCATTTGAAAACTTACCAGTTCAATCCATTTTCTTGCCCGTTGAACCATCTAGAATTTTATCGAATACTCGAGAAAGCTTACACGAACTGTGCTTAAACATATAACTGTAACCATAACCTTTCCTTTACATCATTGCTCACACGAGTTGTGAAATGGGCCTACTTACACGAGCTATAGGTCAGAATGTAAGCTACACGATGCTACTCACACGAGGTGTGGAGTATCCACAACAAATGCAGGACCTCAGCCATCGGTAGGACATTCAAGACTAGCACCCGAAACATGAAATCTCTAATAACATGACATTTGTATCCTACGAATTCCTAAGGTTCAACTAAGACTCGATAACCATCACTGCATTAATTTATTTATACATCGATCAATTCACATGATAAATAACATATTAACATACGATTTGAAATAGCATTAAAAAGATAACTATTCACACGAACTTACCTCGACATCTAGTGGCGTGAAGGTTAAATCGAGCTATTTCGAAGCTTTAGATTTGCCTCGATCTAAGTCTGTACGTGGTCTATCTTGATCTAAATAGAAAATTTCAATTCCTTTAATACTTCTAGTATTCAATTCGGTCCACATTTCATTTTTATGCAAAATTACTATTTTCCCCTAACATTTTAACTTTTCACAATTTAGTCCTTAAGCTTATAAATTGAAATCCAAGCATTTTAATCCCCCATTCAAGCTAACTAAATTCTTTAGAGACTTAATCCAACCCAAAAAAATCATCATTTCATAAAATTGTCATGAACTTTTACTATTTTTACAAACAAATCCCTAAATGCAAATTTCATCAAAAATCACCTTACAAAACTTGTTTAGTTATAAAAAAAGATTCATAATCTAGAATTTAACATCAATAACCATTCAAAAAATTCATGGCATAAACCTCAATATCTAATAGTTTTACAAATTAACCCTTGGGCTAGCTAGATTAAGCTAAAACGACTTTAAAAATATAAAAATAATTAAAAACGGGGCCAAAATTACATACCATGCAAGTGCTTAAACCAACCAATTCTTCAAAGCTCAAAAATGGCTAGTTTCCTTTCAATTTTGGTGGAGAAAACCAACTGAGAATATGATACCATCTTTTCTTTATTTTAGTTTTAGTTTATTTATTAAATTACCAACTTAACCTTTACCATTAACTTTAAAATCCATTAATTCATGCCCATAAATGTCCATTAACCCTAATAATGGAATAATTATCTTAAAACCACTTAATTTAATATTTTACAGCCATTTGACCTTTTTAACTAATAAAACTTCACTTTTACACTTTTTATGATTTAGTCCTTTTCACTTAATTAATTATGCAAATATCAAAATTTCTTAACAAAATTTCAATAAAACCCTAATATAATCCCGTAAAAATTAAAATAATAATAAAATAACTTACTCATTGGATTTGTGGTCTCGAAACCACTGTTCTGATATTACTGAAAACAGGCTATTACAAACCATTTCCAATTTGTTTTTGTTAAAGTTTCGGGGAATACATTTAGGCAGCCTTTCTTTGTCACCTTTATATATGGTAGCCCCGATAGCCGTAAAAGAAGAAGCCTTTAGGGGGTTTACATAGTATGATTTCGATGGATGATTCCTTGTGGATGGCGATTGGTGATTTTAATGTTATTCTTTCCTCCAATATGAAGAGACGAGGTCAGGCTGTAGGGAAAATATGTGCAGTATTTGGAGATTTTATGGAGTCAACCCAACTACACGATTTGGGTTTTAGAGGGTCGTAGCTCACATGGCAAAGAGGGTATTGTTGAGCGTTTGGATAGGGCCATTTGCAATGATGCATAGAACTTTGCTTTCCCGGATTCAATGGTGACACGCTTACCGCGGCTTAAATCTGAACATAGACCTTTATATTTGTCCTTGTGGCCTAAACACTAATTATCCAGAGGATGTCTGTTTAGGTTTTTAGCGAGTTAGGTTGAGCATTCAACTTTATTGTATTTTGTCAAAAGCAAATCGAGAGTTTCTGACAACATGTCAATTGCACACTCTAAATTTACAGATTAGATGAAATGCTGAAATAAAGAAGTGTATGGACACATAAATACTCATAAAAAGCACCTAAGTTGGAAGTTTAAAAATATTGAGATGGTGCTTGATAGAGAGTGAATTCTAATTATCTTAAACAAGTTGAGATGGAGGTGCGTGAGGAACTGGAAAATGTATTACACCATGAAGAAGTCTTATGGAACCAAAAAGTTATTTATGATTGGTTGATGTTAGGGGACCGCAACACCAAGTTTTTTATACACGTACTTTGAGGAGAAGAAAGCAAAATAGAATAACTGTCCTGAATAATGATTTGGGTGAGTGGGTTTTGGAGGAGGATCAATTGAAGTTGGAAATGATCAAGTTCTTTACGAATTTTTATGGTGAAGACCTTGGCCAAATAAGAAGGTTACCTCCTAATACCTTTTTGCGGTTAAATGATGGTGACACTTCTCTCTTGAATCAATCAATCTCTATTGAAGTCTCTCAGAAGTGATGGTTTTCACACTTTATTCTATCAGAGCAAGTGGGAGCATGTGGGGCCTTCAGTTTGTAATTGGTTTAAGAGCATCTTTGATGAAGAAAGTATTGACCCTGACTTGAAAAACTTCGGATGGTTTCTCTCAATTTTGGCCAATTAGCCTCTGTTTTGTCCTTTATAAATTGGTTATAAAGATCATCGCAAATTGCTTCAAAGTTGTCTTCCCAGTATCATAGCTCCCAAGTAGACTGAGTTTGTATCAGGACAGAATATCACTGATAATATTATCATTGCACAATAGGTTTTTCACTCTATGAGGAGTACTCAGAAGAGAATGAGGTGGATGACCATCAAAATTAATCTAGAAGAAGCGTATGATTGTGTGCGTTGGGATTTCATTAATGCCTCTTTTCAAGCTGCAGTATTCCTAATTTCTTATGTAATGTTATTTTGAATGCTATTTCAAGTTCCACTATACAGGTGTTATGGAACGAGGTTCCAACTCAGAAATTTTAACCTCCGATGGGTGCTCTTTATCTCCCTACTTGTTTATTATTTGTATGGAATGGCTGGCCTAAAGGATCCATTTTGCCAAGGGCTCCGAAAATTGGTCCCTTATTTGTCTATCTAAAATCAGCCCACCTTTATCGCATCTTTTTTTCACAGGCTATTTGATATTATTTAGACATGCTGATGAACATCAAACTCAAATTATCAAAGGTATTCTAGATAAGTTTTGAGAATTTTTGGGCCATCGGATCAATATGCGGAAAATAATTATCTTCTTTTCGAAAGGCGTAGATGATAGCTTAAGAAGATACATAAGTGGATATTTTGGTTTTCAGGAAGTGAATAACTTGGGCTCTTACCTTGGGGTGCCTCTTTTTCACAAGAAGGTCACTAATAACACGTTATGATTTGTGATCGACAAGGTGCATAGTAAACTATCTAGTTGGGATGTCAGACAGCTCTCCTTAGCTGGTAGGGTGACTTTGGCTCAATCGATTCTGCTTTCGATTCCTAATTACATCATACAGACTATGGTGGTTCCCAAATGCCTTTGTGATGAGATTGAATGCATTGTTAGAATAAGATGGCCTAGGTGAATTGGGACTCTGTGTGTCAACCTAAACCTCATGATGGTCTTGGTCTATGACATTTGAAGGCTCACAATACATCCATCATTATGAAGGTTGGATTTAGCATTGTTTTGAATTCTAGGGCACTCTGGGTTTGGGTTCTCCGGTCGTAGTATGGGGTTGCAAGTGGTTTGCCTGAAAACACTTCAAGAGGACGGTGTTCATTTTTATGGAAATCTTTATCCAAAGTATGGCTCCTCATTCGTGATAACTTATTATGGTCTATTGGAAATGAGAATTCTATTAACTACTGGTGGAACCCTTGGATTCCGAACTGCGGACCTTTGCTTAATCAATTTCCTTCTACTTCCAATCTCAACATGGATTGCCCTCTTAAAGATATGACTACAATCGATGGTTCATGGAATTTGGACCTTTTCAGACTTTAGGTTTCTGAATAAGTCATTAGTAAGATTGTAAATGTTCCACCGCCTTATCCAGATTCTGGCCCTAATAGAATCATTTGGGGAGCTTCTTCAACTAAATACTTTTCCCTTAAGAATGCATATGGTAAAATCTGAGAAGGTTCTTTGCATTCAAAAGAGCCGATTTGGGAAACTACCTTTGAACTTCAAAGGCCCACATCGAATTTGTTTCTTCCTTTGGCTTGTTATCAAACAACGCTTGCTTACGAATGCTGAAAGAGTAAGGCGAGGGATTGGAAATGATAGTGCAGGTACTTTTTTTGGACATGAGTTTGAAGAGGTTGTACACGTTCTTAGATTGTCCTATTGCTAGAAGCGTTTGGGACAAAATCGTTCCAAATAGAGCACTCTCTAGTTTCTATATTGGATCTCTTTAGGAATGGATAATAGGGAACTTTCAAAACCATCAGACTCTTTCTTTGGTTGGGGCCGATTAGCCATGTCTGTTCGGGATCATCTCTTGGCAAATTTGGAATAACCACAACATGCTTACTTTTTAAGGTATCCCGTGAAGCAATGATGAAGCTCTTAAAGCTTCACTTAGCTGGGCAAGACAATATACTTTTGCTTTCAAAAGCTTGTCTCTTAGAAGTCAAATTTCTCATGATAGTCCTTCCATACATAGAAGTTGGGTTTGCTTAAACATGGATGGATCGATTAGACATGATGAAGATTTGCTGCAACTGAAGGCTTAGTACGAGACCAAAATTGTGGGTGGATCATTAGGCTTTGTAGATACTTGGGATATTGTACAGTGATGGAGGCTAAGCTTTGGGGTATTTTAAATGGGTTAAAGCTTATTTCAGATAGGAGATTTGAAAGGGTCTCAATCCAAACAGACAGTCTCGAGGCAGTTATTGCCATTCAGGAGGATGCTTCTACAAGCTCGAATTCAACTCTACTCAGAAGAATTTATCAGATCCTGATGAAGATAAAGCAGTGGAAGATCCAACACTTTCCCCGGGATGAAAGCACAGTTGCAGATAGTCTAGTTAAGAAGATTCGTGACAGAAGGCCACGATTAAGATTGTTTGATGATCCTCCCTTGAGGGTCTAGTTTTTTTGAGTTTGTATCTTTCAATTTTTCACACAAACAAAAAAAAAAAAAAAAAACCAATATGACATTCCTTTTTAATAAGTATTTTCTAATTTATTAATTTTAAGATACAAATTCAAATTTGGTAGATGTAAAACACAAGATAAATTACGATTAATGTTATCTAGCCGTTTGTATTGAACTCTATCTATATGGAAAAGTTTTCAGTTAAAAAATTGTTTTTAATTGCTGAAACTAGGATACAAAAAACTTATTTTTTACGAATCAAATATTTACTTATTTTAGTGTAATATATTATAAAGCTAAATCGGGCCCAAATTTAATTATTTAAATCAACATTTATTTTCTTTTTGGAATTACAAGTCTCATTTATTGTATAAGTTAATTTCTTAAGCCTAATATTTTATGAGGAAGAACTCTCAGAAAATTGAAAAAATCTTTGCGTACCCCAATATATTGACAAATCTTATTTTGATTTGTCTTAACTTCTTCTTTTTTTTTTTTAAACAAATAATTATGAGTATACATAATCAATTAAGTAGTGATACTTCATAGCGACTCACAATATTATAATATTTAACAACTTATTTTATTGTTACACATAAATTTTAAAATTTGTCATTGTGATTAATACCTTGAAAATTGTATATATTCAACAATGATATTTAAAAGTTGTTGCAAATGTTTTTGTTTTACATAATCACATCTAATTTTGTTGCAAAATTTCATAACAATATAAAACATCATTACGAAATTGGGTTGCTAATACTTATTTTTCTTGTATTGGCTATTAAATTAGCTCCAATGAGACAAAAATAGCTACAATGGCAAGGTAGATTATTGTAATGGTAAGATTGAAGGCTATAATGATGAAATCAAAATCGATGGTAAAATCTTGCTTATATCACAAGGTAAATTACCATGTATCAAGATAAATTTGTAAAAAGACCACAATTAAAAACATTAGATTAAAATAGGTTCACATATATAATAATCTTTTAATTATTTAATATTTGTGGGATTAATTAGTAATTAAAATTTATATTTATATCTTATTTATTGATAATTAAATTTTGAGTCTATTACATCGTGCATCCTCAAATCATCATCTTCATTTTAAAATATTTTAATTACATTTTCAATTTATTGAGGTTACATTAATAAGGTCCTTTCATTACTAACATTGTTAATTTAACCATTGAATAAGATGTCAAATCGTATGTGATATAATTTACCATGAAATTTTTAAAGAACAATGAATATTGTAAAAACTGATGTTATAAAAATCTTGGTTTAGAGGTTTTTGAAGCCTTTACAAAAGTTTTATCCAACACTGAATCTCATTTTCTTGTTTTATTTTATCTTTTAGATTTTACTTTTAAAGTTATACAACAATACTTTACTTTTTTTAAAAAAATTTTATTTTAAATTATGTCATATAATATTTGAAATTGTTGATTCATGGTATCAACGATGGAATTCCAAGAAGGGAGAAAAGTTTTGGTCTAGGAGGAGAGAGGAAGAAGATAATAAAGATGGGGCTTTTTCCTGTACCCCCTCTCAAATGAAGTGTTTGGGGCTATTTAAACCATGGATATTTCGGGTCGGATCCCAGGTTGGGTTTTTATATATTTTATTATAATTGTATAACAATTTATTTAAAAATTTACTCTTTGTTTAGTAATGGTTTATGAGGAATTAGGAAAACAAAATGGAGCAAAATTCTAATACCTTAATGTTATATTACAATGTGAGTTAGACATATTATATTTTGTTCATAGAATTTCCCTAATTATCCACTTAAGAACTCAATTTGTTTGAGTTCATTTTAGCTATTAGATTCACTTTTCATGATATGTTAATTGTTTTCTTGTTATTTTCATGATGGTTAGAATTGGAAACTTTCCAATAAGGAGATGTCAAAGAAGGGGTTGTTCTTTCCTTAACCAATTTTTGAAATACACTGGGACGTATTGGAGTTTTGCCTCATTAGTTGAATTGAAGATAGAAAAGTTTAAAACTCATTCAGATTTTGCTAATAGATATACATGATAAATCATAGATCTTAATTTTTTCCTTTCTAAAGAAAACTTTTATTCCTTCCATAAATGTTATTCTTTGTTTAAAACTCAATTTTTATTCCTAACTTTGTACTAATAATATCTGCTTGTTATAACACTTGATTATAAGGTATATTGTTTTCTGGTAACTACGTTATATAGCTTAGTTTCGTGTCTACATGCAACTTGTGTCATTTGGATCGTATTGTTATCAACAGAATCAATTGTCTTTCCATTTTCTTAAAATATAATATTTCAAATACATATTATTCTTATTACTCTTTGTCAATATATTTGTTTCCCTTGCCTTTTATAGGCTGAGTTTTCCCAGCAGGAATTTCATTTCATTTGATTCTAACATTATGAATTTGAAAAACTTCTTTTAGCTTTAATCATCACATTGTGGTAAGTGTGATAATTATTGCTTGTTTGTGGTTTCTTTTCTTTTTAATTCACTTAAATGAACTTGATAACATATGGCCTTTGCACAGTATTTACCTTTGTGGAATTTAAAGTCATTGAATTGATTTTTCTCCAACATATAAACATAATCAATGAATGTTTGCATACCTCATAAGTACATGAAATGTTCATATAGGTTAGATCTTCTTTATTTGTATTACAAGAGGATTGGATTTAGAAATAAGAAATAAATAATTATAAGGGATTTCTAGTTTATAACATGTTGTAACTGATAACCATAAATATAGTGGTTGTAGACCCAATTTTTAGCCCGGGCCCATATATATACAAAAATAAAATAAAAACAGGCCTAATTTACGGACCCAAAATACAAGGGCTCGATAGGCCCAAAGTTTTAGGGTTTCAGAAACCCTAAGCTACCCTAAGCGCCGCAACCAGGGTAGTCTCCAAGCGTCGCACAGTGCGTGCCTCTCTGCACCACCTCCGCAACGTGCTCCATTCCACCGCGCCACGTCAGAGGCGTGCTCACTTACAAACCTGCAAACAAGCAAAAAATAGTTGTAAAAATCGGCTATAAAGCCAAATCAAATCAAGTGTAAAAGGGGATTTTTTTTCCGTTTTTTACCCACAGCAGAGAATACACAAAAGCAATAAACATCAATAAAAGTCAGATTAAAGATTTAAGAGGTGGTTTTTCATTTCTTTTTTTTTTTCCTGGGATTTTGGTTTCATGTTTCTGTTTTTTCCCCTTTCCATTTTTTTAAAAACTAATTTTAAAATAAAAATCGGAGGAGAGGAAATGTACCTCGGTTCGCTGTGGATCGGCGTCGGAGGTGATGGCATGGAGGTGCTGATGACCCTCCATTTGCGGTGCACCAGGATAGGGTTGAAACCCTAGCAGAGATTAGGGGGAAAGGGTGCCATTTTCTGTTTCTAAAAATGGAAGAAACCAAATGAACTTTGGTCACAAAAATTTTGTTTTATACAACACCAGAAACAGCACCGTTTTGTGCTTGGGGTTTACGCGTCTAAACGACGTCGTTTTCAACCCCCAGATCCGTGCGTTGACCCGACCCAGAGAGGATCTGCATGTTCCCCTTAATGGGGTATTTGCGCAATCGGTCCCTTCCCCTTTTATGCTGTTACAGATTTCAATCTTTTGTTTCTTTTTAATTTGACCCAAAAATTTCGTGAAGGTTTCATTTTGATCCAGGTTTAAACGCTGCGTTCAGGGGTTTGGAATAATTTCATTTTCAATCTCCTCACCTTTGCGCGCATGGCCCTTTAATCCCTACCTCAATCTCAATGGTTTTTTTATTTATTAATTGTCTCTCTCAGTTTGTTTTTATTTCAATTAAGTCGTTCTAATTTGTAAAATTCATTATTTCTTTAAATTCATTTGGCATTTATCTTTTAATTTTCTTTTATACATACATTTTGGAATTACTTTGATGAATACGTCGTTGTTTCTATATTTTCATTTAAATTGTAAAATTAAAATTTAAAATTTCTTTTTATATAATATTGTTTTAAAATTTTGTATGATATCTCATTTAAGTACTCTTATTTATTATTGTACATGTATAATTAATGATAAGATTAGCTCTGTTCTATATAGATTATTGTTTTCATATTATTTTTGTATTTTTTCTTTTATATTTATTATATACATATATATTTTCTTTTAAATTTATTTATGCATAATTTATTTTTTAAGGATCTTTTTTTTGATTGTATATTTTGATTATTTTGAAAACTTTCATATAATAGTGTCTTTGTATATACATTGTTTACATTTTTTTTATATATATATCGTTAGACAAATTAATTGGCTTTATTTGAAATTATGTTATATGTTATTTATTACGAATTTCTTCTTGCATATTATATAATTTAATAACCATTTATATTTTATCGGTTTTATGTACATACAAATTATTTCGAGTTCTAGCATGTGTTATTCCTTTGTATATTTTTCCATAGGTTTTTAAATTGTTTTGTGCTATATTGGTTTCTAGTTTTCATATTGTTGTGTATTATGTGTCACTTTCGGTTTTCATATTGTATTCACATTCTATTGTTTCATGCATGTAATTATGTTTTATTCCTTGTTATTGTATCGTGTTTCCAATTCCCCTATTCACTCGATATCAATTGTCTTTTATCCACAAGCAAACCAAACAAGTATATTTTGACTCAACTTTTATCATTGTTAACTCAAACCCTCTCAACCTAAGGAATTATTTCGTGTTTGGAGGTCCGAGAAATCATGCCCAATCGTGCTGAGTTTCGATTTTTCGTTCAACTAAAATATGGAATATCCTTCGAAAATTTCGTCCATGCTTTTTAAAATTAAAATGAGGTAATATTTCGTATTCGGGGAGTTTGAGAGATCGTGCCCAATTGTTCTGGGTTTCGATTTTTTTCATTCGACTAAAATATGGAATATACTTTTTGAAATTTCATCCATGTTTTCTTAAACTAAAACGAGGCAATATTTCGTGTTTAGAAGTTTGAGAGATCGTGCCCAATCGTGCTGGGTTTCGATTTTTCATTTGACTAAGATACGAAATATCCTTTTGACATTTCATCCATGTTTTCTTAAATTAAAATGAGGTAATATTTCGTATTTGGAAATTCGATAAATTGTGCCCAATCGTGCTGGGTTGCGATTTACCGTTTGGCCAAATAACCAAATATCCTTTTGAAATTTCAAATGCATGAGTTTTGGAAATTACAAAATGATCTTATATTGAGGGTTTGAAATATTGTATCCAATCGTGCTGGACATGATATTTTATTCCTTCTGAACGAGAGAATCTCGACATCCAATTCAAGTTATCCAAGCATTTTTGAAAGATTGTATTTTAAAATCTTTTCAAATTTTCAACATTAGGACGTTAATTGATCAATACGGTACCAATTTTAGGCGTTGCGAGGGTGCTAATCCTTCCTCGCTCGTAACTGACTCCCGAATCCATTTTCTAGTTTTTCGTAGACTAAAAACGTTGTTTTAATAAACCAAAATGCTTTATTAAAATGATCGATCATAGGTGACCCGATCACACCTAAACAAAAAGGATTGGTGGCGACTCCATACCTTGTTTAAAAGTCGATCCCCGTTTTGTCAAATTTTAAAAATGGTTTCGACATCTTGGCGACTCCACTGGGGAACAATAAGAGAGTCAAGCCATAAATTTGGTTATTTTCTGTCCTTTTGTCGAAAAATTAAAAATTAGTTTTTAACATACAAGCTTTTCATTGCATTTTAGGGGTTCTATGGTTTCCATTATTTTTTATTTTGAGCTTTTTTATCCTCTCGCATCATCTTGCATGACCGTTGTGGTCACACCTTTTAAGTGGGAGTGATAAACTATGCCTTCGTGAGGTTTTCACCTCCGCATGGGCTATGGACTGCTTCCGGGATACATCCGTACCTATGTCTCCGTAAGGTTTTCACCTCCGCATGACCATAGGGAAATGTATTCCTCTGAACCGAACTCGATCCGTATGAGCCTATAATGGGTGAGGGTTGAGGAATCTACTGGTTCGGGTGCCCTTTTCTATAGAACTGAGCCACTTATAGTGAACTCTAAGAGTCCACCCTAGGAAGAGCTATGTTGAACCTGAGCGATTTCCCAAATAAGTGTTTGACTATTTTCTATTTGCTTTGGATTTTATTATTCGGTACTAACTCGTTGTGTTTTGATGTGGCCATAATTGCATATCATTCCATATTTAGGGAGGTGTCGATTCCTATTCAGTTACTAAGTTAGAGAGCTTGCTATGGAGAACGAATTCCTTGATAAAGTAGAAGATAATGCGGCTGTCTGTATATAGTCAGAGAAGATGCAACTTAAGAAAGGGGATAGCCTAGCTGAGGGGTATACGTCGGAGTTGTGGGACTTTACCTGTATCAGCGTGACACAAAATGAGTTCCAAGAATTGAGGGATATATGGACCAGTTAGGGCGATAAGACTAAGCAACTGTTCTATCAAAATTTCGGTGATATACCCTACCTACTCGACGTTAAAGTAGACAAGAACTTGTTCCGGCTGTAACTCAGTTTTGAAATCCTGCGTATAGTTGTTTCACTTTCGGGAAGGTGGATTTGGTGCCTACTGTGGAGGAGTATACAGCTTTACTTCATTGTTCAAAGGTTCAAGTCGATAGAGCTTATTTTAAGGCTGCTAAAGCCCAATCTTTTGTAAAAAAATTAATGAGCATCACCGGGATGAGCGAACAGTGGGTTACAGCCCGAATTCAGCAAAAATGTGATGGTAAATGTATTCTTTGGGTAAGTTTGAGGGATCTGATCTTAGCACATCTAGATATGAAGAAGAAGGTCGACATCTTCACCTTGAGTATCTATGGTTTGGTAATTTTCCCCAATGCTCTAAGGCATATACACGAAGCAGTTGCCGATTTATTTGATCAGCTTGACAAAGGAGCCACACCGGTGCCAGTAATTCTAGCCGAGACGTTCAGATCCTTAAGTGTATGTCAGAAGGCAGGAGATGGTAGATTTATAAGGTACACACAGTTATTGTTAGCCTGGTTCCATAGCTATTTCTGGAAGGTGGATAAAGTTTCTTATCGGGTTTTTTCCGAGAATTATTCCCTGCTAAAGGAGATAACAGCCATGCCCAGGAAAGATGATATATCAGAGGAGAATTGGATCGCGCTCCTTCAAAATATCCAGGAAAAGGACGTTGAGTGGAAAGCTCATTGGTTGGTTCCCGACAAAATCCTCTATCGGTGTGGGGGTTTTGATTGGATACCTCTGCCTGGAATTTGGAGAGCCGTTGGATATGCTATTTTGCTTGTGTTGATGCAATACAGATCGAGACAATTTATATCGATAATGCATGGGTTGACTCAGAGTGAGTTCTCGTATAGGGGGAACCATTATAAGCTAAGGGTTCGGGATATTGTTGATGCCTAGAGACAGACACGCCAAATGAAGAGATTGGCTATAGTTACGATGACGACCCCAGAATATGAAAAGTGGTTGCACCAAAGGATCAATGATAATGTCCCTAAGCCAAATTTAGAGGGCGTCCGATCGATGGATGAATACCTGCAGGTAATACCCTTCCAGCTAGAAATCATCAAACAAGACTTCGAGAAGAGAAATTCGGAGTTAGAGAAGAAGATAGAGCAATTGGAGGAAAAAAAGATGCATTTGAGGTTGGATGCTGATGTTCAGAAACTTGAGGCCGAGAAGCTAAGGAAGGGAAAGAGGAAAGCCGAAGAAGACCTGGATAGTTTGAAGACCGATTACAAGAAGTTGTGCATGTTGATGAGAACAGCTGGATTGGGGAAGACATCGGAGCAGTGGCGGCAAGAGATTCAAGAGGAAAAGGCTAGAACTGATCAGTGGGAGAAGAGGTTCCACGATGCTTGGGCACGCGAAAATGCCCTAAAAACGAGCTTGGTTGAGGGTCAAGATGAGAAGAGGATGTTAGTAGCTCGAGTAGCAGAATTAGAAAAGGTATTGCATCAGCAATGTGGTCATGACTTTGACATCGAATTAAGAGCCAGTTTGAGCAGGATCGAGGATTTGAAGGGGAAGGTAGAAGAACTTGAGGCTGAGCTACAAAATTGTGAACTTCGAATTGAATTCCTTGAGTCAAATAATGAGCAGTGGAAGGAACAGCTTCGATGATCACAGGACCAAGTCAGGGATAGAGATCATATCATGGGAGAAGCCGTGGCACAGATTCGATCAGTGGCTGATCATTTACAGACTTTAGCAATACAGACTGATGTGCTAAGTGTGAAATATGAGTTAGAGTCAGACCGAGGTCGTGAGCTGGCTTGCCTTCTTAAGAAAGTCAATACTTTGAGAATTAGGGCAAAGTCGTATATATGATCTGTTTTATGTAAAGGATTTTATTTTCTAAGGAAGTTTCTAAATGGAATTGGATTAGAATCGACATCCTTTTAGTTTTGCATTCATCTCATGCATTTGCATTCCATCACATCTTGTGCATTGAGTTCCATAAAAAACCCTTAATTAATTAAAAATTGTATTATAGTTACTCTGGAGCATCAATACTACACGTGCAAAAAAACCAAAGCTATGGATCAAAGGGTGGAGAAGTTGGAACAAATGCAGAAGGAGATGCAAGAACAAATGCAAGCGCAGACGCGAGAATAATTGGCCAAGATTCAGCAATATATGAAGGATCAAATGCTGGAAACTCAAAAGGATATGATGAGCTAATTGACCCGGTTATTAGCTGGAAGGCCGGAAAAAAGGAAGAGTCCCATAATCAATGCTAAGGATGATAGCGAGATCCTTGCTTACCCGTCAGGCTTTACCCTAAAAAACACCCCAGTAGCACCACAAAGGGTGTCTGTCAGTATCAAACCTCAAAATTAGGCTGGTATCTCAGTACTGATGAATTTCCCGAGAAGTTCGTGTTCTAAACTTGAAGAAAATTGAGTAAATTATACAATCCCCGACTTTGATAAGATAGCAGAGGTAGAAAAGGCAAAAGAAGAACTCCCAAAGCAGCTGGAAGACCGATACAAGTGGCTGGAGGAGAAGTTCAAGACGCTAGAAAACGCTGATTATCAGTGTGGAATAGATGCTAAGGAGTTAAGTCTGGTTCCCGATCTAGTACTTTTTTCGAAGTTAAAAATGCCAGAATTTGAAAAATACAACGGTACTAGCTGCCCTGGGGCCCACATCACGATGTTTTATCGGAGGATGACTGGTCATGTCAATAATGATCAGTTGTTAGTTCACTATTTTTAGGACAGTTTGACTGGGGCAGCGGCCAAATGGTACTATCAGCTGAATCGCACCCAAGTCAAATCATGGAGGGATTTAGCGCAGGCCTTTATGAAGCAGTATGGTCATGTGACAGACATAGTGCCTGATAGGATCACGTTACAAAACTTGGATAAGAAGACAAATGAAAGTTTCAGATAGTATGCCCAGAGGTGGAGGGAAGTCACTATGCAAGTTCAACAGTCACTGTTTTAACAAGAGACAAGCATGCTTTTCATTAACACTTTGAAAGCACCCTTCATTAATCACATGTTAGGTAGCGCAACTAAAAGCTAGGGAAAGCACCAAGAGGTCAGCCTCGAAGAAGAAAGACAAAGTACGGAAAAGTTTCAGTTTACTCCTATTTCAGTAACATACCGAGAGCTGTACAAAAGTCTATTTGATACGCATGTCGTATCCCCTGTCTTCTTAAAACCGTTGCAACCCCTATATCCCAAATGGTACGATACAAGTACCCAATGTGAATACCATGCAGGAACGGTGGGACACTCGATAGAGAATTGCCTTTCTTTTAAGAAGCTAGTCGAAAGGCTCATTGACATTGGCGTTGTGAAGTTTGACGATGCACCTGGAGTAGGAAATCTGTTACCCAATCATACTGATAATAGGGTAAATGCAATAACTGGTAGTGATGGGAAAACAATTAAGTTGGATGTATGCACCTCGGAGGAGGGGCTGATAAAGAGGGCCTGTGAGATTAATTACCCAGTAGTGATCATTTCACGATCGGGAATTAGCGAAGCTGGAGCGAGAATGGCACCAAGAGTTGTGATTCAGAAACCCGTGGCTTTTCCTTACAAGGATAGCAAAAGGGTGCCTTGGAATTATAACTGTAATGTGACGTTATCAGGAGAGGGGAGTCTGGTTAGCACACTAGATACGAAAGCTGAGCCTGTAAAAGGGAAATTTTTGATGTTTAAACAGACGAAAGAGAGGACGAAACCATTGGTTAATGAACCAGTAACTGAGGATGAAGCTAAAGAATTTTTAAAGTTCCTAAAACACAGTGAGTATAGTGTTGTGGAACAATTGCACAAGCAGCCAGCACGCACATCGATACTAGCTTTGCTCCAAAATTTAGAGGTACACCATAATGCATTAATGAAGGTGTTGAATGAAACCTACATAGCTGAAGACGTTTCGGTGAACAAGTTGGACTGTCTTGTCGGCAATATAAGTGACGATAACTTTATTTCTTTCAGCGATGATGAGATACCGCCAGGTGGCATGGGGTCCACCAAGGCTTTGCATATCACTACCGGGTGTAAAGAGTATACACTACCGGGGGTATTAATTGACAATGGGTCGGTACTGAATGTCTTGCCCCTATCCACATTGAGCAGATTACCTAAAGATAGCTCTCATATGAAGACATGCCAGAACATAGTGAGAGCGTTCGATGGCACCTAGAAAAAAGTAATGGGTAGGATTGAGATCCCCCTTCTGATCGGACCCAACATATACGAGGTAGACTTTCTCGTGATGGACATCAGACTCTCTTATAATTGTTTACTGGTGAGGCCTTGGATTCACTCAGCGAGAGCAGTACCATCATCATTGCACCAGAAGCTGAAGCTGGTGACGGAGGGTTGGTTGATAACCATAAATGTAGAGGAGGATATTATCGTATCTGTTACTAGTGATGCACCGTACATCGAGAACGATGATAAAGTAATAGAGTGTTTCTTTCAGTCGTTAGAGTTTGTAAATGCAAATTTCATCACCGAGGGAGGCAAGGTCCCAATGCCAAAAATATCAGAAGCCACGAAGATGAGCCTACGACTGACGGTAGGAAAAAGAGCATTGGCTGGAAGGAGACTTGGAAAATATCTCCATGGACGGGTCGAAGTGCCGGGCTTGGCTGACAAGCGGGATCGTTTTGGCTTGGGGCATAAGCGAGATGCCAAACAGTAAAAAGAAGAGCTAGAGAAGAGGCAGGAGATACGAAGGGCACGATTGAATGGGGCAGAGGTCAAGTGGGAGTCGATGACCTTTCCCCACATTTTCGATACATTCGTGTCAGGAGGAATCAGTCATCTTGAATCGAAGATGACAAGAGAAGGGACAGTTGAAGATCTGTTGGGAAGTTTGAGCATTAACCCCATATCTGAGGAGAGGGCGATGAAAAGAAACTTATCAGGCATCCGCCCTTACTAGCTTGGAAGTGTTCAGAATAACTAGACTACGGAAGAAATTCCTGTAGTTCTTAGAGCTAATACAGAGTAATGTTCAGAACACACTTATCGTTTTAAACATAGAAACAATAAGAATCTTTTGTGAAATAGGCTCATGTTCAAACACATTTATTTTCAATAAGAAATGCATTTTTTGTCTCATTCTGGGCAAATACTCTTTCATATTCTCATTACATTCATATTCATGCCATACAAATAAGCCACCCTTAGATTTATTCTTTGGAAATTTCTTCGTGTTATAATAGGTCTCCAGATATCAACGTCACGAGTGACACTGTTACGGACTCAGAATTTCCTTTTGAGCGAGATATGTGTTTAGAGGGATCTCAAGATTTTGAGAATGACAAAGATTGTGGGTTATCTCCGGATTTGTTAAGGATGGTAGAACGGGAAGAGAAATAGATTCTACGTCATAAAGAGACAACCGAGAATGTGACTTTAGAAGAGGGGAAAAAAGTAAAAATTGGAACTTGCATAACCAAGGAAACAAGGCGAGACCTCGTTAAACTGCTACAAGAGTTCAAAGATGTCTTCGCGTGGTTGTATCAATACATGCCTGGGTTAAGCACTGACATTGCGGTACATCGAGTCCTAATAAAAGAAGAGTACAAGCTTGTTCAACAAAAGCTTTGAAGGATAAAACTCAATGTTGCAGTAAAATTAAGGGAAGAGGTCAGGAAACAATTCGACGCTGGGTTCTTACAAATGGTGAATTACTCGAAATGGGTTACCAATGTTGTCCCTGTCCCTAAGAAAGATGGAAAAGTACAGATGTGTGTGGATTACAGAGACCTAAACAAGGCCAGCCCAAAAGACAATTTCCCGTTGCCCCATATTGACACGCTGGTGGATAACACGGTGGGTTACTCATTATTCTCTTTCATTGATGGTTTCTCTGGATACAATCAGATAAAGATGCATCCTGCTGACATGGAAAAGACCACATTCATAACCTTGTAGGGAATATTTTTCTATAAGGTGATGTCATTCGGGTTAAAAAATACGGGAGCAACATATCAAAGAGTCATGGTGACCTTATTTTACGACATGATGCATAAAGAGATTGAGGTTTACGTCGACGATATGATTGCAAAATCCAGAACAGAGAAAGAGCACATACAAGTTTTGAGGAAATTGTTCTTGAGGCTGAGAAAGTTCCAGTTAAAGCTCAATCCAACAAAATGTACTTTTGAGGCTAGATCAGAAAAGCTGCTCGGTTTTGTTGTCAGTGAAAAAGGAATCGAGGTCGACCCCGACAAAGTCAAGGCTATACAGCAGTTGCCCTCGCCATGTACTTAGAAGGAGGTTCGAGGTTTTCTAGAAAGACTAAATTACATTACTCGATTTATCTCGAAACTAACTAAGAAATGCGACCCCATATTTCATCTTCTCAAGAAACACAACCCAGGCGTATGGAATGAAGAGTGCCAAAAGACCTTTGACAGAGTTAAACAATATTTGTCCAATCCCTCAATGTTAACACCTCCTAGCCCAGGTAGACAATTAATATTGTATTTGACAGTATTTGACCACTCAATGGAATGTGTGCTTGGTCAACATGATGAAACAGGAAAGAAAGAAAATGCAATATACTACCTCAGTAAGAAATTCACTGAGTGTGAGATGAGATATTCGCCAATCGAGAAGCTATGTTGTGCTTTGGTCCGGACAACTCAGAGATTGAGACATTACATGTTGTACCTTACGACTTGGTTAATCTCGAAATTAGATCCTCTTAAGTATATGATGGAGTCAGCCGCTCTGAATGGAAGGATGGCTCGATGCTAAATTCTACTCTCCGAATTCGACATAGTTTATGTGAACTAGAAGGCAGTAAAAGGGAATGCAATAGCAGATTTTCTAGCCAGCAGAGTTTTAGAAGATTATGAGCCTTTAAACTTTGATTTTCCCACTGAAGATCTAATGTATGTGGCAACCACCCAAGAAGACACTCTAGAAGATCACCTTTGGAAACTGAATTTTGACGGAGTATCAAATGCTGTTGGTAATGGAATTGGGGCAGTCCTGATATCCCCAAATAGTGATTATTATCCATTCACTTGCAAATTGGATTTTGATTGCACCAATAATATGGAAGAGTACGAAGCATGTATCATGGGTATCCGTGCGGTCGTAGAGTGTAAAATCAAGTTGTTAGAGGTGTACGGGGATTCTGCACTAGTTATCTATCAACTCAAAGGTGAATGGGAAACAAGAGACCCAAAGTTGATCAACTACTGAGAGCTGGTTTTGGATTTAATCAAGGTTTTTGATGATATCACTTTTTATTACCTCCTACGTGATGAAAATCAGATGGCTGATGCCCTGGCTACGTTAGCTTCCATGATCAGAGCAAATAAACAAGAGGAAATGAAGCCGATTTAGATGAGTATTTGTGATGCCCCAGCTCATTGCTGCAATATCGATGAAGAGGAAGAGAGAGATAATCATCCTTAGTATCAAGACATTCTACGATATGTGAAAAATCGTGTATATCTTGATCAGGCAACTGAAAAAGATAAAAGAACATTGAGAAGGCTGGCCGGTGACTATGTCTTAGACGGAGAAATCTTATATAAAAGGAGGAAAGACCAAGTGCTGCTAAGATGTGTTAACACTATTGAAGCAAAGAAAATCCTGAAAGAAGTCCATGAAGGTGTCTGTGGGACGCATGCCAATGGGTTCACAATGGCCATACAAATTGTGAGATTTGGGAATTACTGGTTTACAATGGAAGGAGATTGCATCAACTATGCCAAGAAATGCCATAAGTGCCAAATTTATGGTGACAAGATCCATGTGCCTCATTCACCTCTTCATGTTATGACTTTCCCATGGCCTTTCTCAATGTGGGGCATGGATGTCATCAGGCCGATTTCACCAAAGGCTTCTAACGGACATCGTTTTATCTTTGCGGTCATTGATTATTTCACCAAGCGGGTGGAGGCTGCTTCATACGCTAACGTCACGAAGTCGGCAGTCAGCAAGTTCTTGAAGAAGGAAATCATATGTCGATATGGCATGCCAGAGAGGATCATATCTGACAACGCATTAAATTTAAATAATACCATGATAGTGGAGGTCTGCAGTCAATTCAAAATCAAGCACCACAACTCGTCGTCATATCGCCCGAAAATGAATGGGGCAGTCGAGGCAGCTAATAAAAATATAAAGAGGATCGTGGGGAAAATGGCTAAGACTTACAAGGATTGGCATGAAAAGTTACCATTTGCTCTCTATGTCTATCGAACGTCAGCTAGAGCTTCTACCAGGGTAACACCTTTCTTGTTGGTTTATGGGATAGAGGTAATTTTGCCTATTGAAGTCGATATTCCTTCTCTCCGGGTTTTATCATAATTGAAGCTGGACGAAGCAGAGTGGGTTCAGTCCCGATACGATCAGTTGAACTTGATTGAAGAAAAGAGGCTGAAGGCTATTCGTCATGGTCAAATGTACCAGAAGTGTATGATGCAAGCTTACAACAAGAAAGTTCGCCCAAGAGTATTCCAGGAAGGGGACTTGGTATTGAAAAAGATTCTTCCTATGCAAAAAGATTTCAGGGGGAATGGATGCCAAACTGGGAAGGCCCTTATGTAGTGAAGAAAGCTTTTTCTGGAGGGGCACTGATATTAGCAGAAATGGATGGCAAAAGCTTCCCCAACCCGGTAAATTCAGATTCGGTCAAGAAGTACTTCACCTGAAAAAGAAAAGTCCAAGGCAAAAACTCGCAAAGGGCGTTTTGAAAAAAAAATGGAGAGGCCAAGGTGAAAACCCACAAAGGGCACCTTGAGACCAAAGGGGTTTTGAGTTGAAAACCCAGAAAAGGGCAGCTCAAATTTTGATCAAAGATACGGCATGTTGCGGCCTTGTTCTACCAGATTTAACAAGAAAAAGGAACATTACATCTTGGGGCATCAACGAAATACTTCGGACCTCCTAGGCGCATATCTGGCTCCCAATGGTTTTTGAACAGTCTGAATGGAGAAGCTCATGCTGCGATATCTGGGGCACCTATTTTTTTCCATCTTATATATTTTTTGTACCTTACAAAATTTGTTATCTTGATTAATTTTCTACCTCGAGCTTCGCTCTCAATAAAGTTCCATCTTGTCTATTTTGACAATCTTTTTCAAGCATTTCTTATTGAAATATTGATTAACGGACTAACAACACTTTCAAAAAAGGTGTCCTGAATATTACTCTAGAAGCTTCTAAGTAGTGCAAGAACCCAAAATAGGTCAATTATACAGAACTCACCAAGCTTAAGGGTTAGAGTTACTGGATAAATAAAAAGTTTAAGTTGAGACTATTTCTTCAGATGTCTGTTAAAGATATTAGTTGAACTAGAAGAAATACGTCAATGACAAACAGCTAGCAATAATAGCCTAAACATTAAAAAGGGCATTCTCATCTGCATTCACACAAATGTCATTCATGATACATCTAGTTAGGAGTATTTGATTCATTTTTATCATAGCATCCTAGTTATTTGACATAAGCATTACATCTAGTTAGGAGCATTTGACATAGCATCCTAAATTATTTGGTATAAGCATAAATACAGGAAACCGATTTTACAGATTATGTTCCTCATAGGACAGTGTAGTGGCATCAGTGAATTCACAAGCTTTAACCCCCTAAGTAGTAGGGAAACAGGCTGGAAAATACAGATCTCCTCTAAACAGTAGTGGAGTAGATCGAAGACAGCAAGCCTTAACCCCTTAAGCAGTAAGGTAACAGGCTGAGAAATACAGATCTCCCCTAAATAGTAGTGGAGCAGATCGAAGACAGCAAGCCTTAACCCCCTAAGCAGTAGGGTAACAGGCTAGAAAATACAGATTTCCCCTAAACAGTAATGGAGCAGATCAAAGACAGCAAGCTTTAACCCCCTAAGCAGTAGGGTAATAGGCTGGAAAATACAGATCTCTCCTAAACAGTAGTGGAGTAGATCGAAAACAGTAAGCCTTAACCCCCTAAGCAGTAGGGTAACAGGCTGGAAAAATACAAATCTCCCCTAAACAGTAGTGGGGCAGATCGAAGACAGCAAGCCTTAAACCCTCTAAGTAGTAGGGTAACAGGCTGGAAAATACAGATCTCCCCTAAACAGTAGTGGAGCAGATCGAAGACAGAAACCTTAACCCCCTAAGCAGTAGCGTAACAGGCTGGAAAATTACAGATTTTATCCCTAAACAGTAGCGGAGCAGATCGAAGACAACGAGCCTTAACCCCCTAAGCAGTAGGGTAACAGACTGAAAATTACAGATCTTATCTCCCTAAGCAGTAGTGGAGCAGATTGAAGATGGTGAGCCTTAACCCCCTAAGCAGTAGGGTAACAGGATGAAAATTACAGATCTTATCTCCCTAAGCAGTAGTGGAGCAGATCGAAGATGGTGAGCCTTAGCTCCCTAAGCAGTAGGGTAACAGGCTGAAAATTACAGATCTTATCTCCCTAAGCAGTAGTGGAACAGATCAAAGACAGTTCCTTAACCCCCTAAGCAGTAGGGTAACAGGTTGAAAATTACAGATCTTATCTCTCTAAGCAGTAGTGGAGTAGATCGAAGACAGTGAGCCTTAACCCCTTAAGCAGTAGGGTAACGGCTGGAAATTACAGATCTTATCTCCCTAAGCAGTAGTGGAGTAAATCGAGGACGATGAGCCTTATCCTCCGGGGAAACAGGCTGAAATTACAAATCTTATCTCCCTAAGCAGTAGGGAAACAAGCTAAAAATTACAGATCTTATCTCCATGTATCGGCTATGGAGCTAATTTTAGATACAAGTCTTATCTTCTTGAGATAGAAAGGAAGCAGATTGAAAATTACAGATCTTATTTTCATGTATTGGCAATAGGAGCAGATTTTAGCCATCAACATGATCTCCCTAAAGTTACAGTGTAGCAAGTTGAAGTAACAAATATTATCTTCCTAAAGTTGCTGTAAGACTACTTGAAGAAGAGGAGTACCAAAGAAGTCGAAGATTTGGCAAGACCGGGCAAAATTAGTCATTTTTGTGATCTTTGCTTCATTCTCATTACACGGCAACGCGCAAAGAGGGGCAGCTATAGACCCAATTTTTAGCCCAGGCCCACATATATACAAAAATAAAATAAAAACAGGCCTAATTTACGGACCCAAAATACAAGGGCCCGATAGGCCCAAAGTTTTAAGGTTTCAAAAACCCTAAGCTACCCTAAGCGCCGTAGCCAGGGTAATCTCCAGGCTTCGCATGGCGCGTGCCTTTCTGCACTACCTCCGCAACGTGCGCCGTTCCACCACGCCACGTTAGAGGCGTGCTCACTTACGAACCTGCAAACAAGCGAAAAATAGTTGTAAAAATCAGCTATAAAGCCAAATTGAATCAAGTGTAAAAGGGGATTTTTTTTCGTTTTTTACCCACAGCAGAGAATACATAAAAGCAATAAACATCAATAAAAGTTAGATTAAAGATTTAAGAGGTGGTTTTTCATTTCTTTTTTTTTCCTGGGATTTTCGTTTCATGTTTGTGTTTTTTCCCCTTTCTGTTTTTTTTAAAACTGATTTTAAAATTAAAATCAGAGGAGAGGAAACGTACCTGGGTTTGCCGTGGATTGGCGTCGGAGGTGATGGCCTGGAGGTGCTGATGACCCTCTATTTGCGGCGCACCAGGATAGGGTTGAAACCCTAGCAGAGATTGGGGGGAAGTGGTGCCATTTTCTGTTTCTAAAAATGGCAGAAACCAAATGAACTTTGGTCACAAAAATTTTGTTTTATACAACACCAGAGACAGCACCGTTTTGTGCCTGGGGTTTATGTGTCTAAACGATGCCGTTTTTAGTCCCCAGATCCACGCGTTGACCCGACCCGGAGAGGATCCGTACGTTTCCCTTAATGGGGTATTTGCGTAATCAGTCCCTTCCCCTTTTGTGCTGTTACAGATTTCAGTCTTTTGTTTCTTTTTAATTTGACCCAAAAATTTCGTGAATGTTTCATTTTAATCAGGGTTTAAACGCTGCGTTCATGGGTTTGGAATAATTTCATTTTCAATCCCCTCACCTTTGCGCGCATGGCGCTTTAATCCCTACCTCAATCTCAATGGTTTTTTTATTTATTAATTATCTCTCTCAGTTTTTTTATTTCAATTAAGTCATTCTAATTTGTAAAATTCATTATTTCTTTAAATTCATTTGGCATTTATCTTTTAATTTTCTTTTATACATACATTTTGGAATTACTTTGATGAATACGTCGTTGTTTCTATATTTTCATTTAAATTGTAAAATTAAATTTTAAAATTTCTTTTTATATAATATTGTTTTAAAATTTTGTATGATATCTCATTTAAGTACTCTTATTTATTATTATACATGTATAATCAATGATAAGATTAGCTCTGCTCTATATACATTATTGTTTTCATATTACTTTTGTATTTTTTCTTTTATATTTATTATATACATATATATTTTCTTTTAAATTTATTTATGCATAATTTGTTTTTTAAGGATCTTTTTTTTGATTGTATACTTTGATTATTTTGAATACTTTCATGTAAATAATGTCTTTGTATATACATTGTTTACATTTTTTTTATATATATCGTTAGACAAATTAATTGGCTTTATTTGAAATTATGTTATATGTTATTTATTACGAATTTCTTCTTGCATATTATATAATTTAATAACCATTTATATTTTATCGGCTTTATGTACATACAAATTATTTCGAGTTCTAGCATGTGTTATTCCTTTGTATATTTTTCCATAGGTTTTTAAATTGTTTTGTGCTATATTGGTTTCTAGTTTTCATATTGTTTTGTGTATTATGTGTCATTTTTTGTTTTCATATTGTATTCACATTCTATTGTTTCATGCATGTAATTATGTTTTCAATTGTCTTTTATCCACAAGCAAACCAAACAAGTATATTTTGACTCGGCTTTTATCATTGCTAACTCGAACCCTCTCAACCTAAGGAATTATTTCGTGTTTGGAGGTCCGAGAAATCGTGCCCAATCGTGCTAGGTTTCAATTTTTCGTTCAACTAAAATACGAAATATCCTTCGGAAATTTCGTCCATGCTTTTTAAAATTAAAATGAGGCAATATTTCGTATTCGGGGAGTTTGAGAGATCGTTCCCAATTGTGCTGGGTTTCGATTTTTTTCATGCGACTAAAACATGGAATATCCTTTTTGAAATTTCATCCATGTTTTCTTAAACTAAAACGAGGCAATATTTCATGTTTGGAAGTTTGAGAGATCGTGCCCAATCGTGCTGGGTTTCGATTTTTCATTCGACTAAGATACGGAATATCCTTTTGACATTTCATCCATGTTTTCTTAAATTAAAATAAGGCAATATTTCGTATTTGAAAATTCGATAAATCGTGCCCAATCGTGCTAGGTTGCGATTTACCGTTTGGCCAAATAACCAAATATCCTTTTGAAATTTCAAATGCATGAGTTTTGGAAATTACGAAATGATCTTGTATTGAGGGTTTGAAGTATTGTATCCAATCGTGCTGGACATGATATTTTATTCCTTCTGAACGAGAGAATCTTGACATCCAATTCAAGTTATCCAAGCATTTTTGAAAGATTGTATTTTAAAATCTTTTCAAATTTTCAACATTAGGACGTTAATTGATCAATACGGTACCAATTTTGGGCGTTGCGAGGGTGCTAATCCTTCCTCAAGCATAACCGACTCCTAAATTCGTTTTCTAGTTTTCCGTAGACCAAAAACGTTGTTTTAATAAACCAAAATACTTTATTAAAATGATCGATCACAGGGTGACCCGATCACACCTAAACAAAAAGGATTGGTGGCGACCTATACCTCGTTTAAAAGTCGATCCCTGTTTTTTCAAATTTTAAAAATGGTTTCGACAGTGGTTATTCAAATTCGAGTGCGAGTGTCGGACAGTAGGTTTGCTCAAAATATCCTTTTCAGAATTTAACATAATGTTTGTTTTATTTCGATTATTGTTTTCTAATGCAAATCATCAGCTAAGAAGCTACCAATACAGACGCTGTGAGGGTTATCAGTATCAATCATTTTAAGCTTGTGTTACTCTTCATGATCATCTTTCATTTTATCTAATACATAAATGTTGTCTACAGTTGTTTAATTTGCCACGGGTCTTAAATTGAATTTCACAATCATCAAAATATGGTATTATTCTTTTTACTTCTGTCATTTCATTAGTATTTGACTTAAATTTGTCACTTGTATTTTTAGAGCAAATTTATCACATACTTTTGTCATGAAATCCATGTTGGTTTGCATGTTATTCATAGAATTAGATTGAGAATAGGTTCATGATATGGAATTATAGCATGTATGTTATTTAATTTGATATTTGTATGCTTCTGACATTGCAGCTGATGTTATTAAGGTTAGTTGATTTAAGATCACAACCTTCAATTATTTTAGTTCGCTGATTTAAGATTGCAACTCTTAACAGCTCGATGACCTACGTTCACAGTTGATATTATTAAGGCTAGCTGATATAAGATCGCAACCTCTAATTATTTGAGTTCGCTGATTTAAGATCGCAACTCCTAACAGCTCGATGACCTACGTTCATAGTTGATGTTATTAAGGCTAGCTGATTTAAGATCCCAGCCTCCAATTATTTGAGTTCGCTGATTTAAGATCGTAACTCCTAACAGCTCGCTAACCTCCATTCACAGTTAATGTTATTAAGGCTAGTTGATTTAAGATCGCAGCCTCCAATCATTTAAATTCGCTGATTCAATATCAGAACTCCTAACAGCTCACTGACCTACATTCACATATGATGTTATTAAGGCTAATTGATTTAAGATCGCAACCTCCAATTATTTGAGTTCATTGATTTAAGATTGCAACTTCTAACAGTTTGCTGACCTATGTTCATAGTTGATATTATTAATGTTTGAAAATTTTGATATTCCTACAATTCACTTGATTTAATCTCGTGACTATCACTTTTAAAGCTCGCTAATTTCTTCGACAAGGTGAAAAATAATTTTTTACTTGCAAGAAATATAGTTTGCAGTGTTCTACAACACGGTTTGTTTCTTTAAAATCATTCCTTTAACTTCAATATCACACCATCAAACAACGAAACCTACTTATTAAAGTTTCGTATTAAAACTTACGCAGTAAGCCCCTAATTACATGTTCCACACATTTAAATTTATCTCAAAAGAGTCACTTTATAACTCTTCTTGGACAAGGTGGGGGACAAATTGTTATACAATTATAAGAAAATATATAAAAAGCTGACACGAGATCCGACCCGAAATATACATGGTTTAAATAGCCTCAAACACTCTATTTGAGAGAGGGTACGGGAAAAAAAACCCATCTTTATTATCTTCTTCCTCTATTCTCCTAGACTGAAAGTCTTCTTCCTTCTTGGAACTCCACCGTTGATATCATGTATAAACAAACATCTTATTTAATGGTTAAGTAATAATTTTAATAATGAAAAGACTTGATTGATATAATATTGATAGTTTGATAATGGTATTAGAATATTTTAAAAGTTGAGATACTAATTTAAAATGAGAATTATAATTTAAGAATGTATAATGCAATTAAATCTTAAAAATTAATAAGAATGGTAAGAACATATTGTTAGTGCAACACTGTTGTTGGCCATATGATATACACAATGTTGCAACAATACAAACAACAATCTAAGTTGGCATTTTGACTTGTACTTATCTACCCTTTAATTTCTTTTTTTTTTTAATGCTAGAAAAATAAGTTTTTGTTATGTAATAGGAAACTAGATAATGTAGAGTCCGTGATGTAATGGTTTTAGAGTTTCCTTTAAGATATTGATGGGAAAGATAGATGGATTAGCATTGTGAAATATGGGATGAAGTTTTTAGAGTAAAATGGAAGTTTATATAAGAGAGTATGAATTGACAAAGCACATACAATATTTTGTTGGTGCAATTAAGAGTTTAATATAAAAACTTTGTTGAGAGAACTTATTAATAGATTCATTTAATTCACCAATCAGCATAGTCATCCTTACTGCATTCTAGTTGCTGTTATTTGCTTGTTATTATATAACGTTACAAAAACTAGTATACCATTGTTGTTTCATATGTCAAATGAAAATTATTCCTTCCGCAAGGCAAAAGTAGTAAAAAGCCGTCCACTAGGGGGGGCTAACAAAATTTTCACCGATGGGAGGAGGTTGACAGAAAGCAGTAATGATTAAAGCGGTTACTCAAATGAAAATGATATTTTATGTAAAGTGCACCAACATTGAACAAAAAACACAGTAAAGATAAAGTTGTTGGGCATTGCAATGTGAATAAGAATGGCATACACTAGAATTAATATATATACAAAAGAAAAAGCATAGTGTGACCATGCCAGGTAGATTTTTATTTATTTATTTTATTTGTTCAGATGGCTGGTGGGGTCCTCCCTTTAAGTCTTGAATGGCAAAAGTGGTCTTTCCTCCTTTAACATTAAATTTTTTAAATAATAAAATATCTATCTTCTCATGCTATCCATTTTGATTAAAAAAAATTTAAATTGAGTGTTAGTTTGAGTAATATTATTTTTAGTATAGGAGGTCATGAATTCGAGTACGTTGAAGGGCATTATCCTCCTAATTAAGAGTTGAAGAGGAATTATGAGTAATTCTAAACTTTGTATTAAAAAAATTGAAGTTATAAAAATCTATAACAAAATTAATGTTAAAAAACCTTTCAATTTTTGATAAATTTTAGTGGAATAATTTTTCAAAATTTCTTACACTTATATCCTTAAAAGAAGTTATTTTTGAAGTAAGGGGGAATTATTTTTTCTATAATCTTAAATTGGATGTTAATAGCATAAGTAGTAGTTAATATTCTTTTCTGGTGGTGAAACTAGTTAGATAATTAGTTCATCACTTTGATTAGTTCCATCGATCTAATTAGAAAATTATTAAAATTTTATAAAAATAGAAAAAAAATGATGTTTCGCTCGATTCATTTAATCCGTACTAGGTCATTGGTCAATTGACTTAACCTCTTGTTTTGAACTAGTATCTCAGTCGATTTGGTTTTGAAAACCATGAACTTTAACTTGGTAGAAAACAAAATTAATTGAGTAAAATTTTTAGACAGTTTTAGTGTTTAATAATTATATTGGGTTTTAATTAATTTTGAAATCGAACCGGATTTGATCCCTCAACAAAGAGAAAAAGCTTTTTTATTGTTGTTTTCTCCATCCACAAAATTTGAAGTAGAAATATTATTAAAGAGAGATGGAATTTTTTACCATTCAACTTGTTAATAAAATTATGTAAAAGGTTAACTGTAGCGTTACTTTTGGAGTGTGTTAAAAAATTGTGATCATTTTCTAATTTGTAGGTTTTTGGGGGCTAAGATTTTTATTCTTTTATCAATGCTAACTAATAAGGATATGAGTAAGACGGAACTTTGGACTTGGTTGATCCTTTGGACTACCTTGGAAAGAATCCATGGAGTTTAGAGCTTCAAAACCCTTTCCCCTTTTAGTCATAAAACAACTAATCATCTTTATATCAGTCTTTAATTATTATTAATAATTATAATTAAATAATAAAAATGTAGGATCTAATGTCTTTGTTCCACCGGATTTATTAGGAAATAAAATCCAATAAAAAAAGAAAAAGGTCCCTGATAATCCAAGTCTTAGAATGTACGTAGAAGGATAGGAGGGGCACATGGTATCCGCCACCGTCAAGGAAAAGCAAAACATCATTTTATTAATATATAATAACTTATCTCAACCCTTCAAAATTTTATAAAAAATTTTAGTATTTAATTTCTCCTCTTTTTAACTCTTAAACTTACATTCTTTGTGAAATCACCTAAAAATGAACGAAAAACTTAGCATTTAACTTTTGTTGATGTAGAATACACATTGATTGCTATGTGATGAAAAAATAAAAAAATTATTTTTAAAATTTAAAAATTTATTAAAATTATTGAAAAAGTATAAAAGTTATAAATTTTAATTATTTTAAACTTTAAAAAATTAATTAAATAGTGATGTGGCATACATGTAAATTTGGAGTGATTTGATAAGAGAAAAAATCATGGCGTAAATTCTTAAAAGCGTAATTCCATGAATTGTTCAGAGGTGGAAACATTATTATATAATAAAATTGAAATAATATTTGTTGATGTGTTGGATTAATTAATTAATGGTTTGGCAATGTATGCTTTAGTTGTTATTCTTTACTCTTCCATTGTTATACAATATACATGCTATTCTTGAAGAATACAAGTTCGCTTTATCAATACCCCTGACATAAAGCTTTGAATCAGATTACAATATTATTAATCTTATAATTTGAGTCAGATTAATCTCAGCTACTCATGACTTTGCTCCTTTTTTAGGGTGAAGTAGCAACTGTAATTAACTGAAATGCCCACTTTCTAATTATCATCTTCTAAACTCTACTTTTTCTACATTTACACTCATCTCTGGGGGTATTATAATTACCTATGTAATTCACCCATTTTGATTGGGATGCTTTAACTCCATAAATTTGTTGAAATGTGATTTTAACTTAATTTTTTTTTAATATTTCAAAATTCAGATTTAATTCTTTAATTTTTTTTGATAAATTTATAGATGTAATATTTTGAAATAAATAGATACTCATTTTGTAACAATATTAATAGAAATAACGATATTGTAATGAAGTTGAATTTAATAAAAGAATTTTAACGATGTTAACAATTGAACATACATTTTCAAATATGAAAAGTTCATGAATTAAATTCTTTAAAAAAAATTTAATATAACGACTTGGAGTATATTCTATCCAAAATATTATACTATTATAATTTTACCAATAAAATCATAAAATTATTTGTTGGCATCATTAATCAGGATCCAATTTGGATATTGTATTATCCATTTCACTTCCCCAAATTTCTGATAACGAAGATATGTGTGTGTGCTCGCTGTTAGGTACAAAGACATTGAATCTAGTGATTCGTAAAATTTAACAACTACTTAATACATTCATCTATAATTAAATAGTGCGTAAATACATACGTTGTTAATGAAGTTTTTAAACTTCATAAGAGACGTAATATATATTATATTTAATTTTTATTATATTTAATGGTTACATACCATTGTTTTAAGTTACTTATTAAATCTAAAAACTCACATCTCGATTTATCACATAATTTTAAGGTTAATTTCTATCACACTTTTAGCTTAAAACTTCAATTTTTTTATGCATTTGTGTATATATATAAATATTGTCACACTCATAATTTATATATAAACTTGAATTTTTTCTCAATTCTTTGGTTCAACGCTTTCAAAATTAATGACCGAAAATATTGCAAAAAAGGAGGAAAAAGAATCCAAATCGAGATTTATCAAATCTTTAATTGTACCTTTCATAGGTATTTTCCTTTTCCAATGATATATATATATTCAAGATTTGAAGAGTGCTCAACTTTTCCAACAAAGATGTGCTAATCATACATCATTAAAATGTCATCAACAAAACATGAAGCATAGTGAGTCTAGTTTTGTCTTTTTTTTTTTTATAATATAAATAAGGCCACATGTTGATAAAAACAAATTTAATAAGCCTTTAACAAAGTATATGATTATTAATAGCAGAGTTTAAAGTTTAAATGAGTTGTCAATTGCTTTAATAATAATAAGGTCCATAAATTAATGTCGGTATACATGTACGTACTAGGTAGGATAATCATTGTGTATTTGGAATAATTAATTATATGCCAAGAGTACAAGGAAAGAATTGTACAATTCCCATTAGATTTTAAAATTTAGAATTTAGAAATGAATATTATTATACAATATTAAATAAATACAACACAAAGCAAAAGAAATAGTATAGATAAAATATAAATATATAAACATATAATAATATATAATAATTAGTATTGCTTTTATTATCAGTGTAGAAAAACATAAATTTAAACGTGTTTAAATATATTTATCATTTTATTTAAAAATTAGAGAAGAATTATAAATAATTTTAAACATTATATCCCATAATATAATACTTTAAACATATTTATAATGCGTAAAATACACGTAAAATATACTAAGGATCAAAGCTACCAACATTGTCTAAGTATAATAAATTCATTTGAGTAAGAAAAATATAATAAACTCAAAACTATTCATGTGTTGCAAATTTAATGTAGATATTAACCATTCATGTATAGATATTATTTTAGTTAAAATACGTGGGAATTTTTATACTTTATTTAGGGTGTTTGATAAATCATTAAAATTTCTTATTTTATTGAAAATAAAAATTTTAACATTTAATATTTTAAAAGTATTTGATAATTATTTTAATTTTTTACTTAATATAAAATTTTTCACAAAAAAAATGTTCAATAAGATAAGTAGATAGATAGCTACTTATCACTTAATAGAGAAAATATTAAGTTGATTTTATTTTATCATAAATTATCTCTTTTTCTTAATAATCTCATTATAGGTTTTTGATCATATCTGCTATTTTTGACAAAATATCTAGAACTACCCATAGCCCTTCCCGAACTCGTAAATAGAAGGATAATGCGCTTCAATACACTTGAACCCACGCCGCCTACATGGACAACAATGTTCATACCAATCAAATTAACTAAGACTCAATCAGCTAAATTATCCCTTTAAAAAAAAAAGAAATGAGATATTCCAATTACCAAATTTAAAACATAAATGTATTTATGACAAATATTAATGAAAAATATTAAAGAGGCATTTGATTCGAAGAGATGGAAGATTACTACTAGTAATAATATTACATTATTACTTGAATGTAGGATTACTTAATTAGCATATTATTGGGTACGTTATATTAAATTTTTTGGTTCATTTGATTGAAATGTAAAATTTTATTATATGATTCACAAACCTAATTAACATAGTATTATTATAATTAAAATATTAATTTTTATTTTAGGACAAACCTTATCCCATTAATTGAATGCATATTTCTTATTTTATTTTTTTTGAAGGTAGATTTCTTATTTTTATTACTCCATGTCATTTTCTTTTTATTAAAAAAAATGTTTTATATAAAATTTAATGATAACCCGTGATTTTATCTATTTTATTAATGCATTAAGTTAAAATATCATATTATAATAATATTAAAAATATATAATAAATTTATTTAATATATAAAAAATGTGATAAAATAAATACTAATCTTAAAAATTAATTTATATTATTAACTTTATAGTGAATGTATTGAAATACAAAAGGATGGATTTAGGTAATCTTTGTGAATAATATTAAGAAAAATAGGATTATCCAGGTGATTTGTATCAAATACCTTTTAACAATGTTAAATAGGGATTGAATTTTAAAAATGAAAATGTGATTTTTATTTTTTCAAAATTAAAAAGTAGATTGCCTACTTAAAATACAAGACACAATAAAAATAAAAATAATAGGTGTAGGCATAGGGGTATAGATTTAGTATTGCGTGTAGTAAGATATGGAGGGCTTAGTGGCCCACCCTACCTTTTTAGAGATGAACCCTGATTTTTGTTAGTATGTGAGCAGACAAAAGCAGAAGCTTCTTATCCTTCATATCCTCCCCCAATGGCTTTTCTTTTCACTTTTCTCACCATCTCACTTACACACAGAATCTGCCAAACCCTAACTTCTGATTTATCATATTCTCTTTGTTTCAACCCCATTTTAGTTAATGGAATTATATATTTGTAAAAAAAAATTTAAAAGAGTAAAAAGAAATTGATGTAAATAAAAGAAATACAGATAAATCTCGTTTTCTCCGAATCTTACTATATTTTGAACTGATTATGTAAAGCATATTAAAGTTAGTGAAAAAATGCAAGGGACTAAAGTCTGGCCCCCTCAGATCAAGTCCCATAATTACAATGTGAATCTAGGATCTTAAAATAGTGAAGAAAATGTTTTGTTGCCAGCTTGAATGGCAAGCATGTAATATAAGCGAACATCTAAGGCCTAATTGTTTTTTGCCATTAATTATATTTGTAACAGTGGCCTCCCTATATAAATATAGTTGAACATGGTAGAAGCTAGTTAAATAGTGCATGTTCTGCTCTGTTCTGTTGTATTACATTCTAAAATAAATTCCGTGTTGAGACACAAGTGCCATGGCTCCCATGACTCTCCCTCCTGGTTTCAGGTTTCACCCAACTGATGAAGAGCTTGTCGCTTACTACCTGGATAGGAAAATCAGCGGTCGCACCATTGAGCTTGAGATTATCCCTGAGGTTGATCTCTACAAATGTGAGCCTTGGGATTTACCAGGTATTCTATTATAATCATTCATTCATTCATGACCCGCTTCTGTGCTTTTTGCTGCCTTCTAACTCTTAACATTGATTTTAAACCAACAGATAAGTCGTTTTTGCCCAGCAAAGACATGGAGTGGTACTTCTACAGCCCCAGGGATAAGAAATACCCGAATGGATCGAGAACCAACAGGGCAACGCGTGGCGGCTACTGGAAAGCCACTGGCAAGGATAGGGCGGTGCAGACGTCGAAAGCGGTGGTGGGTATGAAGAAGACTTTGGTTTATTACAGAGGTAGGGCTCCCCACGGCATCAGAACTAATTGGGTTATGCATGAATATCGCTTACTTCACTCCGCTTCTCCCACTGCTCCTTCCAGTCTAAAGGTACCTTACTAGTACAATCCATATATCATATTCGACTTGTGTTTATGTTATTTATTCTTATTATACTATTGTTTCATGTTCATCTTGTATAACATTAGTATTCTTCACTAGGGTTTTAGTTCATTAATTTGGTTATAAAAGTAGATCTGAACTTGTCAAAGTAAAATTGATTTCAAGTCTTTTTCACTCTTGTTAAAACAAAATAAAATTATTAATAGACGAATATCAAGTGATCCAATGATAAGTAGGGTTTAGAGAAGATGCATGAATTTTGTTTTATGCAAAATCATTATCAAACATGTCTTTGTATTATGATATTGAACAAACCAAATTCTACGAGGAAAATAATTCCTGAAATTTAATTTCTTGAGTGAATATCAAATTACTAAATGTTATTTATGGTGAATAGTAAAAAAAAAGTCCATAAGCTAGTAATTTATATTGATATTTATGATTTCCAATTTCAGTTTCTGAGTATAGCATATGTATAAAAAAAATGATTTTGTGAAAGAGTCTTTGGTTTTAATCTTGCACACTTTATAGGTATGTATAGCTGGTGATCTTCCTTTCTTTTAATTTATTCCTTTTTCTTTTTACCTCTTTCTAATATTCTTTTAAACACTTCTGCATTTTACTGTTTAATTTTCTACATATATATCTGTATATTTTAATTGATGTTGCAAACTGAGCAGGACTCTTATTCTTTATGTCGCATCTTCAAGAAAAACATTCAAATCCCTAAAACAAAAGAAGCATCTGTTGAGAATAATCAATCATTTGGTGATGAAATCTCAAGAGGGAGAGAAGCTGAAGTTGAAGATGAGAATTTCAATACTTCTTCCTCGGATGTCACTCAAGGGACCCCCAATGAAACTGGCATGGCCGATGAATATCAACCTCCATTTACCTCCGATGAAGCCAATAGTTCGGCTAATTTGTCTTCACTCGGCCCTGATTTTTCCTCCGATCTATTTCAGGTACGGTATTACATGTGTGTATGATGTGGAATGTGCATGCCTTAGGGCATAGGAATGGGCCATCCTATGATTCTTTATAATAATAATAATAAATCTGCTTTAGACGATTTCTTTTTTTTTTTAATGTTGAAGACATGATTATCTACTTTGCCAAACGCTGGATTTTTCACAGCAATATTCTGCTTTATTGGGTGCTTTTATCAATCACCAAAGGCTTCAAAATCACTCAGTCAGTCTTCCCCATCCCAATACTTGAAAGTACAATGAGCTGATGAAATGTGGGTTGGAACTGGCCCACCAAACACCCACTTTGAGTTGGCTTTTCATCTTAAACTAGCACAAAAGTTGGGACCAAATCAAACTCTCTCTCTTTTCCAAAAGCTCTCAAACTCAAATCCATGGCTTTTCTTCACTCTCTTCCATAACTTCTTTTGACTGACCCATCCATCTTTCTCCCTCATTTTCCACACCCCCCATTGTCACCAACCTCGATGACTCTTAGTCAGAATTTGCACAATTTTCCCATTCAAAAACCACTTCTTTTTTCTTTTTTCCTTATCAACTTATCTACTTTGGACCTTTCAAACTCTTTTCAGTTTGGAGTTGAATCACTTCATAAAAATACTCAACATTTTACTCCTTTCTAGATAATTCATCTGATTCACATGTGTATTTATGAATGAATGAAATGCAGATTCCAAGCTACACCAATCTCCATTATCAAGCTCCATATCCACCATTAGAGCTAGAGGACTTCCCACAGATAAATATTATATCAGAGACAAAGGCGTCCAAGGCGGAGATAATTGACGAATACATGATGTATGACAAGTGCAAGGACTACATGAACGGATCATTAGAAGAGATTTTCTCACTTTGTGCCTCTCAGGACAATTCCATGCCCCCCTCTCCATGCATGATTAATCAAACACACTAACTGAACATCACTTTAACAAAAATTAATATACTTATTTTGTAATACTATAATTTTTTATTTCTTTTTCATTTGTAACACAAAAGGTAAAAGGTCGTGTTAGAGCAAATGATAAAAAATTAGAACATCATTTTGCCAAGCACAAGATGATAAGGCTACATATTATTGGTTTCCTTTTTTACCATTTTATTTTATTTTGTTTACATATTGTGGTTGAAAAGTTGTTTGGCAATTTTGAAAGGGAAGTGGATAAATCGTTTTGTTTCTTTTGATCAATCAATTAATGCATCAAATTTCTATATATTTAACCTCTGCAATGCATTAATTTCCCAGATACGGCATGAAAATTACCCAAGCTGTCGCACATTGTTTTAGATACGTAAGACTCGCTTTTCGAGAACCATGCAAGCCTCCACATTTCCACCGACTTACTTCATTAAAAGATCGTCTTGGTTTCTCATCAATGCTAAAAACACCCCCCAACATACTAACAAAACATCCTAATAAATAACACACCTTTACTATAATTAATAATTAGTTATTAATTAATGTTCTTTTATTTTATTGATTGGTTAGTAATTAACATATTTTTCAGTATTATTATATTATTATTAAATAATATAAGTATTATTTTAAACATATTTTTATTATTGTATTATTATTAAATATTATAAGTATTATTATTATTATTATTATTATTATTATTATTATTAAAGATATAAGTATTATTATTATTCAACATATTTTTTTTTATTATAAGATTATTGTTAAACATATATATAAATACATAAATACAAAAATATGAGCAAAATGCTAAAATATAATAAATTAATATTATTCAACAATAATCCTCTATAGTTATAATAGGTGTTTTGAGATTACAAGGTTTCAGTTGTCTATAAAATTTCAGACGTGACATATACATGGTTTGCCACCCAGCTGTAGACGGGGCTCTATGGCAGATCCAATAAGCCGAAATGGTAGGCATTGGGTAATCTCCTTCTAATTGTACCATTACATTATGATTATCATATACATGTGCAATTGTAATAGCATGATGGTATTGAAAATGTTTCCGGACCTCTCGAAAGAGGAAAGAAAGTTATGTCACCTCGCTTGGTTAAATAATTGAGGATCACCCCAAACCTATTGGCAATCAAGCATAGGCATAACCATCCAGTGTTTTGCTGGTACAGGCGATTGTGAGAAACACAGTGAATTACGTAATTCATCGATTCCATCAGTGAAAACTCTAGCATAGATATCATATGAACTCAATAACTCGTCTAGCAGTTGATGTCGAACATAGAGCCACTGGTCTTCGCCATAACCAAGACAAACAGATATTGCTTGGAATCCGCAATTTCCATCACCCCTGACATCTTGTACATGTGTGATGTAAGGGTGGAACATATCTGGAATTTCTTTCATTAGTGGATGAGTGTCACATGATTCAGGCATCTGGTTTAAGTCTATAAAGTATGAAACTTGCTCTGATGGCTCCTGGTTTAAGTCTGGAATTTCAGTTACGTATGAACTATGTCTTGCAGGTTCTTTGTTCAACTCTACCAGATCCAACCCAACAGATTTTGATGTGGTTGAATGGCTATGTCTTCTGGGAGCTTGACTTATAGAATCGACTTATTTTTGTTGTTGTTTCTTCAAGGTTGGTCGTCCACGCGTATTTTGTAGGTTCTTTAATGAGTGTTTTACTCGGCTGGAATATATCTCTTAACTTTCTTAACAGACTTTTTTTCCCGGCTTTTGACTGCTTAGTGAAGTTTTCTTTGAACATTTCTAACTCACCGTCACAACAAATATCCTCATTTTCCACAGAAGTTGACGGTGATAAGTCAAGCTTCCTCCAGAATATATCTATTGAATCCAACGGAATACACTCACCTGCATTGAAATGCCATTAGTTTATAAAAATTTAATATATAAATAAAATTTAGAAAATAATTGTTAAATATACCACCTGAATTCAAGTAGACTGATAGCATGCAAGCGCATGGTAACCCACAACTATGACGTAGTTTACAACCACGGTTTGAAGGGTCAAGTTGATGTCTACTCGACGCTGAAGTTCCCTTTCTAGGATATCTAGAGCTTCAAGTGCCACAAAACCTCACAATAATTTGAAACACGGTAAGTTGTGTCTGTGTTTGAGGACAATTCTACTCTTTTCAAAACTTTCATATATCGATGTAAGTTGAGATTTCACAATCTGATCGATACAACTAACAAATTTATCTAAAAAAGAATTTTTTGCACAAAGGTATTTCTTTAACTTTGCATGCTGGCTCTCAACTCTATTCGTAGTTCGTTCTCTAAAGTTGAGATGCCAATCAATCCAGACCGACACAAACATTTCTTTATATTTGCTTAACCACACTTGATCTAGATATTTTAAAACACCTGAATTTATATAAATGTTAGTTATGTATAAAAAGTCTTCTAAAACTATAAACAATTATTTATAGAATAACGAGGCTTGTACCTAGATATTCACTCAACATTGATTGGAGTTTTTTGTAGTTTTCGGTGTACAATATCCACATTGGAGATTCAACAAGTACAGTTTACATAGCACGAAAGGAGTCCCACTCATGTTGCGACTTGATGGACTGTCTACAATGCTTTTTAATATTTTTAGTAATGTGCCATCTGCATAGTAACTGAGTGGCATCGAGGAAAACTTGTTGGCATGCATTCATCAGAGCCAACTCTCTGTCCGTCACAATAACACGTGGGTACATGCACTCCTCTAGTGTCAACTTTAGACATGTTAATGCCCAATTATAGTTCTCCTCCTTTTCGTTAATGATAAAGGCAAAAGCTATACTAAATGTCTTGTTGGTTGAAGTCACGCTAACAATCTGAACAAAAGGTAGATCATATTTGTTCGTTTTTTACGTTGCGTCTACAATCAAAACGTGCAGAAATACACGCCATATATCCAATTATCATGGATGAATGAAGAATAGATTTTCCAATTCATTTGAAATATTATTTACTGAAAACTCAATAAAAAATTATTTATCATTCAAAAACAACATAAGAACCTGTACCAGAGTTTTACCGACATTCTGGGACGAGCGAAGCTTTTGTCGTGCATTGTATATGGCTTTTAGTGTAGAAACGTTATTCTTGCCCTGCTCTTTTAGTGTCGATAATATGTCACATGGTGTAACATCTTACTCGTCAAATCAATCAACAATTTTTTTTTCGTTTTCTTTCAACCGCCTTGCATAAGCATGTCCCTCCATATGTTATGCAGGTGGATGGTTATGTTGATCACATATCACCTTCAACGTCCACCCATCATATTGTTTTAAATACGAACCTACTAATCGGAATTTATAGTTGGTCTTTTTGGTGCCAGACTTTTTTCTTGATTCTTTAAATTTGTCTCCTCGTGACGATGATATAACCAAGAGAGAATGTGGGTTTTGCACCCATTGCATCAGCTCTTTACGAGACTCGAACACCTAAAATTTAAATAATTTTGTTAACAAATATTAAATGTTATGAAGATAAAAAAATATTAACATCATGATAAATATTATACCCGATCGGTAAAAAATGATGATGTCGCCATAGAGATCTCATTGCCTTCTTTTAAGTTACTTCCATAAAAGTTCGACATCTTTTGTTGAACACTAAAAATTATGACGAAAAAATCAGTAGTTATAAAAAATTAAAAAAGATTTTAATTTATACAAGAATTAATAAATAAAAAAAGAAAAAAATTAGAAAAATAGATTTTTGTAAAAAACAGTTTAGAACAAATTTATAAAAAATAAAATTACAAATAATAGAGTGTAGTGAGAAGGACTTACTTAATTTTGTTAATAATAATATGAGTTTACGTTAGGGTGTTGTTAATGTTCATCAAAATAAACATATATATATAACTCTGCCTATTTATTGTATTAATTACAACAAAATTAATTTTTTCCGTTCTTTAAGATGTTGACTCTAATTTTTTGGACTAAATTTATTACACTAATTAATTTAAGATGTTGAAAATGAAGATATTTGGAAAATGTCCTAATTAATTTTTTGGACCACATTAATTTAAGATCTTGACTCTAATTATTGTATTAATAAAAAGACTCATTGGGAAAGGCACTCATCCAATAAAATGAGAAATGTTGTAATCAATTACACAGAAAAGAAGAATTAGAGTTTTTTTTAGTATGCTGGGGGTGTTTTTTTAGCCAACCCCGACCTTTTAACCTCTTCATCTTCGTCTTGGTTTATTCATGGATCTTCACCAAATTCCAACACATGAACATGGAAGGAATAATTACCACATTTCAAAATAAATCCTTTCACAAATTCTGTCCAACGTGGAGCAATAAACATTGCCCTATACTAAAATTCATATACTTTACTAAATTAATTAAAAGAAAATTATTTGTGTCTAAGTATTAAGTAATTGAAATTTCAAGTTTACTTTTATAATGTTTTAATAAGTAAAAATAATTGTCTTTCATATATCCTTTCCCCATAACTTAAACTCAACACCATTTATTAATTTATTGCTTTTTATCTAAACTTAACTTTACTACATTTCACCCATCCAATATAAATTTTATATTTTTTTTCTCTTTAAATATCCTCTTCATTTTTTTCTTTCTTTTTCTTCCACTTGATATTCTTCCTTTATAAACCCAATTTTGTTTCTTTGCATGATAACATTTCATGCTATTTTCAAAATTATTTCACAAATTTGAAATTATTTTTATCTCCTTAAATAATTCCCCAAAAATTATTCTAAACAAAATAGCTATAAACTCAAGTTGTTAATTGGCCGAGCTAAGTTAGGCCAAGGCCTGGTTCCAATTTTCATACCCAAGCCCTTTTTTGAGATAACCTGATCTGTCCAAAAAACCTATTTTACTGTTAAAAAAATAATAAAAATATATTTACCTAATGGTTCTGTTAAAAAATACAAAATGCGTCTAGTTGCAAAAGGTATTCATCAATGTCCAGGGATCGATTTTACTGAAACATTTAGTCTAGTCATCAAACCAATCATAGTGCATTTGGTTCTTAGTCTTGCCCTAGGTAAAGGCTAGTCACTTCATCAACTAGATGTCAACAATGTCTTTCTTCAAGGCACACTTTCAGAAGATGTATTTATGTCTCAACCTTCGGGCTTCATTGACCATGATAATCCACACCATGTTTGCAAGCTTCACAAGGCTATCTATGAACTCAAACGGTTTACGTGCCTAGTATCATGAATTATGCAAATTCCTGCTTACTTCAGGTTTTCAAAACTCTGTTGTAGAACATCCTTGTTCATATTCAACACTAAATGAGTTATTCTTTATTTTTTGTTTACGTTGATGATATCATTGTTGCTGGAAACACCGATCAAGTTGTACATCATTTTATTCAGAAGTTCTCTACACACTTTTCTCTAAAAGATATTGGTGACTTACACTATTTATTGGGTGTTGAAGTGTGTTAGAGTATAGAGAATACTCTGCTATTCTAAACTGTTAGTTTGTTAGTCTGGTGAATTCAAGCTGTTAGGCTGTTAGCAGTAGTTGTTAGATAGTAGTTAGTTCATTCTTCTATATATAGCTCACATGTACTATTCAAGAGTACGCAAGAAATAATACAGTTCAGTTTCTCAAATTCTTTAATCTCTATTTTTCAATATTCAGTCTAGCTTAGTTTCTTTATACCTGAGATCTCAACATGGTATCATTCGTCTAGCAGTGCTGGGACCTACTCCACGTTAAAGGTATTGCGATTTACTTTAAGCTCTTTTCCATGAACACCACGGCCTCCGCTGAATCTGCTTCTGTAGAGCCTGGCTCTCAGACTTTCACCAGTGCTCAGCTCGTTTATTCGTTTCCTCGCCATGAAATGGTAAAATTAGATTATAACAATTTTATTCAACGGAAACAGCATATTAGACTTATCATTGAAGGATATGAGTTAGTTGAATTTTTGGACGGTATTGTACTTATTCTGTCGCTCTTTCTTACGTCTTCGGAAGGGTCTCTAGTGCTGAATCCAGATGCTTCGGCGTTCTTTCAAGAAGACAGGTTATTAGCTTCTTGGCTCCTTTCAACTATTTCTCACTTGTTACTAACGTCTTTTACAAAGGCTCGTTCGGCCTACGACGTGTGGAATACAGCCACACGCCTCTTCACAGCGATGACCAGCATGAAGCTCTCTCGTCTTCGTCACAACCTTCATTCTTGTAAGAAAGTCACTCTCTCGATTAAGGACTATGTTACAAAGATCTAAACCACGTGTGCCTTGATTGAGGCCTCTGGCTCACGGATTTTAGAAGCAGAGAAGGTCAAAATAATTCTTGCAGGCTTACCTTCAGATTTTGATACTGTTATCACATAGGCTTTTTTCTCGTCGAAACCACTACTGTTACGTCTCATTGACGTGTTGCTTGAGTATGAGAATCACCAGATTCGTGCGGTTCACGAAGTTCCTCTTCATGCTAATCTACTGGAGTCTGGTCAGTCGCAGTTTGGTGATCAGATGCGTGGTGGTCGCCCACCGCCCGGAGGTCGCGGACATGGATTCTAATTTTACGTACAGTGCTAAATTTGTGGGCGGTTTGGCCATATTGCTCAAAGATGCTATTATAGGTATAATCGGGACTCCGCTGGACTGTCACAGGTGGATCGCACTAGTTCGGGCTTTGTCTCTAGTGGCTTCTCCATTCCATCGCCTGCCACTGGCCTGTTCGCTGGTCCATGCACGAGACCTCTTTCGACTACATCACCAGGACATTTTTCTTGTGAAAATAGATGGCCCTATGCTACGCTGAATGTGTCTCAAAGGTCTAATAGGGTTTCTAACACGTTTGTTAATTGTGATGATGGAATAAGTGGCTTTCGTGGGGCTCATGGGAAGTCAACATTTCCTTTTAAATTTGGCAGAGCTTTAGAATGACCACATGCGAGTGATAATGCCAATGGGCTGCTCATGCGTGGCTTGTCTGGTCTGGGTCAAAATGCTGGATCTGTCCAAGGTTTTTTTTGGGCTACATGGCAATTCTATTCCTACTGGGCCTCAATTTAATCATGTCGATTTTGCTCCTTCTTATGAGCCTGGCCGTGATTTTGGGCCTTTTGGTACTAGTGACTATAATGAGGCTGGTCCGTTTGTTCTTTGGCAAACCAAACCAAGGGTTCAAGTTTACACTGGCTTCGATCCATGCATTGGTCTCCCACGCATACCTGATATACATGCTTCTGATGTACCCAACACTTTAGGGTCTAATATTAATGTCACTCAGTCTGGGTCTAACTTTGATGGTTCTAATTCTTATTTTCCTCTACCAGCTGGTACTGCTTCATGGTACCCTAATTCTGAGGCGACTCACCATGTAATGTGACGTGTCTGCACCAAATGGTTCAACACCTTATTCAGGTAACTCTTCTCTTTTAATGGGTGATGGCACACCGACTAGGATTTTATCTGTTGGGAATTCAGTATTACCTACTTAACATAAATTGCTTCGTTTATCTAACGTTTTGTGTGTACCAACCATACGAAAAAATATCATGTTCGTGTCCCAGTTTGCCACTGACAATAATATCTTTTTTAAATTTCATCCGACTTATTATGTTGTCAAGGACACCCGAACTTGGGAAATATTACTGAAAGGCCATATTCGTGATGGACTATATCACTTCTCTTCGCCCATGGTGCCTACTTCGTATCATACAGTTCCCTTTATTGCTAATATTGGGCCTCCGACTCAGAACAATAGTAGTGACAATTTTACTCTCCGGCACAAGCATCTTGGTCATCCATCTACTTTTGTTGTTAAGAATGTTTTAGAAAAGTGTAATATTTCTTTCAATAAAGGTTGCCTTAATATTGTTTGTACTACATGTCAAAAAGGGAAGTCGCATAAACTCCCCTTTTCACTTTCTAATATTGAATATAATGAACCTTTTCCTTGGTGGTCTTCGACTTATGAGGACCTGCGTCTATTTTTTATGGCCACAATTGGTATTATGTTTCGTTTATTTACATGTGCATTCGCTTTACCTAGACATATCTTATTCGTTAAAATTCCCAGGAAATTGATTGCTTTGTTCAATTTCATCAATTAATCAAAACTCAATCTGGGAAAACTATTAAACAGTTTCAGAGTGACTGGGGAGGAGAGTTACGCACCTTCACATTTGTGCTAGCAACTCAAGGGATAATTCATTGCTTGTCATGTCCACATATGTCAGAACAAAACGGGGTGGCTGAGTGCAAACACCAGCATATTATTGACATGGGTATCACACTTTTAGCTCAAGTAAATCTTCCTATGGATTATTGAGGGTATACATTTTGTTGTGCTGTGCATCTCATCAATCGCCTTCCTACCTTGGTTCTTAAAGGAAAATCTCCATTCAAGGTGCTGTATGGCCATGATTCTACATATGATAATTTACGCGTCTTTGGGTGCTATTACTTTCCGTGTCTACGTCCGTTTCTACGTCACAAGTTGGATTTTTTATCTCAACCTTGTACATTTTTGGGGTATAGTTCTTAACATAAAGGATATCAGTGTCTCACACTGGATGGTAAAATCATCATTTCTCGTCATGTTATTTTTTATGAACATAGGTTTTTGTTTCCTCTGAAAGACGCTAGCGAATCCTCATCTTCTGGTCAATCTCTTTCTTCAATATCCGTTCCTCTTGTCAAGCCTGTTTTTTCTCGACCTTTGAAATCTTCCTCTGTTCAAACTCTTGAGATATCAACATATCTTGGGTCCTGTCCTTTTTTTTCTCTCAATTCTCGGAATACAATAGGTTCCACCCCTGAGCTTCATTCTGTTCCTTGTTTGCCTAGCGATGATTGTAATGATAATTCTTCTATGGCTTCTTCTAGAAGTGCAGCTCCTTCTACAAATCCAACAAATACTCATCCGATGGTTACACAATCAAATGATGGTATTTTTAAGCCCAAGGCTATGACTGTTGAAGCTATTGAACCTCTCTCGATTGAGGAAGCATTTTCTACTCTTGAATGACGTAATGCTGCTCAAGCTGAATATGATGCTCTCATTAATACTTCTACCTGGGAACTTGTTCCTCTTCCTACGAATCACAGAGTAATAGGATGTAAGTGGCTTTTTAGAGTAAAAAAAAATTTTAACGGTACGGTAGCACGATGTAAAGCTCGGTTAGTAGCTAAAGGGAGTTCACAAGTTTCTAGATGCGATTTTAGGGAAACATTTAGTCCGATGATAAAACCTACTACTGTTCAAATAATGTTATCTATTGTTGTTTCTAGAGGTTGGTAGCTTCGTCAGGTGGATGTGAATAATGCCTTTTTAAATGGAGATTTTACTGATGAAGTGTTTATGCAACAACCTCTAGGGTATGTGCAATATGACTCTAATGGTAAACCTTTGGTTTGTCGTCTAAAGAAGGCTTTGTATGGACTACGTCAAGCTTCGCGAGCTTAGTTTGACAAGTTAAAGTCATTTCTTATTACTGCTAGGTTCCTTCTCTCCAAAGTTGATTCGTTTTTATTTGTCAAAGTCACATCTCACTTCAGTCTTTATGTTTTGGTATATGTAGATGATATTATCATTACTGGCAGTGATCCTGCATGCATAAATGGTTGTATTCAACAATTGAATGAAGAGTTCTCTCTTAAAGATATAGGTGATCTCTATTACTTTCTAGGAATTGAAGTCACACGTTCTTCTGACGGATATCTTCATTTATGCCAAAAGAAGTACATTCAAGATATACTCGACAAAAGCTCTATAACTCATGCAAAAAGTGTTCATACTCCAATAATTAGTTCATCTCCTCTCTCTAAGGATGATGGGGAACGTCTTCTTGATCCTAATGAGTATAGAAATTTGGTAGGAGTATTACAATATGTTGTTTTGACTCGCTCTGATATTGCCTACGTAGTAAACCGTATATACCAGTTCATGCATGCGCCCACTAATGTACATTTAGTTGCATTAAAATGCATTTTGCGGTATTTATGTGGTACACTTGATTATGGGCTTATTTTTTGACCGACAGATCAACTTTCGTTAGTTGAGTATGCTGATGCCAACTGAGGGTTAGATTTTGATGATTGCTGATCTATAACGGGGTATTGTGTGTATTTTGGTTACACACCTTTCTCTTGGTGTTCTAAGAAACAACAAGTCGTCTCGAGGTCCATGGCTGAAGCTGAATATCGAAATCTTGCTGCCACTACGAGTGATGTTGCTTGGTCGGTCTCGTTATTAAGTGAGCTATATCTTCAATCTGTTGATCCCCCACTATTTGGTGTGATAGTTCGAGTGCGGTTGTGGTAGCTGCTAATCCTGTGCTACACTCCAAATTTAAACATGTTGAACTTGATCCGTTTTTTGCGCGCGAGCGAGTCACTGATAGTTCTATTATGGTTGATGAAGTACTTACGTATGATCAAGTTGCTGACATTCTTACCAAATTACTCTCTGCTTCATCTTTTGCTCAGTTTAGGAGTTTTCTTCGGGTCTTACCCATAGAGAAGATTGGTGAATGTTAGAGTATAGAGAATACTCTGCTATTCTAAATTGTTAGTTTGTTGGTCTAGTGAATTCAAGCTGTTAGGCTATTAGCAGCAGTTGTTAGATAGCAGTTAGTTCATTCTTCTATATATATCTCACATGTACTATTCAAGAGTACGTAAGAAATAATACAGTTCAGTTTCTCAAATTTTTTAATCTCTGTTTTTCAATATTTAGTCTAGCTTAATTTCTTTATACCTAAAATCTCAACAAAGTGCTTTCCTATGCCGATGGTCTGTTTCTTATTCAATGAAAGTATATTGCTGGCCTCCTTAAAAAAACTAGTATGACTGAAGCAAAACTAGTCTCCACACCTGTAGCAACGAGTTCGTCTCTTACCTTCTATGCTGGTACTCCCTTGTCAAATCCTATAAAGTATCGAACCACCGTTGGAAGTCTCCAGTATCTCTTGTTGACTTGTCCAAATATTACTTACACGGTTAATAAGCTCTCCCAATTCATGCACTAACCAACAACAAAGCATTGGATTGTTGCCAAATGCTTACTTAGCTATCTCTGTGGTACCTTAGATCATGGCCTAACACTTTGTCGTCAATCCTCTCTTACTCTTCATGTATTCTCCGATACTGACTGGGCTGGCAACAAGGATGATTTCACTTCAACCTGTGCTTACATCATTTATCTCAATCATAACCCCATATCTTCGAGCTCCAAGAAACAAAAATTTGTTGCCCAATCTTTAACCAAAGCTAAGTATCGATCAGTCTCTTCCACGGCTACTAAACTATGCTGGATTTATTCTCTTCTAATTGAAATTAGCATCACTATTCCTTATTAACCAGTGATTTATTGTGACAATGTTAAGGCCACAAACCTCTGTGCCAATCTAGTGTTTCACTCGCGCATAAAGCACATTGCCTTGGACTATCATTTCATACGTGAGGAAGTTCAAAATGGTCTCCTCAAAGTCTCCCATGTCTTTACTTCTTATCAGCTTGTCGATGTAACAGCCCGATTTAGATCCTAGTAAGAACAGTGATTTTGGAACCACAAATTCGAGGTAGTAAAATTATTTTAATATTATTTTATGTGTTTACAACATGTTAGAATGCATGTGTAAAACTTTCGTGAATTATTTTTTTTACTGATTGGTTGTCTAATTCGATAAAAAGGACTTAATCGCGTAAAATGCAAAAGTGACTTTTTATTTGTTAAAATACTAATTTTTTATGGCTTATTAATTGATAAGTCTTTAAAAATGATATTTGGCCACTCTATAGGTAAGTGGACAGTAATGGACCACCATTAAAAGGTTTTGTTATTAAATTACAAAGGTTAATTTGGTAATTGGCTTATTAATATGAATTATAATAAAACAAAGCCACATTAGTGTTCATCTTTTCTTCATTCTCTTCAACCGATTAAAAAAAAAGAGTATATGGAAGCTAGAGAAGAGGCTGGCTACATGCAGTGGAAAAACCGTGAAATTGTTTTCTTAGAAGCTAAAATTTTGAAGGGGCAGGGTAACACTTCTAAAGTCTCCATTATCTATAGCTTTTTATTGATAAATTCTGGTTAAATTGTTGTTTTAATTTTACCGAATGTGTGAAGGAAGGAACAAATTGAATTGTTATAATTGATATTGGGAAATATTAACAAGCTTTCCTTGGATATTTTTTTATTCTTTAGTGTTTGATAATTTTTGGAATCTGTTAAATTGCTATCTGAATTTTACCCCCATTAATATTGTTAATTGCTGCTCTGTTTATACTGTTCGATGGAGGTACAAATGTTGTTGAATATTGCAGTGATAAGGATGTTTAAAAAAGGGTGTATGTATGTTGTTTTATGGATTGCCATTTGGTGTGTTAAAGCAGCAGTAAATTGTTGTTTAGATGTCAATCAATGTGGTCTGAGTGACTTTAAATTATGTTAATAATGGTTGAAGTTGCAAATGAAAAAATGGTGATGTATTTATTATGTCTGAAATTTGAGATAATGAGTGTTTGATGCTGCAGATGTATGACCGAATGCCAATTGATGTGTTAAAAGGGTTAATGCAATCATTATTGAAGTTATTAAATGAGAATAAAAGCAGAGTAAATGCTACAAAATTTATGTCTTAAGTGTTAGTTAAAGAGTTAGTTATATGGTGATAAATAGCCGGATGTTTATATCATTTGGTTGGTTTGTGGATTATTAATTAATGTTAATTAATGTTGTCCAAATTGATGTCAGATTAAGCTATTGAAGAGTGTAATTAGTAATTAATATGTACTGCATCAATAAGTTAACTGTTAATTATTATTAAAGTTGGTTTTAGTGGATTAATTGGGTTGCTATAATGCAGGATTTGAATGCTGTCTGAATTGATATTAAGTACTTAATTATACTGCCATATTTTGTATATTAATGTTGTTTATTAAAGAGTAACTTAATGTTATCCAAATATGTAAATCTTTGAGACTTTAAGTTTCGTGAACTAATATAAATTCCTACTGTATTCATGTTGTCCAAATTGGAATGAATTGGATAATGGTTGTGTTTGTGTTGACCATTTGTGAGGAATAAAGATGTTTTTTTTACACTAATTGTAATTAAATGATAGAATGGTTTGAGTTTGAACTTGAGTTGATATTTGAGTTAGTTAATATATTGATTTATATTATGTTTTAGTCGTGAAACAAATAGATCGATTATTAAATCGGGAAAGAGAGAAGGTCGTGGAATAATCATTTGCGACTTAAGGTAAGTCATAAGTAAATAAATGTTGTTAAATTGAAATGTATATGTATTATATATGCTGAATTGATTTGTGAATAAATATATGTATATGCCGAATGGTAATGCAAACGTATGTGTTAAGAATAAGTTATTTATGTATATATGTTATTATGATATTGAATTGTTTGAGAAGCAGAATATATGAATACGAGAAAGTTTCGATAACGTGACGATGTCCAAAAAGCCCCATACAAACCCTAGAAATAGTAGAGGATACATATGTCATGACATTGGATTTCGAGATATGATTTAGTGTAATACCACATTTGGGACGTTGGCATCGATTTGAGATATCGTGTAAGACCGTGTATGGGACACTGGCATCGATTAGAGATTTCGTGTAAGACCCTGTCGAGGACAGTGGCATCGATATGTGATTACATGTAAGACTACGTCTGGGACGTTGGCATTATACAATATGTATGTAAGAGTAAGACCACGTTTAATACGTTAGCATCGATATGTGATTTTGATATGTGTTTACGAGTAAGACCCTGTCTGGGACAGTGGCATCGATATGTGATAACATGTAAGACCAAGTCTGGGACGTTGGCATTATACAATATGTGTGACTATCTGAGTATCCCATTTAATTCCGAATTATTCAACAAGAAATGTTAAGTAAAGACCGAATACGAAATTGAATTAAAATGTTCAGGTATGTGTTAGCTAATGTATTGAAATTAAGGTAAGTTTTGGTATTTGAAGTAATGATATGAATCATGTTATAAAGTTGGTTATATGTATATTGAATGCAAATCTATATTCGGCAAAAATGATATAAGTATGTGCTATTAAAGTGTGAAACATGTGTATAAATATATGATTTTTGGTACGTGTGAATTGTATATGAATTTAGAAATGGTAGGTGAATATGTTTCTAATGACGATATGTGACATATATTATTATGAATGAAAGAAATGCATATAAATGAATGTGTGTTATATGTGCTAGTTATATGACCTTGTGATTCTATGATTCAAATATGAGAAATACAAAACAAGAAACATGGTTTTGAGATATACTATTTTGATTTGAAAATTTGATATGAAATAGATATTGAGACAATGGTGTTATGATGAATGGTTTGTATATATGTAAATCGGCTTAGTGATATTGATTTATAATTATTATTGAAATGAATTATTTGTTTATGGTTTACTAAGCTTTTAAAGCTTACTCTGTGTGTTTTTCCTATGTTTATAGATTTTAGAGACTTGCTCAGGTTGGAAGTTGTAGGAGACCTCATCACACTATCCAGTTTTCGTTTCGGTAAATTAATTCTTTGATATTAGGTTATGTGGCATGTATAGGCTAGTTTTGATATATTTGGTTTTGAAATTTGTATATATATATATAGCCATGCGAAAATGGCTTGTTTAAGATGTTAATGTTGTGTGTATTCGGTCAAGTCTTAAGGTTATTATGGAAGTATGTTTTATGGTATATATATGTGTGGTATTTGGTTATATGGTTTGGCATTAAGAAATGCTAATGAGGATGAATAGTTAGCCATGAAAGTAGTTCTTTTTGGAAAGTATGAAAAGTGTTATATTTTGGCTTGATAATAAGGTAAATGGATATATATATATATTTGATTGAGTATTGGTTATGTCGATTCAGTTTGCGACGATAAAGTTTATACTTATATTATGCTTGAGTGGTTATGTTTTTAGGTACGATTCATGATGGAAATTGATGATTATGTTTTGAGTATGCTTGATGGCCACTTAAATAGATAGAAGAGACATAATTGTTATGATATTAAGTTTTGAGATAGTATATTAGCTTCAAATGTGGGTGATGGAAATGTTGTGACTTATTAAGGTTGAAATTGATGTTCGAATGGTTGTTTATTTGAATGGTTAGATATATGAGATTTAAACATGATAAATTTGTAAGCTAAAAATGGATAAATTTGATTTATTATTTGGTTTATTATTTGGGCTCAAATTGGTATATTTAGCTTATGAAATGGATATGTACAAAGGGATGATGTGATATATGCACTTGTATATGTAATGAAATATGCTTAACCATAATTTATGTATTCGATTATTATTAAGGTGGTGATTATATGGTTCAAATTTTGTAATTATGAAACATGTGCAATTTGGTTTTGGTATTTGATAGCTTGGTTTCAAATTTTTGAGTAAGCAAATGGTATGAAAATGGTTAATTATTGAAACATAGTTTGTATAAGAGAATGTTCGATAAAGCATGATTGTGTGTTTGAATATGTGATTCAAATTTATGAATTTGACTTGTATGAGTAAGAGGTCGGTTATTAATTTATTTTCGAAAAAAACTTTTATAAATGAAATTATATTACAAGGTGCATGATTTGTAAAGACTATCTGTTCTGAATTGTGTTTTGATCGGTAATGCTTCGTAACCCTAATTCGGTGACAGATACGGGTTAGGGGTATTACAATCGATGTCCTCACCAAGTCGTCTCGTCACCAACTCATCATGGTCATGAACAAGATCGAACTTACTCCACCACCGTCCATCTTGCAAGGGCATGATAAGAATACGTAACTGATTATTTTAAATTTGAATTCCTAAAATCCAATAGCATATTTTTATTTGAATTCCTCTAAATTAGCTATGGAGGTTATAAGAACACAGATCTACTAGGTTATGTTTTGTATATAAATACCATGATCATCAATAGAAAGATATGTGAGGAACATTTTATAGCAAACCTTCTTTTCTCCCTTACCTTTATTCGACATAATATTTATTAATTTAATATTTTTTTATATTTTGAAGAATTTCTTTTGTTAAATTTAGAATAAAGATAGCTAACATATCTTTTGATGGTTACATTATAGTATTATATATAAATTATGTACTATATAAAAATAAATATATATTATATTACATTACAAAGTATAAAAGTGAGTCGAGCCCGAGCCCGAGCCTTGAATGTTTGAACCCAAGTTTGACTCATATTTTAAATAGGTCTAATTTTTTTTGCTCAAGACTATTTTTTTAAGCCCTTAAACTTTTGTTAGAATTCTCTTATATTTGAGGCGCAACTTTGAGCTTAGACAAATTATCCGATCCTTGAGTAGGTTTATCTCAAAAAAATTATAAAAAGCACATAATTAGTAACTAAAATTTATCACACAAGTGAAAAGATGATATATTATATATAAGTTTACATTTTAAAAAATATTTCATATATAAATTTTAATAACAATATTTTAATAAAAGGTGGATAGCTTTTTTATTTTTAATAATTAGAAGTTACAAGAATAATAGTTGGTACTTTACTTTTTTGACAGAAATAAATGGATAGATTTAATTGACATAATTAGTTTAAGATATCTATAAAAATTTAATTTATTTTTTACATGTTTAAATTATATAATTATCTCTATATTTTTAAAAACAATAACTTCAACATTTTTGTACTTTTATCAACTGATTTTGTATTTTGTATCTATCTGGATTCGTCACTTGGATTAGATGTAATACGTTACAAATTCCAATTCAATATTGTTGTAGGCCAATTTTGGCCCGTTTATATTTAAACCCATACATTTACAAAACCAAAACCCTCATTTACAGCAGACCCAATTTTAAGCCCAATTTTACCCAAACCCGAATGACCCACTAAAGCCTAAACCAACCTAAACCTAAAACCCCTAGCCCAACTACAAACCCTAAGCCCAAATCAGAAAAAAAACAATAAACCCAACAGAAACCCAATTGCCAATTAGGTCAAACTAGGGTTTCAGAAAAGCTGAAACCCTAGCCACCTGCCCTACCGCCAAGGTCACCTCAGTACCGCCCATGTCAGCCACCGAACTCTAGCAAGTTGCACCTGCAAGACAATAAAGAGAAAAGACAGAAATAGTAGAAAAAGAACTTGTAAAGGCTATAAAAGCCAAATCTAAACATTTTGTAAAAAAGGGAGGAGGGAAAAAAACAGATTTTAAAGAGAATAATAGAGATTCAACAACAATTTTCATTCAATATAAGACACTAGAAGTTTAAAGTAAAAGCACTGATTTAATAGCATCAAAATAGAGAAATACAAAAGCCAAATCGGAAGAAAATAGGTGATTTTCATTTCCTTTTGTATATTTCGAATCTTTTTATTTATTTATATTTTCTCATTTTTTTACATTTATATATATAAACAAAAAGAAATAAATAACCAAAAAAAAGGAGAAATTTTTACCTTTCCGCCCCACAAAGTGTAATAGTGGCCGATGATCAAAGTGATAACAATTGCTCTCTGGCCGAGTGGACTGGTCCAGAGAAATTCTCTCTCCCTCTCCTTTTTTTTTCCTTGCTGCAAAGTGATTTTTTTAAAGAAAATTTGGCCTTTTATAGCCTTCCAAAACGACGTCGTTTTGGGGGCTGCCCTTTAACTCCAAAACGACGTCGTTTTGAGCTAACCCACTTGTTGACCCGACCCGCTCCAAGGATCCGCGTGTTTTTACTTAAGGGTCTAATTGCGCAAATGGCCCTTCCGCCTTTTTATGTTTTCGCAATCGAGTTTTTAATATTTCTTAAATTGGCCCTGAAATTTATCGCGCTTTGCGATGTGGTCCTCCCTTCAGCGACGTCATTTTAAGGGCTCGGGTAAATAGCTTATTTGGCCCTCTGCAGTTGCACGCGTGTTCAAATGGGTCCTTTTTTTATGTTTTATTTTAAATTCGCCCCAAAACTTCGATTTTAATCCAAATTTAGTCCTCTTTCTTTTATTTTTCGTATTTATCCTGAATTTTATATTATTTTTGCTATTTCATTTAGCTTTAAATATTATTCATGCTATATATATTATTGTTATCACTATCATTTTTGTATTATTATTATTATTATTATATTATATTTAGTTATATTTTTTTAAATGTCTCGTTTTTACTATTATATGTATATATATTATTATTATTATTATATTTATTATTAATGTTATTGGTACTAGTATTTATTTTCACTTAATATTTATATATATATATACATGTACGTATTTATGTAGTGTATGAATAGTTTTTTTCATATTGTTATCATTTCTAATATATTTATATATTGTATATGTTTTATATATATTATGTATATATTCTTAAATACTATATTCTTAAATACTATATTATATATATATATATATATATATATATATTTTTTTTAAGACCATATTATGTACATATTATTATTATATCTATTTTTATCCCTATTATATTTATTATTAATATTAGTATATATATTTTATTATACGGGTATATATATACTTTTTATATATAGTATTATTTTCATATATCATTATATTTATTATTATATTTACTATTTTCACTATTGTTACTTAATATTTTATTTTAATATTATTATGCATTATTTGGTATACATATATCTTTTGTACATATTGTTATTTTTATTATACATATATAATTTTATTATGGTATTAATACATTTTACTTTTTCTTTTATTGTAAATATTATTTATTATTACTCTAATATCCTAATATTATATTATAATTTTTTTTATTAATCACCTCATTATTTTGCATCGTTTATTTATTTATGAATTTTGTTACAATAACATCGTCAGTTTTTTATCATTATTTTAGAAACATTTTTTATTTTAATAAATAAGGCAACGTACCGATTTTAACATTAAGTCTGTGATTTCATCGCTATGTTGGGTGAATATCAATCGGCTTGTGTTAAAAACGGAACGTCATTCTTAAAAGAAAACAAAAAAAAAACTCAAAATTTCTCGTGTTTTAATCAGATCACGATTAGATGTTATATTGAACTCGCATTTTTGAAAATCAAGACAACGCATGTTTAATAAGATACCAATTTTGGGCGTCACGAGGGTGCTAATACCTTCCTCACGCGTAACCGACTCCTAAACCCAACTTTGTTCTGGCTTTTAACGTAGACCTAAACTCAGCCTTCTTTTTGTTTAAAAATAATTTTTCTTTTAAAAAAGAGGATTTATTAGGTGTCCGATCACACCTAGAAAAAAGGATCGGTCGCGACTCCCTTTTTTAATAAAATCGAAATTCGATTTTCAAATTTTCAATAAATCGCCTCAATTAGCGGCCAAGCCAAATTTTACGTCGCTACAGCTGGCGACTCCACTGGGGACATTTTTCAGAGTCGAGTCTAGAATTAAACGTGTGTTGTCAAAATTTTCAAAATTCCTTGTTCAAATTAATATCTAGTCGTGATCCTTAAATTTTGTTTTTGAAAGTCATGCATTTGCATCATGTTGTAAATATTCTTCTAACTTGTTTTATCTTGCTGTTTTTCAGCTCTAAGTTTTTATGGTTTTAGTTTTTTTTTAGTTTAGTTTTTAAATAAAACGTAAAGGTTTGTGAGTTTCTCCCCACACACCGTGCACTTGCATTTTTTCATAACATGAGCTCTCTACCCGAGATCCGTCCGCTTAAGTGGAAGTAAACGCTATGCCTTCGTGAGTTAACTCGTCCCTCCGCACAGGCTAGTGAATACTTTTGGGTTACATACGACTTATGCTTTCGTGAGTTAACTTGTCCCTCCGCATAGGCATAAGTAAATGTAATCCATCGAATTGAACTAGTGAGCCTATGATGGGCTACGACCGAGGCTTCGTACTAGTCTTAGTAGACGATAATACGAACAATTTGAGTACCTGTCTAGAACCGAAACCGCATGTAGTGAACCATATGAGCCACCTAATTAGAGCCATGCCGAACCTCTGTCCGTTAATAGTCACCAAAATAAGTACAGGGGAGAAATATCTCTTGCCTTTCATTTCCTTTACATTTACACTGTTTATGCAAAAGAATTGAATCGGGTAGCTTAATTTGTTTCTCAGTTCATATTTTGTTGTGATTACTAACCAAGGTTGTTTGTCTTTATTTTTATTTTGGGATCCAGCGTACCAATGTTTCACTTTCAATCATGAAGATATGACTCCGACCATAGAAGAATATGCTACTTTGCTTCGTGTTGACAATGTACAGTTCAACAAGATATACGTGAAAGAGCCTAAGCCAATAACCTTTAAGAAAAAGCTAGTGAGATTGACCAGAATGACTGATATATGGGCTGAAAAATAGATAAAGAAGAAGAATGAAATCAGTTGTATTCTGTGGTTTTCTCTACAAAATTTAGTTCAAAACCATCTAGATATTGCGAAGAGAATAGATCTGTTTGCTTTAGCCATTTACGGAATGATTGTCTTCCCAAAGGTTTTGGAGCATATAGAAGTTGTGTAGTGGATTTCTTCGAAAGATTGAAGCAAAGGATCAACCCCGTCCCGGCTATCTTGGCCAAAACTTTTAGATCTCTAAGCAGTTGTAGGAGAAAAGGGGAAGGACGTTTTATCAGATGTGCACAGTTGCTTAATGTTTGGATTCTGAGCCATTTCTAGAAAGTAGAGCGCACACCTTTCCACATGTTTTCAAAAACCTTTTCTCCATTAAAAGCTTATCTTGAGAAAGATTAGCCAAAGGATGTCAACGAACAGCACTGGGTTTCGATTTTTCAAAACCTTCGCGTCGAAGAGGTAACCTGGAGAGTACCATGGATCCGTCCTTCAGTTTTGTTATACAAATGTGGAAGCTAAGATTGGGTGCCTTTGCTAGGATTTTGGGGAGGAGTTGGATATGTGCCATTAATGGTTCAAAGACAGTTTACTTCACGACAGTTCATACCTGCTACCGGAGGATTGACACAGTCTGACTTTGCCTTTACAGGTGAGGGTTACATGAAAAGAGTCCGAGATACTGCAAAGTCTTGGAAGGAAATTCACCTAATATAGTTAGCTCTCTACGCCGATACCATCACTCAAGATTATGACATATAGAGACAGCGACGAGTGAGCAGTCAACAAATATCGCCGATGGATTATACTTTCCAAAATCCTTTCTCAGAAGAAATGCCATACGAGTTGGAAATAGCAAGACACAAATTTGAACGTGAAAAGGCCAAGCTGTTACGGGATATTAGTTCTCTTCAAGAGGAAAATTACCAGCTAAAGTCAGGGTCTAAATTGAAAAATCCAAAACCATGAAAGTTCAAAAAGAAGCTGAGATCGTAAGAAACGACTTAAGGGACCTTCATTTAGAAAATAAGAAATTAAAAAACACTATAAAAAATAGTGGTTTGGGCAAGTCGTTAGCAGAATGGAAGGAAGAAATTAACAACATTAAAGGTGGGATGGAATTCTAGAAAGGGAAAGAAAAGAAAGAAGAGGATAAAGTTGCGTGTACTATGATAGAGTTAAGAAAGAAGAATGCTGAGTATGAAACTGTGATTGCAGAATTTGTGACTAGTCAGTCCAAACGTCAAGAGCTAAGAAGAAAAATACGAGATCTAGAAAATATGCTGCAATCTCGTCAGCAACAGTTAGATACTCTTCTAAAAGCTCTAGAAGAAAAGAATGATCAAGACGACAGAGACACTCACGCCTACGAAAGAGCTCTCCAAGAAAAAGAAATGTAACTCGACTTTTTGAGCAATGAAATTCGCAAAGCAGCTATGCAAGTCATGCAATTATCAGATGAATCTGAAGCTCTCAGTTGCCAATTCCCTCCGAGTCAAAGATCAAGCATATCAGAATTCTTAGAACGAGCGAAGAAACAGGGCAAAGTGGCTAGAAAATTTGTGTAACTGTTGAATAAAAAATAGCGAAACGTTTTGTAATAGACTCTTTTGATTAATGAAATGCCTAAGTAGGGGCCATCCTGAAATCAACACCAAATTCTTGCACGTTCATTCCTGACTAACATTCATTTGAAATTCATTCATTCATTGCATGTACATATCACCATAATCATTTACTGAGGCTAAAACCGTATAATCCGCAGTTGCGACACTACAAGTCTAGAATCACGCCATTCTTATAGGACGCATCGAAAAGCTAGAATTATAGAAGCCGAGTTCAATAAGAGAATTGAAAGGATGGAAAGGACCCAAAGAGAATTGCAAGAGCAGTTGACCAAGTCACAACAAGAAGCAAGAGATCTAATGTCAAGATCTCGAGAGGAATCACTCGAGCAAACAGATCAGATGGCGAAAATGATGGAGATGATGATAGCTTTGGTCAAGGGAAAGGGACCTATGCAGAGCCCTGACATTATGGAGCCTCAATCGAGAGTTAATCATGATCAGGATCCGCTCTATCCCCCAGGATTCACTCCACCTCATGCATATGTAATGCAAAGAGAATATCCTCGAGGAGAACCTGTAAGCTTGGAGTAATGACCCGTACCCCCTTCTCATCTAAGGCAAGGTATATTTGTATCAAACCCCGGAGCTAATCCTACCGATCCAATTGTTCCAGATTTGGATGATCCGGTAGAAATAGCCAGACTGAAAACGGATGATCATGATGTCCAGGATAAGTATAAAAGTTTGGAAGAAAGACTCAAAGCGATAGAATGTACTAAATCCTTCTTTGCATTGAGTGCCAAAGAGCTCAGTTTGGTGCCTGATCTGGTTCTGCCTCTGAAATTTAAAATACCAGATTTTGAAAAATACGATGGAACGAGATGTCCAAAAGCGCATCTTATTATGTTCTGCCGGAAGATGACTGGTTACGTGAATGAAAATAAATTGCTAATACATTGTTTTCAAGACAGCTTGGTCGGATCGACCCTTCGATGGTATAATCAACTCAGTAGAGAAGGGATCCGATCTTGGAAAGACTTGGCGTCAGCATTTTATGAATAATAAAAGCATGTATCTGACATGGTGCCTGATTGGCTAACCCTCCAGATGATGGAAAAGAAGTCGACGGAGACTTTTAGGCAATACGCGCAAAGGTGGAGGGATATCTTGGCTCAAGTAGAACCCCCATTGACTAAAACTGAAATTACAGTCCTCTTCATCAACACTTTAAAAAAGCACCGTTTTATGATAAGTTGGTAGGAAGTGCCACCAAAGACTTCGCAGATATTGTAATATCCGGGGAACTTATAGAAAATGCCATCAAGAGTGGAATGATGGAAGGTTTCGAAAGCTCGAAAATGGTAGCACCTGTAAAGAAAAAAGAGGCAGAAGCCCATATGGTGGGAACTGAGAGCCACCACACTTCTAATCCTTACCCAGTCCAGCCACGACCTCGATATCGCCCACCTCCAAAATTTTATTATCCACCCCAAAGCCCTTACTATTAAGCACCTCCTCCTTACCCCGTCTACGTCACAGATAACCAAAGACAATTTGCCATGTTCCCACCAAATACTATGCCTGCTCAAAGTCAACCTAAAAATGAACAAAGACCGACAAGATCCAATCCTGAATAGCCCCAATTCACCTCAATTCCTGTGTCATACGGAGAGCTGTACCCAAAACTGTTGGAAAAACAATTAATATCCCATATTATATGGCACCTCTGAAGCCTCCATACCCAAAATGGTACGATCCTAATTCCAGTTGTATGTACCACGCTGGAAACCAGGGGCATTCTATAGAAAATTATTTGGCCTTTAAAAGGAGGGTTTAAGGCCTTATTGATGCAGGCATTCTACGATTTGATGGTGCTGGCAATACGGCTGGAAATCCGCTCCCTAACCACACTGAAGGGAACGTGAGCACGGTGACAAAAGAAGACAGGAGGCGTGCCAAAAGTTGTGTTTCGAAAATAAAGACATCGCTGCGAAAGATTTAGGAGGTAATGGTTGAAAAGGAGCTGTTCTGTCACCCCAACAGAATTTTCAAAGAAAGAAATAAAAAATTCAATGTTTTTATGATTTTCATGGGATCGAGGGGCATGACATCCAGTCTTGTGAAGGATTCAGAAAATTACTTCAAGACATGATAGATAACAAGGAAGTCGAGATCTTTAACAAAATGGAAGAGGCCAACGAAGGAGAAATATGCACTTCTGATAATCAATCATTAGGTTTCTCTTATAGTGCCGATTAACCATTGGTGATTTATTACGATGCAAAAAAGGAGCAAGTGAAACCAAAGATGATAATTGAAGTACCATCTCCTTTCCCTTACAAAGACAACAAGGCAGTACCATGGAAATATGATGTCAACATTATCATACCTGAAGGTGAAAAATCTAAAGTCATGACTGGAAATGTTGGCAAAGTAGGACACTTCACCCGCAGCGGGAGGTCTTATTCTAAAGTGTCGAACCAATGAAGAAGACTAATGACTTGAAGCAGAAAGGAAAGACACCGATGCATGAGGCCGAGGTCGAACTTGAGACCCCATCCGAACAAGAAGTTAAAAGGCCTGTGAATGAAGAGGAAGCACATGAATTCTTGAAGTTCATCAAGCATAGTGAATATAACGTCGTGGAACAGTTAAGTAAACAACCGGCACGAATCTTGGTATTATCCCTACTGTTGAATTCAGAACCACATCGGAATGCTTTACTGAAAGTGTTAAATCAAGCTTACGTGGTAAGCAATATATCTGTCAAAAAACTTGATAGGTGGGTGAATAACCTGAACGCGGATAATTTTATTTCTTTTAGTGATGACGAAATACCGCCAAATGGTAGGGGCTCCATAAAAGCATTACATATCACAACCTGTTGCAAAGGTTATATAACACCGAATGTGCTCATTGATAATGGGTCAGCACTCAATGTCATGCCTTTGGCCACGCTTTTTAGAATTCCAATTGATATATCTTATCTGAGGCCCTGTCACTCTACAATAAGAGCATTCGATGGGACAAGATGAGAAGTTATAGGAAAAATTAAAATTCCTCTAGAAGTGGGCCCCTATATATATGACATCGAGTTTCAGGTCATGGGCATCACGCCTTCGTATAATTGCCTTCTAGGAAGGCCTTGGATCTACTTTACTGGGGCAGTTCCTTCATCTCTCCTTCAGAAAGTGAAGTTTATCATGGATGGTCTTTTGGTCATTGTCATGGGTGAGGAAGACATTGTCGCATCTATCTCTACTGATACACCATATCTCGAAGTAAGCAAGGATGCAGTAGAATATTCCTTCCGTTTCTTCGAATTCATCAATGCTACGTTCGTTGCTGAAGGAAATAAAATTCCCATGCCTAAGCTGTCAAGGAATACCAAGATGGGAATTAAGCTGACTGTGGGAAAGGGAGCCCGAGTGAGGAAAGGTTTGGAAAGATATCAGCAAGGGATAGTTAGAGCTCTAAAACCAGTGCCCCATAAGGCTCGATATGGTTTAGGGTTCCAGCTGGATATACAACAGAGAAGAAAACAATGGCAGAAAGATCAAGAAAGGAGGGTTTCAAGAGCCTTAGGCCGAGAATTAGAATGGGAGCCCATAACGTACCCTCTTTTGTCAAAAACATTTACATCTACAGGAATTATATACCCTGGGCAAGATAATCCTCGAAGCACGCTGTTATTAATTGAAAGGGGTCTTCAGAATGTCAGTATAAATGTCATTGACAAAGGAAATGATGCAATTAGAAATGTTTCAATGATACGCCTTTGTTCTCCTAGATTCATTTTGAACAATTAGACTGCTGTGGATCTCCCTGTAGTTTCTAAGTCTTCTCCAGAGTAATGCTCAATGTTAACACTCTTCTTTTTGTGTGTCCCTAAGTAATAGTAGAGATTCTTTTGTAAGAGCTTATGATTTGCTCTTTATCATTTAAATGAACATCAATGGAGATGCATTTTGTCATGGTCTTTTCATTCTCTTTAACTTCATAATTTTTCCTTCTTCTCACATCCTGTCATTGCATATATCTCACATCATGCCATAATATTATGCTTGTTGATCCCCATACTTTGATGCCCTTCTATAGTTTTCTTTTCCATTCAACTTTCAGGTGCTCAAATATTAACGACATGAACAAACCCGTTACAAGTCTTGAAATCGATTTCGAGAAAGCTATTTGTTTAGGAGAGTTCAAAGCTGAGGAAAATGTTAAAGACTATGTCTCGTCTCCCGACTTACTAAGAATGGTAGAATAAGAAGATAAACAGATTCTACCTCATCAAGAATCTGTTGAGATGGTAAACTTAGAAAATGAAGAAAAGAGGCAAGAAGTGAAGATTGGGATCTCCATTTCAGATAACACCAAACATGATTTGATCACTTTGCTTCATTGAGTACAAAGATGTATTTGCATGGTCGTATCAGGACATGCCAGGATTGAATGAGGATGTAATGGTCCATAGACTCCCACTGAAACCAGAATGCAAACCCATTCAACAAAAGCTAAGACGAATGAGACATGAAATGCTGTTAAATATAAAAGAAGAAGTCAAGAAACAATTCGATACTGGTTTCTTACAAGTCTCCAAATACCTATAATGGGTAGGTAACATAGTCCCAGTACCGAAGAAAGACGGTAAGGTACGAATGTGTCTGGATTATCGTGATCTGAATCGAGCAAGTCCTAAAGATAATTTTCCTTTGCCACACATCAATACATTGGTGGATAACACAACCAAACATTCATTGTTTTCGTTCATGGATGGATTTTTGGGCTATAATCAGATAAAGATGGCTCCTGAGGATATGGAAAAAACTACTTTCGTAACGATGTTGGGAACATTCTATTATAAGGTGATGCTGTTTGGATTAAAGAACGCTGGGGCAACATATCAGAGGGCTATGGTGATGTTGTTTCATGACATGATGCACAAAGAAATAGAAGTCTACGTCGATGATATGATCACCAAATCCAAGGGGGAAAGAGAGCATGTTGGGAACCTCAGGAAGTTGTTCGAAAGACTGAGAAAGTTCCAGTTGAAGCTTAATCCAGCCAAATGTACGTTTGGGGCTACCTCAAAAAAATTGCTAGGCTTCATCATCAGCGAGAGAGGCATTGAAGTTGATCCAGATAAGATAAAAGCCATACAAGAACTACCACCTCCGCGCACGCAAAAAGAAGTCAAAGGATTTTTAGGGAGGTTGAACTACATCGCTCGGTTCATTGCTCAACTTACCAACCAGTGTAACCCAATTTTTCGACTCCTCCAAAAATATAATCCGGGAGAATGGAACGAGGAGTACCAAGTGGCTTTTGACAAGATAAAATAGTATTTGTCTAGTCCCCCAATACTAGTGCCACCAACTCCAGGAAGACCGTTAATATTGTATCTGACTGTGTTCGAAAATTCAATGGGTTGCGTACTAGGGCAACATGATGAGTCAGGAAAAAAAGAAAAGGCGATTTACTATCTCAGCAAAAAGTTCACAGAGTATGAGGCAAAGTACTCGTCAATTGAAAAATTCTGTTGCGCTTTGGTTTGGGTAGTTCGGAGGCTCAGGTAATATATGTTGTATCATACGACATGGTTAATTTCAAAGCTGGACCAAACAAAGTATATGATGGAATCACCTGCACTCTTAGGAAGAATGGCACGATGGCAGATCCTACTATCAGAATACGACATCTTCTATGTGAGCCAATAGTCGATAAAAGGGAGTGCAATAGCTGATTTCTTAGCAACTCGAACAACGGAGGAATACGAGCCATTGTGATTTGATTTCCCAGATGAAGACTTGATGTGTATTACAGGAAAAGAATGTGAGTCATCAAAAGAGACATCATGGAAGATGAGCTTTGATGGTGCGTCAAATGCATTGGGGCATGGGATTGGAGTAGTCTTGGTATCACCAGAAGAGAATCATTATCCGCTCACTACCAGACTGAATTTCTTCTGTACCAATAACATAGCGGAATATGATGCTTGTATCATGGGACTTCGTGCAGCTATTGAACGAAATGTCGAAATTCTAAAAGTGTACGAAGACTCAGCGCTGGTGATCCACCAAATCCGTGGAGATTGGGAATTGAGGGATTCGAAATTGGTTAAATACAGTGATCTAGTGGCTGAACTAATCAAAGAATTTAAAGAAGTAACTTTTAATTACCTCCCACGAGAAGAAAACTAATTGGCTGACACCCTAGCCACTTTGGCTTCAATGTTCAAAGCAAATAGAGAAACAGAAATAATGGCTTTCCAAATAAGCATATACGAGGTCCCTGCAAATTGTTTTAGCATTGAAAAAGAGGCAGACGGACGACCATGGTTCCGTGATATCTTAGAATATATCAAGAATCAAAGGTATCCCGAACAAGCAAATGAGAACGACAAAAGAACAATCAGAACAATGTCAACGAGATTTGTTCTTGATGGAGACATCCTGTACAAAAGAGGAAAAGATCAAGTGCTCTTGAGATGTGTGGATGATATTGAAGCTAGAAAAATACTTGAATATGTCCATGAAGGAATTCGTGGGATTCATACCAATGGTTTCACTATGGCCAGAAAGATTATGAGACTCGGTTATTACTGGCTGACGATGGAAAGTGACTACATTAGTTTTGCACGAAAATGCCACAAATGTCAAATTTATGGTGATAAAATTCATGTAGCCCCTTTGCCCCTTCATGTCATGACTTATCCGTGGCCTTTTTCTATGTGGGGTATGGATGTCATAGGGTCAATTTCCCCAAAAGCTTTTAATAGACACCGATTCATTTTTGTAGTGATAGATTACTTCACGAAATGGATAGAAGTCGCTTTATTTGCTAACGTGACGAAGACTGCAGTTTGCAGGTTCTTAAAAAAGAAAATCATTTGTCGATATGGTTTTCCTGAAAGAATTATTTCAGATAACGCCTTAAATTTGAACAACAAGATGATGAAGGAAGTGTGTGAACAATTTCAAATAAGGCATCATAACTCCTCACCCTATCGCCCGAAAATGAATAGAGCAGTTGAAGCGGCCAACAAGAATATTAAGAAGATTATTGGGAAAATGACCGAGACATATAAAGACTGGCACAAGAAGCTACCATTTGCTTTGTATGCATATCGCACATCTGTGCGGACATCTACGGGAGTAACTCCTTTCTCTCTAGTCTATGGAATGGAAGCTGTGTTACCCATCGAATTTGAGATCCCTTCTCTACGAGTCTTTATGGAGTCGAAATTACAGGAAGCAGAATGGGTTCGAGCTCGATATGACCAGTTAAACCTCATCGAAGAAAAATGTTTAAAGGCAATTTGTCATGGATAGATGTACCAGAAGAGAATGATTGCGGCCCATGACAAGAAAGTACGGCCAAGAGAATTCCACGAAGGAGAACTCGTGCTGAGAAAGATTCTCCCAATACAAAAAGATTTTCGAGGAAAATGGGCACCAAATTGGGAAGGACCATATGTCGTAAAGAAGGCTTTCTCAGGTGGAGCTTTAATCCTCACTGAGATGGATGAGAAAGACTTACCTAACCCAGTGAACTCAGATCTAAAAAAAAAAAGGGATCAAGGTGAAAACCCGAAAAGGGCATCTTGATGAACAAAAAGGATTAGGATGAAAACCTGAGAGGGCGTCCTAATGAAGCAAACCTGGGCTTAAAAAGCAAGACGATTGAACGGTGGGTCAAACAGCGAGACTACAGTATTTGAAGCATTTCTAAAAGCTCGAAGTCTTCTACACAAGAAACCACACTCGAAAGGATTCTTGATTAAGAAACGTGGAAGAGTTCATGTGTTGAATATCTAGAGCATTTGTATCTGTTGAATGCGATCCCCTTTCTCTTTATGATACTTTTTACTATCCTTGGTTAACTTTCTTTGTTTGCGACCTTTGAAATAAATAAATATAAGGCATCCCTTTCGTCCCTACCTGACCATTTTCATGCATCTCATTATGTGGTTTATTTAAATGATAAATAGTGAAATGACATACTCTAGACAAAAGAAATCTTGAGCATTATTCGGATGAAAATTTGATAAGTACAAGAGCCTCAAAGCAAAGACAAAGTTCAACAAGGTGCAAAAGAGTGATATCTAAGAAATGCAGAGTACTCGTAAAGCTTGAGGATGGGTACAAAGCCTGAAGAGAATGTCAAGAGTTGAAGCACTAAATGCAAATCATCACAAAAATCGTGACGAAAAGGGATATATGGCAAATAAACCCAAGGCGCATAGCATAATCATGTAGGCATAAAGACATTTAAGACAAACATGTGCATATCATGATAACATCATGCATGACATATGCAGGTACTCCAGCAGAGCGAGAGATATTGATGATATTTATACTGGATCAAGGAAAAAGACACTTGAAGTTCCACTAGATGATATGTTTTGGTATCCTGATATTTTTATTTCTGTTTTTTCAAAAAAAATCAACTCATATTGCGAGAGATGAGTTGAGCCTCGGGTCACATGCTAAGGTATCTTTAGTTCCTATTTTTTTTAAAAATCAACTCATATTGCGAGAGGTGAGTTGAGCCTCAAATCATGCACTGAGGTATTTTTAATTTCTGTTTTTTTAAAAAATTAACTCATATTGCGAGAGGTGAGTTGAGCCTCAGGTCAAATGACGAGGTATTTTCAAATTCTGTTTTTCAAATCCTGTTTTTAATTTCTGTTTCTCAAAAAAAAAACATAACTCATATTGCGAGAGGTGAGTTGAGCCTCGGGACACGCTGAGGTCTTTTCAATTTCTGTTTTTTTTTCAATTTCTGTCTTTCAAAAATATCAACTCATATTGCGAGAGGTGAGTTGAGCCTTGGCTCACATGCTGAGGTATTTTCAATTTCTGTTTTTCAATTTTTGTTCGTCAAAATTAACTCATATTGCGAAAGATGAGTTGAGCCTCAGGACACGCTGAGGTAATTTTAATTTCTATTCTTCAATTTATGTTTCAAAAAAAAAATCAATCAACTCATATTGCGAGATGTGAGTTGAGCCTCAGGTGACGATGAGGCATTTTCAACTTATGTTTTTCAAAAATCAACTCATATTGTGAGAGGTGAGTTGAGCCTCAGGTCACACGCTGAGGTATTTTCAATTTCTTTTTTTCAATTTATTTTCCCAAAAAATCAACTCATATTGCGAGAGGTGAGTTGAGCCTCGGGTCACACGCCGGGGTATTTCAATTTCTGTTTTTCAATTTATGTTTCAAAAAAATCAACTCATATTGCGAGAGGTGAGTTGAGTCTTAGGTCACACATTAAGGTATTTTCAATTTTTACCTTTTCAAAAGTTAACTCATAATCCGAGAGATGAGTTGAACTTCAATTCACATGCCGAGTAAAGAATAAAGATTGGAGCTGATCAAAGACATCAGATTCTGTCTCCCTAAAATTGTAGCGGAGCTAATTGAAGACACAGATTTTGCCTCCCTGAAGTTGTAGTGGAGCAGGTGGAAGTTACAAGTCTTATCTCCCTGAAGTTGCAGTGGAGTTGATCGAGGATATTAGATCTTACCTTTCCGAAGTTGCAGAAGAAAAGACCACAAGCCTTATCTCAATGAAGAGGTAGAAGAGCGGACTAAAGTTGTAAATCTTATCTTCTTGAAAATGCAGTGAAGCAGATCAAAGACGACGAATCTTATATCCCTGAAAATGCGAGCAGATTGAAGCTACAAGTCACATCAAAAGATGCAGTGGATCAAACTAAGGCTACAAGATGCGACGGACTGGAAAGAGACTAGCTGAACAAGAAGAGCACCAAAGAAGTCAAGACTAGGTAAGACCAGGCAAAATTGGCCTTTCTTTGTGTCTTTTCTCTATTCCCGTTACACGGCAATAAGCAAAGAAGGGCAGCTGTTGTAGGCCAATTTTGGCCCGTTTATATTTAAACCCATACATTTACAAACCAAAACCCTTATTTATAGCAGACCCAATTTCAAGCCCAATTTTACCCAAACCCGAATGGCCCACTAAAGCCTAAACCAACCTAAACCCAAACCTTTAGCGCAACTACAAACCCTAAGCCCAAATTAGAAAAAAAAAACAATAAACCCAACAGAAACCCAATTGCCCATTAAGTCAAACTAGAGTTTCTGAAAAATTGAAACACTAGCCACCTGCCCCACCGCCAGGGTCACCTCAGCACCACCCATGTCAGCCACCGAACTCCAGCAAGTTGCACCTGCAAGACAATAAAGAGAAAGGACAGAAAATAGTAGAAAAAGAACTTGTAAAGGCTATAAAAGCCAAATCTAAACATTTTGTAAAAAAAGGAGGAAGGAAAAAACAGATCTTAAAGAGAATAATAGAGATTCAACAACAATTTTCATTCAATATAAGACACTAGAAGTTTAAAGCAAAAGCAGTGATTCAATAGCATCAAAATAGAGAAATACAAAAGCCAAATCGGAAGAAAATAGGTGATTTTCATTTCCTTTTGTATATTTTGAATCTTTTTTTTATATTTTCTCATTTTTTTACATTTATATATATAAACAAAAAGAAATAAATACCCAAAAAAAAGAGAGAAATTTTTACCTTTCCGCCCTGCAGGTGCAAAGCACGTCGACGACGACATGATCAGTGTGGCGGTGACGGCGGCCCTCTGGCCGAGTGGACTGGTCCAAAGAGAAATTCTCTCTCCCTCTCCTTTTTTTTCCCTTGCTGCAAAGTGATTTTTTTAAAGAAAATTTGGTCTTTTATAGCCTTCCAAAACGACGTCGTTTTGAAGGCTGCCCTTCAACTCCAAAACGACGTCGTTTTGAGCTAACCCACGTGTTGACCCAACCCGCTCCATGGATCCGTGTGGTTTTACTTAAGGGTTTAATTGCGCAAATGGCCCTTTCGCCTTTTTATGTTTTCGCAATCGAGTTTTTAATATTTCTTAAATTGGCCCTGAAATTTATCGCGCTTTGCGATTTGGTCCTCCCTTCAACGACGTCGTTTTAAGGGCTCGAGTAAATTACTTATTTGGCCCTCTGCAGTTGCATGTGCGTTCAAATGGGTCCTTTTTTTATGTTTTATTTTAAATTTGCCCCAAAACTTCGATTTTAATCCAATTTTAGTCCTCTGTCATTTATTTTTCGTATTTATCCCGAATTTTATATTATTTTTGCTATTTCATTTAGCTTTAAATATTATTCATTCTATATATATTATTGTTATCACTATCATTTTTGTATTATTATTATTATATTATATTTAGTTATATTTTTTTAAATGTCTCGTTTTTTACTATTATATGTATATTATTATTATTATTATTATTATTATTATTATTATTATTATTATTATTATTAATGTTATTGGTACTAGTATTGATTTTCACTTAATATTTATATATATATATACATGTACATATTTATGTAGTGTATGAATAGTTTTTTTCATATTGTTATCATTTCTAATATATGTATATATTGTATATGTTTTATATATATTATGTATATATTTTTATATCATATTATGTATATATTCTTAAATACTATATTATATATATATTTTTAATACCATATTATGTACATATTATTATATCTATTTTTATCCCTATTATATTTATTATTAATATTAATATATATATTTTATTATACATGTATATATATACTTTTTATATATAGTATTATTTTCATATATCATTATATTTATTATTATACTTACTATTTTCACTATTGTTACTTAATATTTTATTTTAATATTATTATGCATTATTTGGTATACATATATCTTTTTGTACATATTGTTATTTTTTATTATACATATATAATTTTATTATGGTATTAATACATTTTTGGTATTAATACATTTTTACTTTTTTCTTTTATTGTAAATATTATTTATTATTACTCTAATATCCTAATATTATATTATAATATTTTTTTATTAATCACCTCATTATTTTGCATTGTTTATTTATTTATGAGTTTTTGTTACAATAACATCGTCATTTTTTTTATCATTATTTTAGAAATATTTTTTATTTTAATAAATAAGGCAACGTACCGATTTTAACATTAAGTCTGTGATTTCATCGCTATGTTGGGTGAATATCAATCGGCTTGTGTTAAAAACGGAACGTGCTTCTCAAAAAGAAAACAAAAAAAAAACTCGAAATTTCTCATGTTTTAATCAGATCACGATTAAATGTTATATTGAACTCGCATTTTTGAAAATCAAGACAACGCATGTTTAATAAGATACCAATTTTGGGCGTTGTGAGGGTGCTAATACCTTCCTCATGCGTAACCGACTCCCGAACCCAACTTTACTCTGGCTTTTGACGTAGACCTAAACTGGGCCTTGTTTTTGTTTAAAAATAAATTTTCTTTTAAAAAAGAGGATCTATTAGGTGTCCGATCACACCTAGAAAAAAGGATCGGTGGCGATTCCCTTTTTTAATAAAATCGAAAGTCAGTTTTCAAATTTTCAATAAATCGCCTCAATTAGCGGCCAAGCCAAATTTTACGTCGCTACAGATATCGATTAAATTCTTTATAAATTCTTTTTATTTAATCTATTTCCATATTTTCTCAAAAATTAATTAAGCACAATCATGGAACAATAATAAGTGTTGTACAGAAATTTTTGTAATGTTACACTACGTTTGTTGATGTTTCGTGCAGCTTCGTTATCTCTTCATTTCTAGAAAAATCACTCCCATTTCTTTTTTCACCCTATTGGTATGGCCACACATCTCCTATATTGAGTTCCCGTTTCCTCTTGCCTCTCATTTTTTAGGATTTAGAGATATACTCTCTTCGAATAAGATGTTATTCCATTTAATCGTGCCAATGAAACACTAATTTGGTTCTCAAACATTTAACCTGTTCATGGCTTGTTGCACATCCATGAAGACGTCAACCAGCGTACCATGGTATTGAAACAGCAGACAAAGCTAATATTTTTTCTTTGGAATATTATTAACAAAAAGAATCGTCTCCTATTTTCTTGAAACCTCAAACTCTCACGCTAGTTTTGCTTCGTATAATATAATGCATTTATGATAATCTTATATGTTCTTACATTTCATGAACCAATTCTCGCATAAGTTATTCTTATAAATAAAATATTTGCTTTAATTTCAATGTATCATTTCATTCTCATTCTTTATTTGTTTTTTTATTTGCTTTGTATACCAACTCTCGAACATTGTTTAAGTTAAATGAGAAATACTTAACCATCGAGGAGTAGAGAAGAGACATTTATTTGCATTATTAATTTTAATTTAGTTGTTGTTTTATGATATTTTTATGAGATATTTTTATGAGATATTATATTTTAGCAATTTGATTCTTATGTAATTACTACTTGTTAGAATTAAGTGACCCGAATTCTTATTTAAGTAAAATACGATGGAAAATAAAATAAAAGTAAAATCCATATAGAACTAGACTTCTTTTATTTTATTTTAGAATAAGATTTTTTAAACCTTATTAAACTCCATCTATTTTATATTTATTAGGATAAGGTGTTTCAATCCTAATAGAATATGGCTTTACAAGCCTATAAATAGACATAGTCTATTCCTCTTGTATTGATTTAAATTTTCGACATAGTGAATTTTCTTCTCCTCTGCCCGTGGCTTTTTCCCGAAAGGATTTCCACGTAAAATTTGTGTGTTCTTTATTTTATTTTTTTATTTTTCACAAATTGGTATCAGAGCTTTCGGGTTGTTCATCTCAATCACAGTAGTGGCGTCTTTGAAGTATGAAATTCCGCTGTTGGATCGCAACACTAGATTTGCATTGTGGCAGATTAAGATGCAAGTAGTTCTTGCGCAGATGGATTTGGAGGATGCCCTGCTAGGGATAGATAAGATGCCTTCGACATTAACAGATGAAGAGAAGAAGTGTAAGGATCGAAAGGCGTTAACACAATTACATCTGCATTTGTCCAACGAAATTTTGCAGGATGTGATGAAAGAGAAGACTGCAGCTGCATTATGGAAGAGGCTAGAACAAATATGTATGTCGAAAACTCTAACAAACAAGTTGCATATGAAGCAACATCTTTATGCTCATCGTTTGGAAGAAGGTGCGTCTGTACACGAACACTTAACAGTGTTTAAAGAAATTCTCTCAAACTTGGAGGCCATTGAGGTTCAGTATAATAAGGAAGATCTAGGGTTGATTCTACTTTGTTCGTTGCCCCCATCTTATTCAACCTTTAGAGACACGATTTTATATAGCCGCGAGTCTCTCACAGTTGATGAGGTTTATGATTCTTTAACCTCGTATGATAAGATGAAACATCTTGTGGTTAAACCCAACTCTCAGGGAGAGGGTCTCATTATTCGTGGGAGACAAGATCGGAATGCTGATGATGATCGTGGAAGGACACAGGAACAGAATCCCCGTGGTAAATCTAAGGGTAGATCGAAGTCTTCAAATAGAGGTAAAACTTGTAACTTCTGCAAAAAGAAAGGGCACATTAAATCTGAATGCTATAAGCTACAAAATAAGATTAAAAGGGAGGCTGCGAATCAAAAGGGAAAATAACCAGAAAATTCCGGTGAAGCTGATGTTGTAGAAGACTACAGCGATGGTGAACTTCTAGTCGCTTCTATTAATGATTCTAAAGTAAGTGAGGAGTGGATACTTGATTCATGCTGCACCTTTCATATGAGTCCCAATCGGGATTGGTTTACAACTTATGAAACAGTGTCTGAAGGTATTATTTTGATGGGAAATAATGCTTTGTGTAAAATCGTAGGTGTTGGAACAATTAAAGTTAAGATGTTTGATGGAGTTGTCAGAACACTTAGTGACGTATGACATGTTCCAGAATTGAAAAGAAATTTAATTTCGTTGAGTACTCTTGATTCAAAAGGGTACAAATACACAGCTGAAAGTAGGGTTTTAAAGATTTCCAAAGGGTCCCTTGTTATCATGAAAGGGTAGAGAAAAATTGCCAAGTTATATGTTTTGCAGGGTTCTACTGTTACTAGTGATGCAGCTGTCACTTCCTCTTCCTTGTCTGATGATGATATTACTAAAATTTGGCATATGCGCCTAGGGCATATGAGTGAGAATGGCATGGCAGAATTGAGCAAAAGAGGACTTCTTAATGGGCAAGGAATTTGCAAACTGAATTTCTGTGAGCACCGTGTTTTTGGGAAGCAAAAGAGAGTTCGATTCACTAGAGGAATCCATAACATGAAGGGAACGTTGGAGTATATTCATTCTGATCTGTGGGGGACATCCAGAGTGCCTTCGAGAGGTGGAGCTGATTATATGCTAACTTTTATTAATGATTTTTCCAGAAAAGTTTGGGCGTTCTTCTTGAATTAGAAAGGCGATGTGTTTTCCGTATTTAAGTCTTGGAAAATTATGATTGAAAAATAGACGGGAAAACAAATAAAATACCTCCTCATAGACAATGGCTTAGAGTTCTGTTCTGATGAGTTTAATAGATTGTGCAAGTTAGAAGGGATCGTGAGACACTTGACAGTTCGTCATACTCCATAGCAAAACGGCGTTGCAGAACGAATGAACAAAACGATCATGGAGAAGGTTCGATGTATTTTGTCAAATTTCAACTTACCGAAGTCGTTTTGGGCAGAAGCAGCCTCTACTACATGTTTTTTGATCAACCGATCTCCATCCGTTGCCATTGAGAAAAAGACTCCACAAGAGATATGGTCTGCTAATCCTGCTAATTATTCTGATTTAAAGATCTTTGGGTGTCCTGTGTATGCTCATGTTGATAATGGAAAATTGGAACCGAGATCCATTAAATGTGTTTTTCTTGGTTATAAAGTTGGTGTAAAAGGGTATAAGTTATGGTGTCTTGAAAATAGAAAAGTTGTGATTAGTAGAGATGTTGTTTTTTATGAAACTGTTATGTTACCTAACTTATCTCTTAAAGACTCTTCAAATAAAGAAAATCAAAAGCAAGTGGAGCATCAGATTAATACAGAGTCGACTCCTCAAGCCAGTACAAAAATTAAAAATAGAGTTGCTTCTTCGCCGCAATACTCTATTGCCAAAAACAGAACTAGAAGAGAAATTAAACCTCCAAAGAAGTATGCTGAGGCTGATCTAGTTGCTTATGCTTTAAATGTGGCTGAAGATATAGATGCGAATCAAGAGCCATCTAATTATTCTGAGGCGATTAGATGTGAAGACTCAGAAAAATGGATGTTTGCTATGCAAGAGGAGATGGAATCACTCCACAAAAACAAAACATGGGATCTTGTGAAACTTCCTAAAGGTAAGAAGACTGTTCGTTGTAAATGGGTGTTTAAAAAGAAAGAAGGGACTCCAGGAGTTAAAGAACCCAGATATAAAGCAAGGCTTGTTGCAAAAGGTTACAGTCAAGTTCCAGGAGTGGACTTCACAGATGTGTTCTCTCCAGTTGTTAAGCATAGTTCGATACGAGCTTTGTTTGGTATTGTGGCCATGCATGATTTGGAGCTTGAGCAGTTAAATTTAAAAATTGCATTTCTGCATAGAGAACTTGAGGAGGATATTTACATGCAACAACCAGAGGTTTTTATAGTCTCAGAAAAAGAAGACTATGTTTGCTTGCTGAGAAAGTCCCTTTATGGTTTGAAACAGTCACCAAGACAGTGGTACAAGAGGTTTGATTCCTTTATGACTTCTCATGATTTCAAAAGAAGTAGTTTAGACAGTTGTGTTTACTTTAAGAAAAACAGTGATGGTTCTTTTGTGTATCTACTTCTTTATGTTGATGACATGTTGATAGCAACAAAAGATAAATGAGAGATAAGAAAGGTGAAAGCCCAACTAAGTGAAGAATTTGAGATGAAAGATTTAGGACCAGTAAAGAAGATACTTGGTATGGAGATTCTCAGAGATAGAAAAGCAAGTAAATTGTACCTAAGTCAGAAGGGGTACATTGAGAAAGTTCTTTGTAGGTTCAATATGCAGAGTGCTAAGCCTGTTAGTACTCCTTTAGCAGCCCATTTCAGACTTTCATCGGCTTTGTCTCCACAATCAGATGATGAGATTGAGTACATGTCACATGTTCCATACTCTAGTGCAGTGGGATCTCTCATGTATGCTATGGTTTGCTCACATCCAGATTTATCATATGCAGTCAGCGTAATTAGCAGATACATGGCAAATCCCGGTAAAGAACATTAGAAAATAGTTCAGTGGATTTTAAGATACTTACGAGGCACTACTAATGTTTGCTTACAGTTTGGAAGAACTAAAGATGGAGTCATAGGGTATGTTGATGCTGATTTTGCTGGAGACCTTGATAGAAGAAGATCTCTCACAGGTTACGTCTTTACAATCGGAGGTTGTGCAATTAGTTGGAAAGCCACTTTGCAAACTACAGTCGCTTTGCCTACCATTAAAGCTGAGTAGATGGCGATTACTGAGGCTTGTAAAGAAGCTATTTCGTTGAAGGGACTATTTAGTGAACTCAATGAAGACCTTCAAATCAGTACAGTATTTTGTGACAGTCAGAGTGCCATCTTCCTTACAAAAGATCAAATTTTTCATGAGAGAACAAAACATATTGATGTTTGGTATCTTTGTTCGTGATATTATTGCTCATGATGATATTGTTGTGAGCAAAATTAGTACTCATGAAAATCCTGCAGATATGATGACTAAGTAACTTCCTATAACCAAGTTTGAGCATTGCTTAGACTTGGTTGGTGTTCATTATTGAAGTTAAACCCTTAAAGGGTTTTATGGAAGAGGCGGAGAACTTGTTCGCGATGAAGAACTTGTTCATTGAGAATTTGTGTCAAGGTGGAGATTGTTAGAATTAAGTGACCCGAATTCTTATTTAAGTAAAATACGATGGAAAATAAAATAAAAGTAAAATCCATATAGAACTAGACTTCTTTTATTTAATTTTAGAATAAGGTTTTTTAAACCTTATTAAACTCCATCTATTTTATATTTATTAGGATAAGGTGTTTCAATCCTACTAGAATATGGCTTTACAAGCCTATAAATAGACATAGTCTATTCCTCTTGTATTGATTCAAATTTTTAACATAGTGAATTTTCTTCTCCTCTGCCCGTGGTTTTTTCCCGAAAGGGTTTCTATGTAAAATTTGTGTGTTCTTTATTTTTTTTCACACTACTGTATACCATTAATGTCTATCAATAAAAGTCAAGAGATTACCCTATTATTGTCATGGCATTTGAGCAAGGTTTTTGACACAAAATTTTTTCTCTTTCATTATTCTAAATGGCTGGCGGCGTGACTTCTTCTCATCCACCACCACCACCACCTAAAATTTAACCTAACTCTCTATTTTTCTTGAGTCCTCAAGATCGACCCGGTGACTTTATTACTCCTATTCTATTAAAACTCGACAATTTCGATGATTGGGCTTATTCTATTCTTGCCGCTCTATCTTCTTAGAGCAAATTTGGATTTCTTTAATGGTACCATTACAGATTTTGTTCCCTCTTGCTCAAAGGATGATTGGGTTACCATCCATTGTATGCTTGTGTCCTGGATTCTCAATACTATCTATCCGGAGGTAAGATTGATACTTTCCAATTATGATAATGCAAAAACTTTGTGGGATGATTTACATGAACATTTTTCTATTGTCAACGATCCACGTATTCAACAATTAAAAGCATATTAGTCGTTATGAGCAAACCAATACTATGAGTGTTACAATTTATTTTAGTAAATTAAAGGTTTGTGGGATGAATTACATAATCATGGATCTTTGATTTGTTGCAAGTGTGGACAATGTTTATGTAACTTAGGGAAGGCGCCTGAAAAACGTAGTGAGTATGATCGACTTCATCAATTTCTTCTTGGTCTCTATTCTGATTATTATGCCCAAATTAAGTCTACACTGCTTTACCAAGATCCTTTTCCTTCCTTAAATCGGGCATTCTAGCAAATTATTTAGGAGGAACGAGTCCAAAAAAATACATAGGTCAGAAGACTGAAATTATGGGCTTTGTTGTACGCACGAAGGGTCGTAACAAAGGCCGAGTTGATCGTATTGATAAGTTCACCTTGTTATGCATTCATTGCCATCGTAAGGGGCATGAGATGGCTACCTAGATTGGTTGCTTGAGAAGTATGGGAAGTCGAAGATGAAAAGTGAAGGTGGCGGTGGCAAGACAGGTGTCGCATCTTCTACGCAACAAGTTTCTCATGGCAAAGGTAGTGTGTGAGCCAATGCTATTGCCATAAATACCAACCATGGAGCAACACCAGCGCAAAACACAACAGGGGCAATACAAGTGTCAGAGGGCGACACTTCTTGGTTTTACCATTGAGCAATGATAGTCTCTTCTGGCGGTGTTCGATAATAAACAATCAAATTCCACTCGGTTGAATGGTAAGTCCAAGAATAATTAGATTATTGATACAGGGTGTTCAAATCATGTTACAGATGATCTTCTGTGTTTAGTGAATATAAGTGATGTTGTAGCATATTTCGTAGGACTCATTGATGACCAAACAATAGTGGCTACCAAATAAGGAATAATTAAATTGATGGACAAAATTCACTTAAAACACGTTCTTTACCCAATTCTTATCATGTTGTGTTAATAAACAATCCAATCCACAACATTTGTGTAGTCCACCATATGTGAGTTTGTAACCTCCATAGGCTCCACATTTTAGTGCCTTGTTTCCCAAATATTTTGATAAATGGTCTTTTTATCTTAGGAAAATGGATGTATTTGAATTTGAAAAATTAGCAAGTGAATAAATTTTATGAAAAATCTATTTTTATATTTATTTATTAAAAAATGAACCAATCGCTTAATTATCAAAATATTCTAACTTAAAATGCTTCCAACATAAATAAATTAAAATAAATAATTTGAACATAAAATACCAAAAATAATTAGAATCGAAAAGGATAATGTAAGGCTAGAAAGAAAATTAGAAAGAAGGAAATTTGAATGACATCAAACATAATCAATAAATGAGTAGAAATGATTTTTTGTTAATTGTTAATTGAGTTTGCATTATTTGACTCACCACACTAAACATAATCAATAAATTTATATTAGTAAAGATTAACAAAGATTTTTTTTATTTTATTTTTTTACGTAGAGAACAACTAATTCACAATTCACATATATATATATATATATATATATATATATATTTATTTATTTCTTCCCATGAATTACTTTGAACTTTTACACTTTGGGAGATAAGAAAGGAAAAGAGAAGATGAAAAACAAAATTGGATGAGATTTCATATTTCATTTGCAGTATACAACACAAATTTTATTTTGTAAACTTTTCCTAAAAAAAGAAGTGGTACAATTCCCTTTAGATTTCAAATGATAAAATTTAATTTTCCTTTGCCTCTTTTTATCTTCTTAATTTTCTGTTGAAGCTAAAGTTTTAAATCTCTAACCCTAATTAATTTAAATATTTTTATTAAAAATTAATATAAATAATGAATAAGGTTTTGGTTGAATGGTAAAATATAAATGTTAAAAACTATAGAGGCATGAGTTCAAATTTTATTGTGTATTTATATTTATATTTCTATATAAAAGATATAAAATAAAAAAAATACTCTCAAAATAATATGATTTCTTTTCTAAAGTAAGAATATTTTTGTCATTATCCAATTGAGTTGGTGACTGGGTGAGTCGTGACACCAAATTTAATAAATAATTTAATATTAATAAAGATAAAATGGCAAAAAATCCTCAAAATAATATAGTTTCTTTTGTAAAGTTTGTATTTTTATCATTATCTAACTAAATTGTTACCCGTTTGACTCGTGATACCAAACTCATTAAAATATTTAATCTATATTTTATATAAAACCAACTTCTTTAAATGCGATTAGGAATTATTAGGGTTACAATTGTCATTTACTTTTAATATATTAAACTTATTACATTTTCTTCTTCTCTCATTCTTTTTAAAAACATAGCAACCTTCCTTTAAAAATTTTATTGATATTTACAATTCTAACGTTACACTGCTTTTAATCTATGAAAATTATTTATTTCTCAAAATTTTTTTAAAAAATATTATTTAAAAATTTTAAAAGTTAGAATTTTATAACAAAATATTTCTAATGTATGCTTTATGTTTTAGTACATGATAGTAATATTATTAATTTCCTAATTAATACTATAAATACATGCCCTAATTATTATTTTCTATTTTATTTTTTTCCATGTTTTTGAGGTACAAAAACTTATCATTGCAAAAAAAAAAAAAAAATTAAGTTATTGCAATTTCAGTTTCAAGTTTTTTTGGATATATAAATACTTATAATTTGTGTGTATTTAAAGGATTATAAGCGAAGAACATGGTAAGAAAAGGAAGAAGAAATAAAAATCAATGGTGGGTTCTTCTCAAGTTGATACATTAATGATGGTTTTTTATGGTTTTTTGCTTTTCACTTTTTTCTTTTATGCATTAGTTTTCTTAATAAATTGGTTTCAATGAAATCTCAACTAAATTTAAAAAGAAAAGAAACAAGAAGAAAAATAGATAGACGAATCACACGATTTTAAATGTATTTATGCATGTATTTTGGTTAATTTAAGCCTATTATATATTGTGGGTTATGCCTCGCATTTTTGACCAAGCAATGTGTGACATCGCAATAAGAAAGTGTTCTTTGCCACGACAGGAAGAAAGCCCTCGTCCCGACAACACGATCCTTCTTCGTCAGTGCACTTCAAGTTTTTCGACTTTCTTCTCCCAATTAAACTATGTTTTTAGTTTTTCACTTAAACTCTGATTAAACTAGAGTTGTTATTGTTGTCATATATGCTATAAATTTTAGTCTATACATAGGCCTTAGTCACTCTAGGTTTAAAAACAACAGAAATATTTAGATTGAGTGAACTTTGTTCTTTTTTTGAAGGGTTTATTCTTTTGGGGATTCTCGTTTTCCTTTAATTCTCTCTATCTTTTGTACTCTCTTTTATTATAGTGAAATCTTGTTTTGCTCGTGGTTTTTTTATCCTCTGTTGGGGAGTTTTTTCATGTAAAATTTACGTGTTCGATCTTCTCGGTTTTAGTTTATTTACTTGTTCATTGCATAATACATGTTAATTCCTTACAAACTGGTATCATAGCTAGTTCGATCTCCACAATCAACCTATCCAAAGATGGGAACATCAAGGTTTGATATTGCCAAGTTCGACGGCATCGCAAATTTCAGTCTGTGGCAAGTTTGTATGTCAGTAATACTAATCCAGAGTGATCTTAAGAGGATCCTTGCAGAAAGAAAACCTGCAGACATGGAACAGTCAGAATAGGATAGGTTAGAAACAAAGACTCTATCCATGATTCAATTATGTTTAACTAATAATGTGTTACAAGAGGTTTTGAAGGGGAAAACAACGATTACATTATGGAAGAAACTGGAAGCCTTGTATATGATGAAATCCTTGGCCAACAGGTTAGTGTTAAAATAACGTTTCTACACGTTCAGAATGTTCAAGAGGTTGGCAACAATCTAAAAATTCAGATTAGAACAGGTTTAAAGCGAGATCCAAATCTAGGAGTTGTGATAAATACTGTGGCTATTGCAAAAAGATGGGTCACGTTAAGGCAGAATGCTAGAAACTTCAAAATAAAATTAAGAGGGATATCGAAAACGACGAGAAAGGTAAAGCAGATGTTGCTAATGCCAATATGGCCGGAGAAAGAGATGATGATTTCTTATTAGTGTCAACGAGCGAAAGCTTCAAGCTTACTTCCAAATGGATCTTAGATTTAGGGTGCCCCTATCACATGTGTCCCAATAGGGACTAATTCTGTACGTATATTTCAGTTGAAGGAGACGTTGTGTTAATGGAGAATAATTCTCCATGTAAGATAGCCGACATAGGAACCGTACAAATTAGGATACAAGACAAAATTATTTGAATACTTTCAGATGTCAAGTATGTACCCGAATTAAAGAAAAATATCATCTCATTGGGAATTTTGGATTCTAACGATTGTAGGATAGTCATTGAATCAAAAGACTTAAAAGTCTATCATAGAGCTCTCATTATAGTGAGAGGACAAAACAAGGTAGCCTATACATTCTGCAAAGGTCAATAGTTACTGGTGCGATTGCAATTTCCGAATAAAAGTTGAAATAGTCACCGTGTCGCGATGAGAACCAACATGACATCATGACAATGAGACATGATTGTTTCTCCACCGATTTCGATTTAGTCAAACTTTGGCACATGCGATTGGGTTATATGATTTTGATAGGTATGATCTCTTCTCAAAGACACTAGAGTTGGAAAGTTAGGTTTCTACGAGCGTTGCATTTTTGGGAAGCAAAATCGAGTCAGCTTTGATTCAGCAATACACAGACATTTATAGGGTTCGTCTCCTGTCATCTCAAATGGAGGTTATAAATATTTCCTAACTCTTATTAATGATCAATCTAGAAAAGTTGGAGTTTATTTCTTAAAGCAGAAAAGCGAAGTCTTCGAAATATTCAAATAGTGGAAAACACCGTTAGAATAATAAACCCGTAAATTTCTGAAGCGATTGAGAACGGATAATGGCCTTAAGTTCTATTCTTCAGAGTTTAACAATTTCTACAAATAGGAAGGAATTGAAAGACATTGAACCGTAGTTAGAACTCTACAGTAGAATGGAGTTGCTGAAAGAATGAACAGAGCCTTACTCGAAAAGGCCCGATGCATGCTTTCTAATGCATGTTTTAAGATAGAGTTTTGGGACGAAGCCTTAAACCTGGCAAGTCATTCAGTGACTCGATCTCCTCATCGAGCATTGAATGATAAAGTTCTAGAGGAGATATGGTCAGGTAATCCTCTCAGTTTTTCTAACTTTAAAATTTTTGGTTGTCCTACTTATGCTAAAGTTAGCTGGGAAAGCTTGAACTAAGGGTCATTAAATGCATCTTTCTGGGATACTCTGCCGGTACAAAAGGTTTTAAGTTGTGGTGTTTAGAATTTGATAAAACAATTGTTAATAAAGATGTTACATTTAATGAATCTACCATGTTTCGATTAGAAAATGGGTCATTTACTTTTAAAGATACAACAAATTAGCGTGTCTCAAGCAAGGTGGAGTAAAAATCCAAAACAGGGGGTGACATTGCAAAAATACAAAAATCCTCATCGCAACTTCACGACGAACAAGATCGTCATCCTGCCGAGAAAGCAAGCGACATCGCGATGGCACGATGAAATATTGTTTCTTGCAAAATTGAAGTTGTTTTAGATAAACTTGGGACTTCATCTGACTCATAGATACCCTCACCATCTTAGTTAACTAACTATAAGTTGGCAGGAAAGGGTGAGAAATTCAACAACAATAGAGATATTGTCAAAGAAACCTAGTGGCTTATACTCTAAGTGTTGCTGAGAGCATTGATTCAACCGATCCTTCATGTTATTATGAGGCAGTTCAGACTTCTGATTCTAGCAAATGGCTTGTTGCAATGGAAGAATATATGAAATTCCTTCAAAAGAACGACACTTAACAGCTAGTTAAACCACCCATCCATAAAAGAATCGTTGGTTGCAATTGGGTGTTTTTAAGGAATGTTTGGGTTCTAACGACACTAGGTATAATGCAATATTGGTTGTAAATGGCTACAATCAAGTGGAGGGAGTTGATTTTCATAATGTTTTGTTTCCCGTTGTGAAATATATGTCTATTCGGGCCCTTTTGGCTCTTGTGACATCAAAAAATCTTGAATTAGAGTAGTTACATGTGAAGACTGCTTTCTTTTACGGTGACCTTGAGGAGGATATGTACATGTAACAACAGGAAGGCTTCAAATTTGAAGGTAAAGAAGATTATGTTTATCTCTTACAAAAGTCTTTGTACAGTCTGAAACAGTCTCCTAAGTAGTGGTATAAAAAGTTCGACTCTTTCATGTTTGAGTATTGGTTTTCCTCAAAATAAATATGACAGTTGTGTTCACCTACAATGTCTTGATGATAGTTTTTTATATATATATTTGTTGCTTTATGTTGATGATATATTGATTACGGCTAAGAATCCATTTGAAATTGATCGTCTTAAAACCATGCTTACCTCTAAGTTCGAGATAAAAGATTTAGGAGCAGCAAAAAAAAAATTTAGGGATGGAAATTTTGAGAGATAGACATTTCAGGAAATTATTTTTATCACAACAAAGGTACATCATAAAGATACTTGAGCAATTTGAGATAAAAGATTTAAAACCGACATCTAATCCTTTAGTTGTACACTTTAAACTCTCAATTTTGAATTCTATATAGAATGAAGAAGATGAAAGGTACATGTCAAAAGTATTATACTCAAGCACGGTTGGAAATTTGATGTATGCAATGGTATGCAATCGTCTCGATATTTCGCATGCTATTAATGTTGTTAGTCGATACATGATCAATCCTGGTAAGATACACTAGCATGCAATTAAGTGGATTCGTATATATTTGCAGGTTACCTCCAACATGAGCTTCAAGTTCGGAAGAAGCCCAAAGGGCTTAGTCAGATATGTTGGTTTTGATTATGCATGAGACTTAGACCGAAAAAGGTCTCTCACAGGTTATCTATTTGCTTTTGAGAATTGTGCCATTAGTTGGAAAGCTACACTTCAAGCTACAGTTTTTCGACTACTGAAGTGGAATACTTGACAATTATTGAAACTGTAAAAGAAGCAATTTGGTTAAAGGGCTTGTTCAGTAAACTAGTAAGTGAAAAAAGGCATCTGTCATAATTGTGATAGTCAAAGTGTCATACATCTCACCAAAGATCAAATGCATCACGAAAGAACGAAGCATATAGACATTTGTTATCACTTTGTTTGAGAGGTGGTCATTCAAGGGGATGTTCAGATTCTTAAATTTGGCATAGAGCACAATCTGGCCGACATGTTGACAAAAAGTCTTCCAGTTTCAAAGTTCGAGCATTGCTTGGACTTGGTAAGTATCAGGCGAATAATTAATTAGGCTCGTAATAGGGCTTGGCAAGGGAGTTAAGCTAAATACGAGTTAAGGCAGAGATTTGTGGAGTTATGCCTCGCATTTTCGACCAAACAGTGTGTGATGTCACAACAAGAAAGTGTTCTTCATCCCAATGAGCAGCCAGTGCCACGACAAGAAGAAAGCCCTCGTTCTGATGACGCGATCCTTCTTCGTCCCGACGAAGTGATGCCACATTGTGACGTGGCAACGTCTACTTCAAGTTTTCCGGCTTTCTTCTCCTAGTTAAACTCTGTTTTTACTTTCCCACTTAAACTCTGATTAACTTAGAGTTGTTGTAGTCATATATGCTACAAATTTCAGCTACAAATAGGCCTTAGTCACTTTAGGTTTAAAAACAATAGAAATATTTAGATTGAGAAAATTCTGTTATTTGTTTCGAAGGGTTTATTCTTTTGGGGATTTGGGTTTTCCTTTAATTTTCTTCGTCTTTCGTACTCTTCTTTATTATAGTAAAATCTCCTTTTACCCGTGATTTTTTATCTTCTTTGAGGAGTTTTTCACGTAAAATTTTCGTGTTTGATCTTCTCGATTTTAGTTTATTTACTTGTCCGTTGCATAACACGGGTTAATTCCCTACATATATGATGCCTTTTGTATTTTATGAAACATTTATTGTACAAAAATTGTATTATTCCTTTTATTGTTTCCTTCTCGCAATAGGGGAAATAAAATGTTAGCAAATCAATTAGTTTTCTTCTTAGGCTTGTAGCTGGTGAAGGAAAACATTGTTTAATTTGGCAAGTCATCATCAATATATTTAATAAAGTTAATTGAGTTGATAAGCAAAAATATTAGATTTTGACAATGAAGTCTCTTGGTTTGGTCTAATAATTTTTATTCTATTAATATTATAATGAATTTTGTAATGAGTGAAATTTCATAAATGTGTATTCATAAATATAAAAATTAGAATTTGACAATGAAGTCTCTTAATTTGGTGTAATAATTTTTATTTTATTACTATTATAATGAATTTTATAATGAATGAAATTGCAAAAATATGTGTATTTCTAAGTAAAAAAAAAAATGAAATTTGATGAAGAAGTCCTTTGATTTTCGTCTTGATTATACTCAAGTAGAGAGGATGTTATGATTCTATACCACTCATCATCAAGCAAAAATTGAATGTATATGACATGGTAACGGAAGTGTATTATTGATACTTATTATACCCATCAAATGAAAACCACTCCTTAAGAATGGTATAGAAATTAAGACGTTTGCTCCTTTGTTCTCGACTTGTTTTATCGAGGGGAATGTTAAGGTTAATATTTATCTAAATTCTTATTCAACTTTAGCTCAAAGGATAGATCAATAAGTTTGGATTGGAACACGAGATACACAAAAAGAGTAGTTTGTTTCAATGCAATCTCTAGAAACAATGATAGTTTGATATTTGATTTAGAGCTACATCAGGAAGGATCGTGCAGGCGTTGTTGGGTTGAAGCGCAAAGGTATGAAAAAGCTATAGCGCAGGTGAGGATCGTGCAGGCTGCTAAAGGTGGCAAGGGGTGGTGCATGCCACCGAATTAATGGGTAACGGTGAATGTTGATGCTGCTGTTGACATGGGCTCTGATGAAGCTACTGTGGGGGGCTTAACCTGAGATTCTCAAGGGATGTGGCTTTGCGGATTTGGGAGGCGTATTGGAGTAGTCCCTGTACCATTTGCTGAATTGCGAGCCATTCTTGAAGGCTTAAGGACTACTTGGGGCAGAGGGTATCGATAGGTAATTTTAGAGAGTGACAACCTTGAAGCGACACAGGCGATCAACGAGGAGCCGGCTGATGTGTCTTACCTGCAGTACGTTGAGGCATATTAAGGAACACTGAGCAGTTGTTATGACAGGGGCTGCTATGGTACATGTCGATAGAGAGAGCAATAGACCTACTGATTTTGTTGCGAAGTCGTTTCGTGCAGGGGATGCTACTCTTACGATGCTAGAGGCCCCCATACCAGGATGTAGCGTGTACCGGAACGTAGTGAGACAGGCTGGAACAACTTATTATTTGTTCATGTACAAAAAAATAAAACACAATTAAGTAAAACATGTCTGAGAAAAAAAGAGTAAAATATATTATAATAACATTATAAGAAAATTATTTACCTAAAAATTTATTAGTTACATTTCCAGTCATATGTATTTATCTAAAAAATTATTAATTTTTAAAGGACACATTAGTCTTTTTTCATATTAACCATTAAACATTTTCCTATAATTTAGGATAAACTATAAAAATAGTCATTTTTGTTTGCCTCATATTACATTTTAGTCACTTATATTTAAAATATTACGTTTTAGCAACTTATATTATTGTATTGTAACATTTTAGTCATTCAATTATTAATTGTCGTTAACGGTGTAATGATAACGTTAAATCATCATTTCAAAAAAAAAATTTATATTAAATTCTACATTGGTACATATATTTTTTCATTTTGAACAACTTATTTATTTTTATGTTCTTTTAACTTTTTTTTTTCTTTTTTTTCCATTCTCTTCTATGTCTCCTTTGTTTTCCTTCATTTCTTTTAATATAGTTTTTTTATATTTTCCATTTGTTAAAACTAATTCACAAACTAGCCTCACTCAAAAAAATTAAATTGATAAAAAAAAGTATAACGACTAGTTTTAACAAACAGAAAATATAGAAAAACTACGTTAAAAGAAATGGAGAAGGAAGGAAAACAGACGGAAAAGTAAAAGATAATAGAAAATAAAGAAAAAAAGTAAAGTTAAAAGAACATAAAAGAAAAAAAATTAAATTGCTCAAAACAAAATATATATATATATATATATATATATAGGAACTAATTTGGCATTTTTTTTTCTTCTAATTTGGTACTTTAAATTGACACATTTTCTTAATTTGGTACCTAATCTTTTTTGTTCAATTTGGTACCTAAACATGTCAAATGTTATACAAATTACCCAAAATTAGTGTCAGTTTCTTTATGACGGGACAATAATAGTTAATGTATGATCGGTATGTGACAGATAACATGGAATTTTGGTAAGAATGATTACATATATTTGGAGTTTCCCTTGTTTCACTAAAGAATATGCTCAAATTTTACTTTTATTCGAGTTGAGATTACTTCGATTGATAATGGCAGGAAAGATTTAAGAGGGACTGCATGCTTAAAGCATTGCTTGGTCTTCACAAAACCCTCAGTTCTACAAAAATATCATCAGTATCAAAGAAAATCCGTGTTATAAAATTGTGCTTTGAGCTATACTTAACAAATTAATATTGAAGAATGAAAACAAGATATTGAAAAAAAAAACCAAAAATAGAATAAATTCATTATGTTAAATTTAGTATATTAAATTAATTAATTAATTAATTAAACTAAAAGTAATTGAACATTTAAAATACAAAAAATAAATTACATGTCATATGTCTCATGTTATTCATACATTGATTATTTTTGCTACCTCATAAAAAAATAATATTGCTAGTCTATTAAAGTAATTGTACAACATTGGCAAGTTGAGGTATCAAATTAGACAAAAAAAATTTTAAATTCCAAATTAGAAAAAAGGTCAAAAAAATAGATAACAAATTAGGAAAAAGTGTCAAATTCAAGTACTAATTTGAAAAAAAAAAGCTTAGGTATCAAATTAAGAAAAAAGTATAAGTTTAGATACTAAATGTTATATTAACTAGTGAATGTAAATACAATAAAAATGCATAAGAAATATTTTTGAAGTAATAATTTGATAATATACAGATGTAAATGTAAAATAATCAACTATAGTAAAATATTGTAAGAAAATAGTAAATTATTAAAATGAATGATGAATTAGAAATCTTGGGGGAAAGCTCCATTAGAGAGGCCATTTGGGGGGGGGGGGGGGGGTTCATCCAAAATCCCAAATTTGGGCCAAGTCTTCAGCTAGATTTGGATTTTTCTTTATTCCTAGTTTTGGGCTAAGTCTTGAGTTGGATTTAGATCACCATTTTAGTGCTTCTTTCACTTCATCTTATGGACTTCTAATCCTTCCATTTAATCAACAAATATCATCCTACCCATACTACAAATCTTACATTTTGCATTTCCCTCTCATTGCCCATGATTTCTTTTCATACCATTCTCTTCCTATTACCTACATATATTATGTTTCCACTTTAGCCTTTAACTTTATTTCTCTCCTTGTAAAATTTTAATGGGGTAATATTAGAAGTGCATGTAAGGGCTTTAGCTCTAAAAATACTAAAATTACAGTGTGGTATCTTTAAAAGTTACAAAGTAATTATAACTTAATGATAAATTTTCATTAAGAATTTCTTAAAAAAAAAAAAATTATAATTTAACTTTCACCATTCAGTAAAAAATGGAAAAAAAGAAAAAAACACGATCCATGATTGAGATTGAGAAAGACTTGCGATGTCCTACCTGCACTTCTAGTGCTGCCCCATGAAAATAATTTTTTTTTGGGAAATTTAATTTTATTCAACTTAATTTTCTTTTGGGAAAAAGTAAGCTTCTCTTACAGAAGTTGGGATATTTACTCAGTAAAAAAGTTAAGGCCCCTTTGGATGTGTTGCTAAAAATAAAAAAAAGGGGTTAAATATCATAAAAATACTTATAAAATAATGATAATACATTAGATAAACAATAAATAATTACATCAATCGTAAAAATTTAAAAATATTATATTATTATCATAATATTTTATTAATATTTTTAATAATTTCATTGAAATGAAACAATTTGTAACTTCTATTATATATAGTTTTTAGAATAATTTCATTAATATTAATTTTTCATCCTTACATCATTATTATAATTGTGTTCGAATCTAATATAGATCTCATCACTACAGTATTCAATCTCATGTAGAGATGGTAATTAAGTAAGGCGGGGTGAATGTTGCTAAATATGCCACCACTCCATAGTTGACACGATTTGCTCCACTATCTGCTCTGCTCTGCTATAGATATGTAATCTTGAAATTCACTACTACGCTCTATGGATGTTAGATGCATCCGTCCCCGCTTCACCCCACTTCATTTCAATTTAATTTTTGCTGCTTATTTTTAATATTTTTAATATTTTAAAGTTAAAGTAAACATTTAAACATAATTCTTCAAAAAAAATTCAAACATAAAATATATGAAAATTTTTATAATACATTATTGCATCTTCTCTTTTAATAGTTATATATACACAAGGATATAATGGTAATTTAAATAGGGGAGAAGGGTGAGGTGGGGCAGCGCAAACAATTACCATTGTCGCTCCATACCTACTCCTTAAAAGAAAAAATACATCCCATCTAAAAAAAATCAACTCCATATAAAACAGATCTGTTAGAAATCTCTGAAATAGTTTGGATTTTATCATCCCTAATTTCACAACTACAATAATTAATTTTACTATCACCCTCATTTTTAACCCTATTGAAACTAATTGTACTATCCATCTATGCAATATTACATTTTAACATTACTTAATATGTATGAGAGCTTTGTATTCAACATGTGTGTATAAATTATATACCAACAATGTCGATTGGGTTTTGGTTTAATTGGAATGAGTATTGTTGCTAATGCAAGAGGACGTGGATTTGAGAGTTGTGAAAGTGCATTATCCTCCTATTTACAAGTTGGAAAGGGGCTACAAATGATTTTAGACATTATGTAAAATATATATATATATATATATATATATATATATATATATATATATATATATATATATATAACAACAATTAACAAATAATGAAACTAAATTTTTAGCTAATGACATTACGTGTAATAGGCCCATTTCTCCTGGGCCCATACCAAAGCCAAAATGAATAAATAAAAAAACAACAAAACAACAAAATAAAGTCCAATAAACAGTCCATTTACACTTACAACCCAAATAAATCCCTTAAGCCCAATAATAAATTTAACCTAAAAAAAATTAACCCAATTAACCTAAATAGCCCAACACCCAATGGCACAAAACTAAAACACCGGCCAAATTTTCGGCCAACCCTAGCCAACAGCCAGCACCGCAAGCAGCCACCAGTGGCTTCACGCTCCATCTTCACAACGGCTTCCACACGCGCCACCCTCCAGCTGTACCTACAACAGAATACACAAGAAGCAGCAATAACAGAACGCAATGGAAAAATAGCAAAAGAGGGAAATAAATAGATTTTTTTGTAATTTTTAATTCTTATTTTTTCGGCTATAAAAAGCCATCGTTTGTACTTGGAAAAGGGACACATACTGAAATACACAAGGCCACCAAAATTTAAAGGTGATTTCCGATTCAAATATCTGGATACTTTAAATTTTTTTCAGTTTCGTTCTTTTGGGGTCTGTCATCTTTACATTCGAAAGCAATAGAAAAAGAAAAAGAAAGAGGGGGTTTACCTTGCAAATATGCCATAGATTTCTTTTTGCTTCGTTGAAATCGAAGCCAAAAGGAGATCTCAAGGCTGAAAAGTCATTTCTCCAGGCTTGAATGTGTTGGTTGCTGTTTGGTGGATGTGAATCGGTAGTTTGAGTGAAAAATTAGGGTTTGATAAGGAAGAAAGAAAGGGATTAGAGTTTGGTTCAGCCGAATGGGTTGTTTGGTTAGAATTTAGCCATTTTAAGGGATCAGAACGGCGTCGTTTTGAGCCAATCTCAATGGCTTTGAAACGGCACCGTATGGGAGTCACAAACCCGATGACCCGACCCATGCAAGGTTGAGATCCGCGCACTTGGTACCTTGAGGGTTAATTCTGCGTTTAGTCTTCCCTTTCGCGTTGTTATTTAATTGTACACTATTTACTTTACTTTACTTTACTTTTTAAAATTTATCCCTATAATTTGTGTATGATGTCAATTTGGTCCACGCCTCAACACAATGCTTTGAGACCTGGAATATTTCTAGTTTTGATCCCTAGGCATTTGCGCACATTGCGCTTTAGTCCTTTTTTAATTTCAATGGTTTATTTTATTTATTAAGTATCCCTTTTAGTTTAATTTTATTTTAATTGAGTCTTTTTAATTTATATAATTCATTACTTTTAAAATTCACTTCACATTCATTTTTTAAATTGTTTGTATATATTTTGAATTACTTTGATAATTTTATTTTGTTTTTTATAAAATTATTATTTTAAAGTTCCCTTCTATACCATGTCATTTTAAATTTTTTGTACAATCATTAGTTTAAATTACCCTTATATTAATATATACATATATATATAGTCTATGTAAAAGTTAGTTGTATTTTGTGAATACTATTAATCCCATGTTATTTTATATATATAAACTCTTTTAAATCTATTTGTATATATATATTTTAAAAAAAAACCTATCATGTACATAATTCATTCTTAAAAAAAAAAAAATTCTATTTAAAGCCTTACATATTTAATTATTTTTTATTGTATGTACAATGTCAACTTTAAATAGATGTATCAATTTTTAAAATATTTTGTATGTTGTCGAAACCTTTTTTTAAAAAGCGGGGATCGACTTTCAAAACAAAGTGTGGAGTCGCCACCAATCTTTTCGTTTAGATGTGATTGGATCACCTAATAAAAAATTTTATTAAATCGGTTGTGGTCTACGAAAAACAAAATGGGTTCGGGAGTCGGTTACGTGCGAGGAAGGATTAGCACCCTCGCTACGCCCAAAATTGGTACCAAATTGATTAAATACTGTCCTTATATCCAAGATTTAAAAATATTTTGAAATATGGTTCTTTTTTAAAATATTTGGTTCAAGTTGGTCGTCAAAATTCTTTCGTTTCAAAGGCATACAACATCACATCCAGCACGATAGGACACGGTTCTTTATACCTTTAAAAACACGATTGATTTTTGACTTCTAAAGCTTATAAGTTGAAAATTACCAAAAGGATGTCAAATTATTTAGTCCAACGAAGAATTGAAACCCAGCACGGTAGGGCACGATTTTTAGAATTTTCAAATATTGAACATTGCCTTATTTGAAAATTTTTTAAATGAACCATTGTGAACTATCTCAAAACGCCTTAATTTTACTCGAAATAAAATGGAATAATTGACTTTTTAAAAAAAAAAAATTGAAAATTACAAAGCAACGTTGGTAAACCAAAAAGAAAAGAAATAATAAATATGGGATAATGTGCATGAGTAACGTATAATACTTGATGCATGAAAATAATATAACCTTATTTAGCCAACTTAACCAAACAAACAATTACATGTCATTAATCCAAGAAACATAGAACCACACTTTCAAGCATGTACCAAGAATAATTGATATAACAATACAAAAACCAAAAAAATGTACAACAATGATATATAACCTAATATAACACAATCAAGGCAAAATGTATAAAACAAAATGGAGATTAGAAGCCATTGTGGTATAAGATAATTTTAAAATAGTAATGAACTAATGAACACACGATATATATAATACATGACTTGATGAATTGATGAATTTGAAATAATTTGTATAAAAAACTAGGGATATATACAATCATTAAGATGAATATTGTAAAATGAAGACATTTGAATCAAATAACATGCAAAGTGTTAAAAAAACATTTGTTTAAAACTAACAATATAAACAATAAAAGAAAATTTAAATAATATATAAAATATGAATGGATAGTAAAATACATAATAAGATATAATTTTAGGAAATGAATTATACACATAATAGATTTACAAAACATATATATGTATATAAATAAATTTGGAAGCAATTATACGTAAAAAAACATACGATTAAAAATATATGTAAGATCAAATTAACTTTATCATGCATTATGTATGTACAAATATATATAGAAACGTTTAAACGAAATATTATATGAAATGTTTAAAAAAAACTCCAAAATAATGATTTTATAAAAAAAACAAAGTAAGGCTATTAAAAATAAAAATAATTAAGCGAATTTTAAAATAATAATTGTTACAAATAGAAAACTCGATTAAAATAATATATATGTATAAATATATAAAAAGGTTTGAACCAAATATTATACAAAATATTGAAATTATATGATATAAGGAAGAATTTCAACGTAATTATACAAATAAAAACAAAGTAAGATTATTAGAATAAATCAACACATACATAAAAATATTAAATGAATTTTAAGATAATAAGTCATACAAATAGGAAACTTAATTAAAATTGAATTGAAATATAAGGGATAATTTATAAATAAAATAAGTCATTTGAAATTAAAAAGGACCAGCGCGTCACGCATGTGAATGCTCAGGGACCAAATCTAGAAATATTCCAGATCCCAAAACACAACACTTAGGCGCAGATCAATTTGCAAATATGCGCAAATGACAAAACCGAATTTAAAAACAAAATAAAACAAACAGAGTGCAATTGAATGCCCGTACGAAGAGGACGAACCTAGCGCGCAATTATCCCTCCCCGTTAAAAAACACGCAGATCCTGAGGGCAAGGAATTGGATCGAATCAGACAAGCTTACACAGTGTCATTTTAAGGCTACCGAATCAAGCCATAAACGGCGTTGTTCCGTGTCGCCAATTAAAGGAAAAAAATAGCCTCTGAAAAAAACCAAAGTATTTAAGTAGTGTAAATAGAGAAATGAAACCCTAAATTTTTCTTTGGATCCGTCGCTCAGCCAACATCCCATCCCTACAATCGATGGATGATGGCTTTCTTAGTTCCCCATTTAGTACTCAGTACTAAGGTCTGCCAGTTTCAGCCTCGGAATCTCTCTCAAACTTTGACGTTGATGAAGGAGACAAATTCCTATGGCTCTTTCACAAGGTAAGCTCTCTATCCTATTTCCTTATACAAAAAACATGCAAAACAAAAAAAAGAAGATGAGACAGATTCAAAGGAAAAAAATGTAAGGTGTTCGAAATCACCTTTCAATAATTTGGTTCTTTTTCACTTGGTATGCGTAAGATTTACAGAGTACAAGTAATGGCCTTTTATAGCTGGATTTACAAACAATAATAAAATAAAAATAAAAATAAAAATAAAAATAACAAATTATATTTGGCTTTGTATTCTGTTAGCTTCCTCTTCTCGTGTATTCTAACGCAGGAACGACCGTATGGAGGAGGAGACCCTGGTGAGATGGAAGCAGTGCATTGGAGACCGCTCGTAGAAGCCTGACCCTCTGGCGCTACTCTAGCCTATTCCAGAAGTTTCTGGTGTTCTCAGGCTGCTGAGCTTTCTTAGGTCCTTTTGGGTCTCAGGTTTGGGCCTTTGAAGTCGGGTCTAGGGTTTAGTTTTTAATTTTGATGTTTGGGTTTGGCTTGGTTTAGTTTAATTTAAGCCCAAATCTTGTAAATGGACATTGGACTCATAACAATTTGGTTTATTATTTATTTCTATTTGGTTATATATATATTTTTGGTTTTTGGTTTTTTTAGTTTTTTATGGGCCCGGGCAAAATGGGCCTATTACATACGTTATTTGATTCAAATTTCTTCTTTTATAACATCTATTTTAATAATTATTTATATATTTGTAGTTATTTTTTTATACATGTAAATTATTTCAAATTCTAGCATGTGCTATTTGTTCATCAATTCATCATTTTCTTAAAATTGTTTTTGTATCATTTTGGCTCTCGTTTCTATTTTGTTTTGTACATTATGTGTTGATGGTTTTATATTATTCCATGCATTATTGTTGCATATTATTTATTCATCTTTTTGTATTATTATATCAATTGTTATTTATCCATATTTGGAAATTTGGTGATGTTTTTCTTGGATTAATTATTGATTGGTTAATTGGTTTCACAAATTTATATCACCTTTATTCACCAAGTATGGTACTTTATTTGTGCAAATTGTCCCATGTTTATAATTTCGCTTTTTTTGTTTACAAATGTTACTTTGTAATTTGCAACGTTTTATTTTAAGATTAATTATTTCATTTTATTTCAAGTCAAATTAATGCGTTTTAAGCTAGTTTACAATTGTTTATTTAAAAACTCTAAAATAAGGCAATGTTCAATGTTTAGACATTCGAGAAATTGTGCCCTACTGTGCTGGGTTTTGGTTTTTTCGTAGGACTAAATAATTGGGCATCCTTTTGTAATTTTCAACATATGAGCTTTTCGAAGTCAAAAATTAATCGTGAATTCGAAGGTATGAAGGATCGTGTCCTATCGTGCTAGATGTGATGTTGTATTCCTTTAAAACAAGAGAATTTTGACAAACAACTCGAGCCATTCAAATGTTTTAAAAGGAACCATGTTTCAAAATATTTTAAAATCTTAGACATAAGGACAGTTTTTAATCAATTTGGTACCAATTTTGGGCGTGGCGAGGGTGTTAATCCTTCCTCGCACGTAACTGACTCCCGAACCTGTTTTCTCAAATTTCGTAGGCCAAAATTGATATTTTCATGAAAAGTTTTATTAGGTGATCCGATCACACCTAAACAAAAAGGATTGGTGGCGACTCCACTCGTTTCAAAGTCGATTCCCATTTTTTTCAAAAATAAAAAAATAGTTTCGACAGCTTAGCGACTCCGCTGGGGACTGAACAAGAGAGTTAAGCCATAAAATTGATTATTTTCTGTCATTTTGTCTAAAATTGAAAATCTAATTTGAAAATCATGATTCTTTGTTGCATTTGTTCGCATGATTGTTGTGGTCCAAATCTTGTCGAATAATATTGCATTTCATTGCATGACCATTGCAGTTATACCTTTAAGTGGGAGTGGGAAACTATGCTTTCGTGAGGTTTTCACCTCCGCATGGGCTAGTGGATCACTTCCGGGATACATCCGTACCTATGATTTCGTGAGATTTTCATCTCCGCATGGTCATAGGGAAATGCATTCCCCTGAACTGAACTCGATCCATATAAGCCTATAATGGGTGAGGATTGAGGAATCTGCTGGTTCAGGTACCTTTTCTCTAGAACTAAGCCACATATAGTGAACCCTGAGAGTCCACCTTAGGTAGAACCTTGCCCAAATTTAGTGGTCACCCGAATAGGTACTTTATTTGTTATTTATTTCTTCTGTACTAACGTGTTTTGTGTCTGTTTTGTTTATGACTGCATTGCATTACATCATCATAGAAAGGAGGTGTTGATTCATATTTGATTGCTAAATAAAATAGTTTTTCATAAGAAAATGAATTTCTTGATAAAGTGGATTCTAATACAGTTGTTTGAATATGGTCTAAGTAAACACAATGGAAAAAGGCTGATGCTTAGCGAAGGAAAACAAGACTTGAGGATTCAAGCCGATAAAGATTATTCGAGAGTCGTCGCGTCCCAACTTTCTTAAAGGAGCTAATCAACATCACGAGGATAATAAGTTGTGGCCTGGATCAAGCAAAAAGGAGCTAGTGGAAACATTTATTGGAAGCTTGCGAGATTTGACTTTTACGAAGAAAAGAGATCGGTGTCTTTGCCTGGAATATAAAGGCAATGTCGTATACGTAATCCGTTTTATGTAAAGGAATCTGTTTTCTAGAAAAGTTGTTCTAATAGAATTGAATTCAGAATTAACGTCATTCTTTCTGTTGCATTCATTCCATGTATTTGCATTGCAGGGCATCATTTGCATCATTTGCATTAGATTTTCACAAAAGGGCCCTAATTAATTGAAATTATTTCAGTTAATCTGGAAATCGATAAAAACTTACCAACCAAGCATCGTTACGGTACATGCGCTAAGACAAAAGATATGGACCAAAGATTGGAAAGACTTGAAAAACTTCAAAGAGAGATACAAGACCAATTACAAATGCAAATGCAAGAGCAACTGTCAAAGATCCAGCAAGAGATTAAGGATCAAATGATGGATTCTCAAAGAAACATGATGACTCAATTGTCCCAGTTGCTGGTAGGAAGAATGGATAAGGGGAAAGATCCTATGGACAATGTTGGGGAAAATAATGAAGGCTCTCAATATCCTCCTAGTTTCACTCCAACACATGTACAGACACAACCCAAGATAAATCTACAGAAACCATCTGTTACGATCAGGCCTCAACAGTTTCAGGCTGGAGTTTCAATACCAATGAATTTCTAGGCTAGTTCAGGCTTTAATCTTAGTAATAACTTGAATAATCCAATTGGGCCTGATTCGGATGAAGTTGCAAAAGAGGAAAGAGAAATAAGAATCAAAGAAACAATTAGAGGAACGGTATAAGTGGTTGGAGGAAAAATTTAAGGTAATGGAGAATGTTGACTTATACTGTGGGATTGACGCCAAGGATCTAAGTTTGGTTCCTGATCTAGTACTCCCGCCAAAATTTAAGACTATAGAGTTTGAAAAGTACAATGGGACTAGTTGTCCTGAAGCTCACATCACGATGTTCTGTCGAAGGATGACAGGATATGTTAATAACGACCAACTATTAATCCATTACTTCCAAGACAGTCTGATCGGGTCAACAGTTAAGTGCTACAATTAATTGAGCCGTGCTAAAATCAATTCATGGAAGGATTTAGCACAAGCTTTTACAAAGTAGTATAGCCATGTAACAGACATGGCGCCTGATAGAATTACCTTGCAGAATATGGAAAAAAAGAAAAATGAGAGCTTTAGGCAATATGCCCAAAGATGGAGAAAGGTAGCAACACAAGTCCAGCCTTCTCTTTTGGAAAAAGAGACCACAATGCTTTTCATCAATACTCTGAAAGCCCCGTTCATTAATTATATGTTGGGAAGTACTACTCTGAGCTTTTCAGATATAGTAATATCTGGTGAGATGATTGAAAATGCGGTAAGAAGTGGGCAGATAGATGCAGGAGAAAGCACTAAAGGGTCAACCCCGAAAAATAAGAAATATAAAGTGAACATCGTGAGCATGCCTTCCAAATTGGTCAACATGAGCAAGCCGAGGGCTGTAACTACTAGCTATCAAGTCTCTTCAAGTCAGGAATCCAACTCGAGGCCAAGTACAGAAAAGCTCCGGTTTACACCCATTCCAATGTCATATAAGGAGTTGTATCAGAATCTTTTTGATATGCATGTGGTGTCTCCATTCTATTCAGAACCTGTGCAACCTCCCTTCCCAAAATGGTATAATGAGAATGCTCAATGTGAGTACCATGCGGGAATAACGGGGCACTCAATTGAAAACTGCACTACCTTTAAAAAGTTGGTCGAAAGGTTTATTGAAATGGGAATTGTGAAGTTCGACGATTCCTCAGAACTTAATTGCTCTAACAATGAAGTAAATGCGATATTTGAAAGTAGGGGCAAAAGAGTTGCGATGCCTTGAACAAGTCACAAGCTTGGAAGGAATATCCTGGAATGAATGACATATCCAAGGAGGGAACCGGGGAATAAAAGTTTCCAAACCCTTATGTACTTGGGGGTGTTTTGAATAATGGGACTGTGGAAGAGATTTCTGTATTTTTAGAGCTGATCTAGAGTAATGTTCAGAATGCACTTATTGTTTTAAGCCTAGGGGCAATAAGAATCCTTTTGTGAAATAGGCTTACGTTCAAAATCTTTATTTCAATCAAAATACATCTTTTTGAGTAAATGTTCTTTCATTCTTGATGTATTCTTTTGTTCTTTGGATCGTCTTTTAAATATGCTTTTATTCTTCATTCATGATCATATCATACAAATAATTATCCTTAAAATCATTTATTCTTTGGAAATATGCCTTTGTACCTACAATAGGTCCCCAGATATCAACGACATGAGTAACACTGTAACCGACTCCCTTTTGGGGTGAGACATGAGTAACACTAATCATGAGGTTTGGGTACTATTGATCTACCATGGAAGGGGATTGTATCAGTTAGGCTGTATTTAGGGAACAAGATTTATGTGCCTAATTCATTTCTTCACAGACTTTCTCTAATGTGGGGCATAGATGTTATCAGGCCATTTTCGTCTAATATACATCGATTCATTTTGGCAGTCGTCAATTACTTCACGAAGAGGGTGAAGGTCGCTTCATATGCCAATGTTGCAAAGTTAACAGTCATCAAACCAGAAAAAATCCAAAAAAAAAATCAAATCAAGTGCTGACAAGTAATGTCAGAAAAGATCATGTTTAATGCAATTGCACAATGTCAAAAATTTGCAGTTTGTTCAAAGATTAGATACCATATCACAGTACAGCAAAGGCAACCAAAAAGAAAAATAAAAGTACAAAAAAAAAATAGAAAAGAAAAAAGAAAAATAATAAAGCAAAGGTCATAGTGAAAGGCGACCGAGACTTGTAAAGATTGGCATAAAAAAGTTACCATTTACCCTTTATGTTTATCGAACGTTGACCCGGACCTTCACCGGGGTAACACATTGGTTTATGGGATTGAAAAAGTTTTTGAAAAAGAGATTTCTTTTCTTCAAGTCTTGTCAGAGTTGAAGTGGTATGAGGCAGAATAAATACAATCCCGATATGATCAGTCAAATTTAAAGGATGTCCGTCACAGTTAAATGCTATGATAGAAAGGTTTATCCTAGAGAATTCCATGAGGGGAGCTTGATATTGAAGAAGATACTTCCTATACAAAAGGATTTTAAAAGAAGAAATATGTCAAATTAGGAGGGACCTTATGTAGTAAAGAAGTCCTGTTCTAGAGGAGCATTGATATTGATCGAGATGGATGGCAAATCCAGCCAATGAGTATTCTACCTAAAAGGGGAGAGGCCAAGGTGAAAACCCACAAAGGGCGCTTTGAGACCTTAAAAAATTCAAAATAAAAAAGAAAATTTAAAAAAAAAATCAAAAAAGAGAAAAAGGAAAAGGAGAGGCCAAAGCGAAAACTCGCAAAGGGCACTTTGAGACCAAAGGGATTTGAGTTGAAAAATTTTAAAAAAAAGAAAATCAAAAAAGAGAAAAAGGAAAAGGAGAGGCCAAAGCGAAAACTCGCAAAGGGCACTTTGAGACCAAAGGGATTTGAGTTGAAAACCCGAAAAGGGCAGCTTAAATTTGGATCAAAGTGGGGCACACAATAGTCTTGCTATTCTTGAATTAACAATGAAGAAGTATGCTACGTCTTGAGGCATCGACAAAGTACTCCAGATCCCTTAAGCACAGATTGAGCTCAAAATGGTCCTCAAGAAGTTGGCACAGAGAAGCTCAAGCTGCGATATCTGGGGCACCTAGTTTTCCATTTACCTGTTTTGAATTTGTTATCTTTGATTACCTTATTCTTTCCAAGATACGTCCCAATAAATTTCCTTCTTAATTGTATTTGCTATTCCTCGATCAACTTACTTGCTTCGAGCTATGCTCTTAATTTCCTTCTGGTCTATTGTTATGATCTTTTTCAAGCATTTTGCATTGAAATGATGATTTGTAGACTAATAATACTTTCATAAAAGGAGTTTTGCATATTACTCTGGAAGTTTCTAAATAGTACAAGAGCTTGAAACAGGACTATTATTCAAAACTCACCAAGCTTAAGGGTTGGAAATATTTAAGCCCAAATTGAGATTATCTCTTTGGAATTTCTGTCAAAAATATTGGTCGAACAAAAAAGAATTACATTAGTGTTATAATCCCGGTAAAGTACGAGCAATGGGATTATTCTCGAGAAAAGAAAGGGTATTCTGTATTCATGCAGATATTAGGCATATACATCTAGTCATTATACCCAGGGAGTGGTGTAACCGATTAAATTGATTAAAGATGATGCAAATCATATAACTCTGAGTTGCAGCAGGACGGATAGAAGAAATCAAATGATTATTCCCCTGAAGTGGCGGTGCGAGGTTCAAACTTTATGTCCCAGAGGTTACAGTGTAAGGGACTCTAAAATTACTGCGAGGGCAAGCTTGCTGAGCAGAATGTGATTGTTTCTTTAGGTTTTCTGTCAAGAATACCAGCTGAACAACATGGTAGCATAATAAATCAGTGATAATGCCTTGATGAACAACGAGCGATGATACCTAAGTTTTCTGTTTTAAAAACAAAATAATTTAAAAAAAACGATCATTCTCATTTTTGCATTCATATATCATTCATAACACATCTAGTTAGGAGCATTTGATTCATTTTGATCATAGCATCCTAATTATTTTACATAAGCATCACATCTAGTTAGGAGCATTTGATTTATTTCGATCATAGCATCCTAATTGTTTGACATGAGCATCTCATCTAATTAGGAGCATTTGATTCATTTTGATCATAGCATTCTAATTATTTGGCATAAGCATAGATACAGGAAACCGAGTCTACGGTGTAGTAACATTGGTGAACTCAGATCTTATCTCCCTGAAGTTGCAGCGGAATAGATCAAAGATTACAAACCTTATCTCCCAGAAGTTGCAGTGGAAAAGATTGAAGAAACATGTCTTATTTCCCTGAAGTTGCAGTAGAGCAGACCAAAGACGACAAATCTTATCTCCATGTATCGACAATAGAGCAGATTTAAGCCACCAGCCTTATCTCCCTAAAGTTGCAGTAGAGCAGGCTCAATATACAAATCTTATCTTCCTGAAGAGCAGACTGAAGATTGCAGGTCTTGTCTCCCTAACTAGTAGTGGTGCAGATCGAAAGAGGTGAATCTTATCTCCATGTATCGGCAATGGAGCAGATTTTAGCCACTAGCCTTATCTCTCTGAGGTAGCAAGAGAGTAGGTTGGCGTTTGTAGTCTTATCTTTCTGAGGTAGCAAGGAAGCAAACTTATGATTGCAGGTCTTATTTCCCTAAGCATTACTAGAACAGACCAAAGACGAAAAATCTTATCTCCATGTACCGAAAATGGAGCAGATTTAAGTCACTAGCCTTGTCTCCCTGAAGTTGCGGTGGAGCAGGCTCGATATACGAATCTTATCTTCCTAAGGTAGCAAGGACGCAGACTAAAGATTGAAGATCTTATCTCCCTAAGCAGTAGTGAAGCAGATCGGGAGAGGCAAATCTTATCTCCATGTATCGGCAATGGAGTAAATTTTAGCCACTAGCCTTATCTCTCTAAGGTAGCAAGAGAGCATGTTGAAGATGGTGGTCTTATCTTCCTTAGGTAGCAAGGAAGCAGACTGAAGATTGAAGACCTTATCTCCCTAAGTAGTAGTGGACTAGATCGAAGATGACGAATTTTATCTCTATGTATAGGTAATGGGGCAGATTTTAGCCACCAGTCTTATCTTTTTGAGGTAGCAAGAGAGCAGGATGGCGATTGTAGTCTTATCTTCCTGAGGTAGCAAGGAAGCAGACTGAAGATTGTAGATTTTATCTCCCTAAGTAGTAGCGGAGTAGATCGAAGATAGCGGATCTTATCTTTATGTATCGACAGTGGAGCAGATTTTAGCCACTAGCCTTATCTCTCTGAGGTAGCAAGAGAGCAGGTTGGCGATTGTAGTCTTATCTTCCTGAGGTAGCAAGGAAGCAGGCTGAAGATTGAAGATCTTATCTCCCTAAGCAATTGTGGAGCAGATCGAGGATGGCGAATCTTATCTCCATGTATCGACAATGGAGCAAATTTAAGCCACCAGTCCTATTTCCCTATAGTTACAGTCAAGATTCAGTAGAATCGGGCAAAATTGGCCCTATTTAAAGTCTTTGCTCTATTCTTATTACACGACAATGAACAAAGAGGGGCAGCTGTAATAGGCCCATTTCGCCCAGGCCCATACTAAAACAAAAAAGAATAAATAAAAAAACAACAAAACAATAAAATAAAGTCCAATAAACAGCCATTTACACTTACAACCCAAATAAATCCCTTAAGCCCAATAATAAATTTAACCTAAAAAAAAATTAACCCAATTAACCCAAATAGCCCAACACCCAATGGCCCAAAACTAAAACACCAGCCAAATTTTTGGCCAACCCTAGCCAACAGCCAGCGCCGCAATCAGCCACTAGTGGCTTCACGTTCCATCTTCAGAACGGCCTCCACGAGCGCCACCCTCCAGCTATACTTGCAACAGAATACACGAGAAGCATCAATAACAGAATGCAATGGAAAAATAGCAAAAGAGAGAAAGAAATAGATTTTTTTGTAATTTTTAATTCTTATTTTTCCGGCTATAAAAATCCATCATTTGTACTTGGAAAAGGGACGCATACTGAAATACACAAGGCCACCAAAATTTAAAGGTGATTTTCGATTCAAATCTTTGGATACTTTAAATTTTTTTCGGTTTTGTTCTTTTGGGGTCTGTCATCTTTACATTCGAAAGCAATAGAAAAAGAAAAAGAAAGAGGGGTCTTACCTTGCAAATATGCCATAGATTTCTTTTTGCTTTGTTGAAATCGAAGCCAAGAGGAGATCTCAAGGCTGAAAAGTCATTTCTCCAGGCTTGAATGTGTTGGTTTCTGTTTGGTGGATGTGAATCTGTAGTTTGAGTGAAAAATTAGGGTTTGATAAGGAAGAAAGAAAGTGATTGGAGTTTGGTTCAGTCGAATGGGTTGTTTGGTTAGAATTTAGCCATTTTAAGGGATCAGAAACGGCGTCATTTTGAGCCAATCTCAATGGCTTTGAAACAGCACCGTATGGGAGTCACAAACCCCATGACCCGACCCGTGCAAGGTTGAGATCCGCGCACTTGGTACCTTGAGGGCTAATTGTGAGTTTAGTCCTCCCTTTCACATTGTTATTCAATTGTACACTATTTACTTTACTTTGTTTTTTAAAATTTATCCCTATAATTTGTGTATGATGTCAATTTGGTCCACGCCTCAACGCAGTGCTTTGAGACCTAGAATATTTCCAGTTTTGATCCCTAGGCATTTGCGCACATTGCGCTTTAGTCCTTTTTTAATTTCAATGGTTTATTTTATTTATTAAGTATCCTTTTTAGTTTAATTTTATTTTAATTGAGTCTTTTTAATTTATATAATTCATTATTTTTAAAATTCACTTCACATTCATTTTTTAAATTGTTTGTATATATTTTGAATTACTTTGATAATTTTATTTTGTTTTTTATAAAATTATTATTTTAAAGTTCCCTTTTATACCATGTCATTTTAAATTTTTTGTATAATCATTAGTTTAAATTATCCTTATATTAATATATACATATATATATATATATATATATATATATAGTCTATGTAAAAGTTAGTTGTATTTTGTGAATATTATTAATCCCATGTTATTTTATATATATAAACTCTTTTAAATCTATTTGTATATATATATATATATATATATATATATATATATATTTTTTTTTTTTTTTTAAAACCTATCATGTACATAATTCATTCTTTAAAAAAAAATTCTATTTAAAGCCTTACATATTTAATTATTTTTTATTGTATGTACAATGTCAACTTTAAATAGATGTATCAATTTTTAAAATATTTTGTACGTTTTTTGATTCAAATTTCTTCTTTTATAACATCTATTTTAATAATTTTTTATATATTTGTAGTTATTTTTGTATACATGTAAATTATTTCAAATTCTAGCGTGTGCTATTTGTTCATCAATTCATCATTTTCTTAAAATTGTTTTTGTATCATTTTGGCTCTCGTTTTATATTTTGTTTTGTACATTATGTGTTGATGGTTTTATATTATTCCATGCATTATTGTTGCATATTATTTATTCATCTTTTTGTATTATTATATGAACTGTTATTTATCCATATTTGAAAATTTGGTGATGTTTTTCTTGGATTAATTATTGATTGGTTAATTGGTTTCACAAGTTTATATTACTTTATTTGTGCAAATTGTCCCATGTTTATAATTTTGCTTTTTTTGTTTACAAATGTTACTTTGTAATTTGCAACCTTTTATTTTAAGATCAATTATTCCATTTTATTTCAAGTCAAATTAATGTGTTTTAAGCTAGTTTACAATTGTTTATTTAAAAACTCTAAAATAAGGCAATGTTCAATGTTTAGAAATTCGAAAAATCGTGCCCTACCGTGCTGAGTTTCAGTTTTTTCGTAGGACTAAATAATTGGGCATCCTTTTGTAATTTTCAACATATGAGCTTTTGGAAGTCAAAAATTAATCGTGAATTCGAAGGTATAAAGGATCGTGTCCTATCGTGCTAGATGTGATGTTGTATTCCTTTGAAACAAGAGAATTTTCACGAACAACTCGAGCCATTCAAATGTTTTAAAAGGAACCATATTTCAAAATATTTTAAAATCTTAGACATAATGACAGTACTTAATCAATTTGGTACCAATTTTGGGCGTGGCGAGGGTGCTAATCCTTCCTCGCACGTAACCGACTCCCGAACCTGTTTTCTCAAATTTCGTAGGCCAAAATTAATATTTTTATAAAAATTTTTATTAGGTGATCTGATCACACCTAAACAAAAAGGATTGGTGGTGACTCCACTCGTTTTAAAGTCGATTCCCGTTTTTTTCAAAAATAAAAAAATGGTTTTGACATTACGTATATGTATTTTTTATATATTACAAATTGAGGGGTGAGGACAAAGGGTTTGAAACCTAATATTTAGGGTCTTAACAAGGGTTTAATCACTTCTCCATATATTGTTGGCGATATTTCACGGTAAATTATTGTATTTATCAAAATAACACTCACAAAAAAGGTAAAAAGAAAATATAAAAATATATTTATTAAAGGCTTACATAAGAATCAAGTGAAGTGGTGATTAAAATAGTAAAATTTAAATTTTATCACGTATTAAATTTTATTGATTTTCATATATTTTAATTTATAATACTAACTCATATAAAAAACATAAATTTAAATCAAATATAACTACAAAGATGAAGTGACGTTAGAAAGCACGACGTAATGAGACTGAGAATACATGACATGTTTTATAGAGAGAAAAAACACAAACAGCATCCAAGCTTTCTTTTTTAAATATGCAGATACCAATGTAGGTTAGAAGAAAATCATTTCAAGCACCTCCTGATATTGCATTCCAAAAGGCATCTCTATTACATATACCTACCACTAAACTCCCATATAACATGTAAAGTGTGATATTTGATTAAATAAATAAATACCAAAATTATACTTTAATTTTATTTTTATGTCTTACATTAAATTTGAATTTGCATTTAGTGTAATTTTATAAATATGATTTTTTATTTTTATTTTTAATTTAAATTTTACAAATTATTAATATTATTATTGATGTGTCACAATTTTTAAATTTACTAATTCATTACATAAATAACCATAATTATCTAATATGAAAATAAGTATATATATTTCTTTTTTTAGTCGTGTATAATTGAATTAAAGTTAAAGCTTTTGAATTCATAAATATCTTAAACCATGTTATTGTTGTCAAAGTTGCCAAAACTAAAACCTACTCAAATAAATCAAATTTTACAATTAATGGTAAGTAGGTTCGAATCTATAGAGATCAATAGTAATTTTATACCTTTGACTAAAACAAATAAAATAAATAAAAAACGGGTTTTGTTTCTAAAGAAAACTTCAAATTAAAACTAAGAACGGAAGAAAGCTAAATTGAAAACTAACAAATAAAATTGGGGAAAATAAATAAGTTGAAACTCTAGCCAAAGCAAGATCTTCATTTGATTCAAGGGTTTGATCAACGATGCAAAGATGACTTTCAATGTTATTTCATAAATTGCTTATAGTTACCGACAATCATCTAGTAACCTAATCTCTACTTACCTTCTCGATAATCAAAACAATCGCTATTAATTACTTCAATTATTGACAAACAACCTTATAACGATCGCTTAGGATTTAATTTATCAAATAACATAAAGAACGAAAGAGACCCAATTCTAACCAATAAACACACAATTGGGGTTGATTTAAGTTAGATCACATGCCCACACTACACAAATCATTAGTCATCACAAATATTAGAACCAGTCAATCGAATAAGTTTCTAATTGACTAAGCAATCATTCTACGCTATCAAATACTAGCCGAATATTTCACAACCTTGAACAATTGTAATTCAAGCAGAAGACATGCAAACACTAAAGAGCAAAGAAAATATTTAGAACAATTCGATCTTACAAACTTTATAGAATCAAACTTCAAATATTACTTTAACTAGAAATGAAGTTTAGAAACCCATAAAGAAAATAAAACACAAAATCAAAATAAAACTAAGAGAGACCATGTATCCGTCTCCCCCAGTTTTAACCTAATAATGTCTATTTATAGGGAAAAATAATATAATGGAGAAAATACAAAAGTGCCCTTAATTAAATAAAGCAGAATTTTACTAGGCTTTTCGGCTATTTTCGCACCAAACTTTCAAACAATTTCTGGACATCTTTCTAACATTTTTGGGCTTCAACCTTGAAATAGCTTTGGTTGGATCTTTCAAATCCCTTTGAATCAATATTATAGGCCAAAAATGGAGATTTGTAGCTCAAATTATGGCCAAAATATTGAAAGTGTTGTGTGTGTGAAAGTCCAATACGAATAAAACTTGTCAAAAATAAATTTTAAGTTCATTTTTCTCCAATTATTCTCTAAATTTGTTATAAATAAAATATAAATAATATAATTAAGAATATAAATATCATAATTTAAGACGAGAAACATCACGAATAATTAGAAAATTACACACTTATCAATTATCATTTCTAGTTCAAAAATATTATAAATTTATATAAAACTTTTACATGTTAGTAATTTGTTTATATAGACTTTGACATGTTTGATTTTCTAAAAGAACACAATGAGGGTTAAAATACCTATTAGTTACTAGACTTGCTCTAGTAGGTATCTTAGGAAGCCAAAAATACCTATTATTCAAAAAAGGTGTTCAATATTTATAAAAGAACATGAAAGGTAAAACCCAAGCAAAATATTAAAATTAGTTACGCTAATTATAATAAAATCAATTATTATAAAAATAGAAAGGTTTCTTATGTTCTCTCTCAAGAAGGCAAAAGATCTAACATCCTAATCTTGCACTAAAGACTCTAAAAGTTACATGTTAGAAGAGGCTTGATAAGCAAATTTGTCAGCTTCTTTTGTTGTTATTGTTGAGTTGCTTGTAAATTATAATTTGAGTTGCAACTAAAAAAATTTGAAAGAGGAAAGTAATAAAAAACCACACAAGAATTGGTTACATTATTTGGAACCCTTTCCTACCACTGCAGGGAATTGCCCAAAAAGTTATCTACTATGAACCAATGGCACATGTCAAGATTTAAGTTTAGTTCATTCATCAAGTTGCAAGCTCACTCTTATACGTTCAACTAAGATCACTCTCCTGCTAAATGCTACATGCACAGATAGGTTGATTTTTATTAAACTAAAGTCACCAAAGTTGTCAATATTCAAGTATGAAAGATTATTCAACTTACAACGCATTTTTGAATGGGATCTAGGTGTTGGATCTGGTGCCTTGAGTGTATTATATTCGTTTGTAAACTTGAATTTTTTGGAATAGATTGATTAAAACAAATTCATTTATTACATTAATATACTTTGTATAATTTTCCTTACATGGTTTTTGCACACAAAGCAAAATGAAAGCAAATGTTGCTCTTTAGTTGTCTAAATGTTTAACTAATACTAAGAGGTATTACGTGGTCAGATCGTATTATGAAAAGACAACTTGTATTAGTAGATGAACCTAAACATGTCCTCAGTCTAATCAGATAGAAGCAAACTAATTAAAAGAATAATATGTCATCTATCAAGTCCAATTGAAGAGATGTCTTGTCTTGGGCATCGAAGTGAATGACTCCCAAAAGATAGAGACAAATGTGACTAACTGAACTGGCAGTACATTGAATGGCATAAGCAAAATAGGTCCTGAATTTGTTTATGGATTTATTCACTTGTGACGTTCATAGTGTGGCATACCTAAATCTTGAGTGGATGGCTGACTATGTATGAGTGACTTGTACACTTTGATGTAAGAAAAAGTCTAAGTTCAAATAGATAAGGAATTGAAAGCTGGTGTGTTGGGTGTACGACTTCTATAGTATGTAGTATCATTCACAATAGTGAAATTCATAGCCAAAATATGGGTAAATGATATCAACTCATTGGCATTACATGGTTAATGAGAAGTAAACATGGCCATGGGTCGTCCATCTTTGTGATAGATGACTTGATCACTATTTGGTAGTGATTGACTTTTCATGAAGGAAGATGTAATGGTTGCCATGAGATAAAATAGGATCATATTGGGAGAACGAATATTATCCCAAAGAGATCAAGGATATCCTATGAGGGTAACACACTTATGATAAGGTCATTGGATGAGCATTGAGTAGTTGCTTTCGTAATGGTATGTCGTTGGGGAGAGCTCAATCACAATAGTATAGTGGAATGACTTCGTGACTAAATGAGTTTATAATTAATAGGCGAAAAGCAAGAACTTAATTATAAATTATTTGAGCCTCAACTACATATGTTCAATCAGTCTCTCTGCTAGCTCATTGAAGCCAGAATTAATTGCATGTTTGAATAGAAATGAATGGAATGAATAGGAAAAAGATGAATAGGAAACATTCAGGAATGATTATAGTTTTCTCCGAAATGGATGTAGGTTTCCAAAAATAGAAATTAAAATGATCTATTATGGATTACTTAAAAATGATCGAAAGAATGAGTTTATGTTTTTAGACTGTTTTGAAGCCCAAAAATTAAAATAAACCATTCGGTCATAATGAACTTGTTGAGTTGTGAAATATTGAACATATTTTCTCAAAATTTTACCAGAGGTAGTATCGTCAAAATTTTGTTGAGGGATAAAATAAGGATGAGAAAACGATTTTATATATAAATATTAAAGTTTATTTTAGGAAATAGAAAAACTGAATCGGGTTGGATCACATTACAGAATATTGTGTCAAAAAGGCATAAGAAGTACTCGTAATCGGACCCGATGTTAGAGAGGCCTAAAAACCACATCATGGACATGAAGGCGGCGGCAACCCTAATACGAATACTCGGGTGTGTCGTCTACCCTAGTCTTATTCTAGATAGGATGGTGTTTTTTCTTTTTGAAATAAACCACTACAACTCAACAAGGGTTCTACCTTCTCTTCTTATAAATGGATGTCACCGTTAGAGCTATTAACACAATTTTGAGAGATTATTTTTTCTGTCAAAAAATAGAAAGAATTTATTCTCAACTATTACATATATTTTCTCGGAATAATAATTCTACCAGTTTCTTTAAGAAGAGAGAATTTTCATTTTCACCCCTAAAAGATAGAAAACTTTTTCTAGTTCTGTGTTTCAATTCAATTGGTTTAAGTCCACACTCAATGCAATTCATGGTAAGAGAACAACGGAGAAGATCAATTGGTTGAAAGCCAAGAACAACTAATGTCTGCTAAGCCAAAATACATGTACGAATTCGGTTAAGGTTTATTGTTATAAATATCACAAATCGAGTCGATTTTCAAAATTTTAATTTTCTGCTGTGCAAGTAAACCATTTTCAAACCAAGATTCTTCCAATAAAATATACGCCTTATTAGAGTGAGAAGTTTTAAGATTCTTATTCGATATTTCAGTCTCAAGTAGTGTGTATGTCTTTGGTTTGATAAAATATAGATTATTTGACATCCATCCATTACAGATAATGTTAAGGGACTCTCGGGTCTTAAGGATCTCGCCTAGTTGGGTTACGTTTAGCTTGTCCGAATGAAGTATGAGTTAAGTGCTAACCAGATAGTTAAGCTTAAGTTGTAACACCCCTTACATGTAACTGACATCGGAACAGGGTACGAGGCATTACCGAACTTACATTGAATCATTCAGTCACCTTTCAATACAAAAACTTGCATACAATTTAAAACTTTTAAACATTCATCCACATTATCCCTTATAAGGTTCTATGGCTCCTTAAAACATGCTTAAAAGGGGTTCGGGACTAAACTGATAACTCGAGAAAACTTTACAACACTGAGAAAATTTTTCTCACTGCATGGGTCACACGCCCGTGTGCCCAACCTATGTCACTCACACGGTTAAGAGACATGCTGGTGTCTTAGGCCGTGTAGATACAGGGCATACATACTGACTTCCTCACAAAGCCAAACCACACGCCGTGTGTCTAGCCCGTGTGCCTTGCACACGCCCATGTTCAAGCCGTGTGCTCGGCCGTGCCAAAACTAGCTTGTATTCTGTTTGTGACGTCAACAAAAAAATAAGGGGCACACAGCCAAGGCACATGCCCGTGTCCTCAGCCTATGTGACAATTAAAATTCCAAAATTAAGGTGCAGACTTCACACAGCCAGGGCACACGTCTATGGAGCAGGTCGTATGTCTACCTGTATGGATAACTCAAGGCTATTTTCCAAGCCAACTTGCCACCCTCAATTTATACACACAAGCACATATTCACTAGCCATTAACATGGCACATTCTAAAACATGAAATAGGCTATCAAACAACCTCATTCAAGTCTAAATCATATCATTCCTATCATCAACTAAAACATGCCTCATAACCTACTAAAACAACAATTAAATCACTTACCAAAATAAACCATCACCTAGCCATTATATAGGCATCACATAACATGAGCCAAACTCACTATTTAAAGCTAATCAAAATGACCACAAACACACTTCATTTATAAGCCAAAATATACCGTTGTGACACCAGCCTATACATGCCATATACCAATATATACATAACTTCAAAAGTACCAAAATATTGATTGATAGTGCGATGACGCTTCCAGATGATCCCGAATCCAAGTTAGCTTCGATGATCTATAAAACAGTGAAAAATAAACACAGTAAGCTTTAAAAGCTTAGTAAGCCATATACAAATAAGTCATCTCATACATCAATATCTTTCTCATCAATTTAGCAAGTTATACATAAGCACATATAAATGCATAAACAAATTCGAAAACCTACTTCATGATATACACATTCAATTCTATAATTGAATCTATCCAAAACTTTCTGTTTCAATACTCAAATGAGTCTTGTACGTACCTGAGTCACTTGATTCACTTACACTTTCTTTCCCGACTTAACTTTACCCGTTGAACCATTTGGAATCGTTAAGGATACTCGGTAATTACTTATAGCTCGTACAATGCCATATCCTTAATATGGTCTTACATGTTAACACGTATCGATGCCACTGTCCCACACAGGGTCTTACATGTAATCACATCTCAATACCTAATGTCATGACATTTGTATCCTAAACTATTCCTAAAGTTCGTACGATACTTTTGGATGTCGCAACTTTGTCGATTCTTGCTCGTATACAATCATTCAACATTCATGGCAGTTCAATAACAATATAACATAAACATTTTAATGTAACGATATTTATTTGCATATGAACTTACCCCGTACGGAATGAACAGAAACGAATGACTATTCAACTACTTTTGATTTCCCCCGATCTAATTCTGTTTTCTTTGGTTCTTGATCTAATTGCAATCAAAATTAACTTATTTAATCACTTATTCATTCAACTTCACTCAAGAACACATAAACGGGCATTTTTCACTTTAGCCCCTAAAGTTTCATATTTCTTACAATTTAGTCCTCATTTCACAAAACACAAAATATTCAAAATTCACTTTAATCCTAGCTTAGCCGATTTTCATATAACTTCATAGTAGCCCAAATCTTTCATTTATTCACACATTTACCCATACATTTTCATATTTTCTCAATTAAAACCCTAATTGACATGTTTGTCAAAAATCACTTTACAAACATAGTTTAACTTCTAACAAACTTTCATATTTCAACATCAAACATTCAAGAGCTCAACACTCATCAATGGTATTTCACAAAATCATGAACACATTCAAAAATTAAGACATGGGGTATATAGATTACTTAACAACTATTTTAAAAACATAAAAATCACCAAAAACCGAGTCAAATTCATACCTTAATTAAGCAATATAAGTGCCGAACAAGCCCTATTAGCTCATTTCCTTTGATATTCTGCCATGCATAGAGCAAAAATGATGATATTTCCATTTGTTTTATTTTCCATTAACTTAAAACACTAAATGACCTAATTACCCTTGGCATATACCTTTTAAATTCTACCAACTAATGTCTATCTTTGTCCACCATTAATATTAATGGTCTATTTGACATGCAAGGACATTACTTTAACCAATCATAGCATTTAGGCATTTCAATAAATGGTATGCAACTTTTACACTTTACGCGATTAAGTCCCTTTTTCGTAATTACGCATTCAAACGTTAAAATTACTTCACGAAACTTTCACACATAGCAATTAACATGCTGTAAACACCCAAAATAATATTAAAATAATTTTCTAACCTTAGATTTGTGGTCCCAAAACCACTGTTCCGACTAGGGTCTAAACTAGGCTGTTACATAAGTGGTGAGTCAAGTTACTGATAAAAAAAGATATTAAGTTTTGGAATATGTTTCCCACAGCTATGAGCTATTAACAAAGGTATCCTTAAAACAAATGACACGTGCCAAAGCCTATGGTGAGAGCAAAGATTTCTACCTAAGAAACTTCTACAATAAGGAAAGTTATCTTTTCTCTTTTATTTAAAGACACCTTTTCATCTCTACCTAAAAAGGCTAATAAGGGGATTCCCTTACCACGATAAGGCTAAGAATTTAGTTCATAAGTAGGGTTGTCTCTCACTAAGGTAAGTATTTCGATCTTCATGTGAATCTCGATAAATAGTAAGTTTGTTTACATGCATGGAAACAGGACCCTGCATAGTATTATCTAGGTTTAAGTGAAGATACGAAAGGTAATTGAACAATGTAAGACCCAAATTTTGCCCGGGCTTACACAAAAAACCAAAAAAAAATAAATCAAAATAACAAAATAAAAACCCAATAAATGTCCATAGTCCAAATTTACATTTAAACCACATACAATAAAAGCCCAAATATTAAACCTAATAAACTCAGACCCAATGGCCCTAACAGCCCATTTTTAAAATGGCCCAATGGCCCAAACGACTCAAATTCTGGTTTCAGAGATGGAAACCCTAGTCATCGTGTCGCAGTAATGGCCTTCGCCTCCAGCATTTCGTATCACAGTGCCCGGGCAAGGTTCTGGAAACTCTTGCGGTTTCTCCAGCGTAGCCCAACGCCACACGTGCACTTCTGTTCCTCCAGCTAGATCCGTTCGTACCTGCAACAAAATAACAATCCATAACAGATTGACAGCAAAGATATCTAAGGGAAAATTACTTGTATTTTTATTATTTTTTCCTCTTCTTTATTCGGCTATAAAAAGCCAGAGAAATGCTGTAAAATGGATCAAATAGAGGCGCACTGAGAAAAGCATATTGAAAAGAAAAATTCAAAAACATTTTTTAAAGGTGATTTTCCGTTTTCTAGTTGCTTTAGTTTTCCGTTGAATCTTCTTACTTTCTTTTTCAATCTTTCGTTATTGTATTTAAAAGCAAATGGGAAACGAGAAAGAGGACCATACCTTGCGATTTGGCCATCGGTTCACTCTTGCTTCATTGAAATCGAAGTTTAAAGGGATCCTGAGGCTAAAAAACATCCTTCAAGGCTTGAATTCACCGATTACTGTTCATGGAGGTTAATTGGAGTTTGAATGAAGGGATTTTGGGAACGGTTGAGGGAGAAACAAAGGGACTAGGGTTTAGATTCAGCCGAATGAGAGGAAATGGAGGCTAGGTTTTAGTTGTGATTTTAATTGGCTGATTACTGATTTGGGGTTTTTAATTTTGCTTTTATAAAGAACACAAAACGGTGCCGTATAGGCACAAACCCAATGATCCGACCCAGATGCAACCAGATTCGCGTGTTCTGAGTCTTTGAGGGTTATTTGCACACATAGTCCCTCCTCTCCTGCACTGATCTCTAATTAGGCCTTAATTATGTTTTATTTGTTCTTTACATTTTCCCTGAGATTTGCGCATTGTTACGGTTTAGTCCTTATTTGAACACTGCGTTTTGATATTCGGTATATTTTCGTTCCCAGTCCTTGCTCATTTGTGCGCATTTTATTTAAATCCTCAGTTCTGTTTTAATGATTTGTTTTATTTATAGATTATCTTTTTGATTTTGTTTTTTTTTTCAATTAAGCTTAATTTAATTTTTTTATGATTTATTTATTATTTTTTACCTATTACTTTAGCATACTATTTTTGAACTATTTTATTAATTTCATTTTGTTTTAGTTTTTTTTATTGTTGAATTGTTTTATTGTATAATTTCTTATTTTCAAATTTTCTCCATGTAATTCTATGCTTAAATTTTTTTATTTATCTTCATACATTCATATTTATAGACACATATACATATTTTATATCAAATTACTTATTTAAATCCCCTTTCGAACATGTTCATATACATTTCTTTTAATTTTATTTATATATTATTCATTTTTTAACTCAATTCTGATATTATATCTTTTATTTGGAAAAATTAATTTGATCTTACATATCTATTAATCCCGTGTTATTTTTACATGTAATTGCTTTTAAAACTATCTATGTATATATATATATGTATGTTTTGTGAACCTATTATGTATATAGTTTCCTAAGATTATATTTCATTATATATTTTTACTATCTTCTTATATTTTATACACAATTTAAATTCTCCTTTATTGTATGTAAATTATCAATTTTAAACCAATATTCTTTAACACTTTGTATATTATTTGATTTAAAAAATATTCCTTCTACAACACATATTTTAATAATTATGTATATATTTCTAGTTCGTTTTTACAAAGAGTTTTAAATTCATCAATTCATATATTGTATAAATTATGTGTTCATTTGTTCGTTATTATTTTAAAGTTGTCCTACACCACCTTGACTTCTAATTTCCATTTCGTCTTGTACATATTTTGTTAATGGTTTTATATTGTGTCATATCGATTGCCGTAGCATATTATTTATTCATCGTTTTATTTGTAATATCAATTGATCTCCATCTCTACTTAAAAATTTGGTCACATTTTACTTAGAATAGTTGTATTTAATTGTTGGATTTATTAATTGTGGTTATTGTACTTTAGGTGTGCATATTATCATGTTTATTAACCCTTTTTATACAAATGTTTCTTTGTAATACATTAAATATTCCATCTTATTTTAAAATAAATAAATGTGTTTTGAGCTAATTTCCAATTTTCCTTGTTACTCAAAGATTTTAAAATAAGGCAATATCTGATATTTGGGAATTCGGTAAGTCTTGCCCTACCGTGCTGGGTATGACTTTTCGACGGACTAGATATTTGGACATCCTTTTATATTTTTTGGCATATGAGCTTTTGAACATAAAAAATCAATCGTATTTTTGAAGGTATAAAGGATCGTGTCCAATCGTGCTGGATATGAAGTTGCATACCTTTAAAATGAGAGAATTTTGATGACCACCTTGAACCGTTTAAGTGTTTTAATAAGAGGCATATTTCAAAATCTTTTTAAAACTTAGACGTAAGGACAGTACTTAATCAATTTGGTACCAATTTTGGGCGTAATGAGGGTGCTAACCCTTCCTCATACGTAACCGACTCCGGAACCCGTCTTTTTAAAAATTTACATTGGCCAAAGTTGATTTAAATGAAATATTTTATTAGGTGATCCAATCACACCTAAACAAAAGGATTGGTGGCAACTCTACATTCGTTTTAAAAGTCGACCCCCATTTTTTTCCAAAATATAAAAAATGGTTTCGACAGCTTGGCGACTCCACTGGGGATTGAACAAGAGAGTCAAGCCATAAAATTGATTATTTGCTGTCCTTTTGTCAAAGAATTGAGAATTTGTTTTGAAAATCATGATTCTTTTAATTGCATTTGTTTGATTGTTGTGGTTCGAGTCTTGTAGAATAATATGGCATTGCATTGCATGATCGTAATGGTCACACCTTTTAAGTGGGAGTAAGACACTATGCTTTTGAGAGGTTTTCACCTCCGCATGGGCTAGTGGATTACTTCTAGGATACATCCGTACTTATGATTTCGTGAGATTTTCATCTCTGCATGGTCATTGATTAGTGTTTAAATTATACATTATTTCATGGTTGATTACTCCTTTATTAGCTATTTTGAGTTGCTAACTTGGCATTTTTCATTCCTTTTTGATTCAGGACATTGAATTGCAGAAATTGAGCTTAAGTCGAAAAAATTGAGTAATTTTGGATTTTCTGGATACATGGCCGAATTCCCGGGCATGACTTGGGGCATGATATCGCTGACGTGGCGTCCAGTCAGTAGTTTCTAGAAGGTCTAGTCAGCAATTTTTAAAAGGCATTTGGCGTGGAGAAAGAGACTTAGCCACCCATTTAAATTCAAATTAGGATTAAGATTTATTCTTATTTATTTATTTAGGATTTTTCTCTTAATTTTGAATGCTACTTTTTAGGATTTTTGAGGACTATAAATGCCCCATTGGGGTAAGCCTCAGTGGAGGGGGGACCTATCCATCGAGCATTCTTCACTTTGCATTTATTAAACTCTTTGTTTCTTTCTAGTTTTAATAAATTTCTCTTTTTGATTTAGTTCTTACTTTATTTTCTTAAAATGCTAATTATGGTCTCTACCATGCTTAGCTAAGTTTTCCATAGCCAAAGGCTAAAGCGATGACTCGATTCTAAGTCGTGAGAATCGAAAAGCACTTCATACCCTCGAGGGTTACATTTGTAGTTTTCGAGAATCAAGGATTGGTAATCGACCATCCTTTTAGAATCAAATTGGTTTGATTTTAAAGAGTGCACGTTGGAATAAAATTCGGTTTCGATTAACAGTTGAGAGGAAGGATCGGCCTGTGGCAATTTGACTTCCTTTGAACACGCTTAGCGATGGTCCGCTAAGGGAAGTTGAAATCGGGTTAGATTCTTATTTGAGACGACAGAATTCGAGTCAGGTTTTTCTAGATTTTCAAGCATTGAATTAATAAGCGATTGACGCTATTAGCTCATAAAGAATTAAGATCTAAAAATTGATTTTAGATTCTCGATTCACTTGAGAGAAAAACAAGTTATAGGGGTTGGGCCCTATAGACTGTAACCGGCATGTGCCTAGAGGTAAAATCCCATTCGAGGATCGATTTAAATCGAGGCAAGGTCTTTAGCCCAAGGCTGACTTTTATCTCTTGATTTCAAACTCAATCTTTTTTTGTTTAATTTCAATCATTTACTTCACTTCAAACAAACCCCCCTTCTACTCCTCCCTTTACTCATCATGCCTAAGCAAAGTTAAAAGTAAGAAAATCATCAAACTCCTAGTCCCTGTGGAATCGACCCTTACTCTCCCTATTCTACTTATTCCAATCATTTTATTGAGATTAAGGCTATTTATTTTTGACATCATAACGACAGCTTGTCAAAATTGGCGCCGTTGCCGGGGACTTCGGCAAGTTACTGATTTAATTTTCTTGTTTTTGATTTATGACCAGGCAAAATCCAGGCACATTTGAAGAATTTGATCCGAAAATCGAAACGCGAGCAAGAAGAATTCACGGTCAAACACTTCAAGATAAAAAGAAACGACAACAACAAACAAATTCTGAAGAATCAACTAGCGCTACCAACAAAGAATCAACGGATTCCACCAATCCAATCAACGCCAATAACACTCCCATTGCCGATCTAACACTTGACGCACAACAAACAAAAGTGATGGGCGATCAAACAATTCGCGAGTTAGCCGTGGCTCCTGCGGAACAACAACCACTTTGCATTACATTCCCTCAAGGCACCACCCCTTTTACTCTAAAAATGGGGTTAGTTCATCTCCTTCCTACCTTCAATGGCCTTCTAAGCGAGAGTCCACACACACACTTAGCCGAATTTCATTTGGTTTGTTCAAGCATGAAACCTCAGGGAGTATCCGAAGACCAAATTAAATTACGAGCGTTTCCTTTTTCTTTATCCGGTATAGCAAAAAAAAATGGTTGTTTTATTTACCGCCAAATTTCATTACTACTTGGGCTGATTTGAATTGTATTTTTCTTGACAGGTTTTTTCCAGCAGCAAAAGCAAACGAACTAAGGTGAAGCATCCTTGGAATTAAACAAAAGTATGACGAGTCGCTTTATGAATATTGGGAGCGATTCAAGAAGCTATGTGCGAGCTGTCCATAACACGGATTGAGCGAACAAACGCTTCTGCAATATTTCTATGAATTTTGCTTCTAATGGAGATGAAAATGATTGACGTCGCCAGTAGAGGAGCGCTTGTCAACATGACCCCCACTCAAGCAAGGGAATTAACTTCGACAATGGTAGCTAACTCTCAACAGTTTGGCGCCACGAATAAACCTAGCTGAAGGGTTCATGAGGTAAGTACCGTTTCACTTGAAAATAAAATCGATAAATTAACTAATGTTGTTAATTCTCTAATTGCAGGAAAGAACGGATCAGCCAGAGTATGCGAAATTCGTATGACGCCAGACCACCCAACCGATTGTTGCCCGACACTCTAAGAGGGGATAGGCGGACAAATGAATGCCGTGGGGAATTTTTCGGAGCCACCTCAAAGACCTTATAACCCCTATAGTAATACTTACAATTCGGGATGGCGAGACCACCCGAATTTTAGCTACGCACAAAACCAGAGGTCAAACCAATCTTACTAACCAAGGATGCCTCCACCAAAACCATATCAGCTGCCAAAAAGTTCACTTGAGTCTCTCGTAGAGCGATTGGCTCAACCCCAAGAGAAATTTCAAGACCGAACAGTGTGACATTTGCAAAAAATTGACAAACAAATAAGTCAATTGGAAAAAATCGTAGGCCGCTTAGAATCGCAAGGCAAGCTTCCCTCACAAACCGAAGTGAACCCACGGGAGAACGTGAGTGCCATCACTCTTAGGAGCGGAACAATTGTTGAACAGCAAATGACGCCAATTCGAGATAAAAATGATGCCGAAACAAGTAAAAATGATAAGGTAATTGTCAAAAAATCCACAAGTACCGAAGAAGCAAATGATGGCAATCACCAAGAGGAAAATGATGCCACAACCCAAAGAAAAATAAAGAATCTAATATCCGAACCAGCACCATCTCCTTACGCCACACAACCTCCTTTTCTATCGAGATTTATAAAGAAAGATAAGCAAGCTGAAGAGAAGGAAATCCTAGACGTTTTCCAAAAAGTTAAAATCAACATTCCTCTTTTAGAGGTAATCCGGAAGGTACCAAGGCTCGCTCATTTTCTTAAAGAACTTTTTACTAATAAAAGAAGACTAACCGGGCAGGAGAAGGTAAATCTCGGAGAGCACGTTTCTGCAGTTTTGATTTTAGCCCTTATAAAAAGAAAATGGATTCTTGAACCCCTTTCACGCTCATGTCACGTCAGTGCTGCGCAGAAGAAAAAGCGCAAAAATCCGATCCAATTTATCGTAATCGATTAGTTAACATGTTGGTTAACCGTATTCTGAAACACGGAAAAAAATCATTGGCTTATCAAATTATCTATCGAGCCTTGAAAAAGATTCAACAAAAGACAGAAACAAATCCATACGCCTGTTTTCACATCTAGGATTTACATATA